>CM022946.1:124948412-125168553 GCA_012931725.1 Litsea cubeba
GCCTGCAGATGCTCAAGACGTTTCCTGGCCTCATCGACCTCCCTATCAGGATGTTAAGGTCATGTGTCAGCCCGATGATGGTTAGCTCTTCTCTATATTCCTCTTTCGGACTCCACCTCCTCCTCTGCTTTCTGTAGCCTCATCCAGGTCAGACTTAGCCTTATCAGCAGGGTCCAGGAACATCTCCTTGAAGAACTGGTCATCAGCCAAAGTCACGGTCTCAAACCACTTGTCACCCCAGTGCAATGATCCTATCAACGATCGCCCTGGCACCTGTGACATCCAGACCAGCCTCTTCAGCATCGCTGAGAATCTCCTGCCATGCTGGATCATGCCAAATCCGACTTCCAAGTGCCCCAAAAAGAAGTCTCAATCCAAGAGCTCACAAACTCGCACCACCACCTTCTTCGCAAAAAGAAGAGATGGCCCAGCTGAGGATTCGCCCAACTCCGTTGGTTCGGCTACTCTGTCATCATCTGTTGAAAGCGTAACAAAAGAACTCTTTCCAGCTGAAGCTGCTCCTGCTCGGGAAGGAATTCAGCGCGCGGAATCTCCTCAATATTGTCAGAGCTGGTCCCAGGAATCTCTACCTCTGGATCAACCTCTGGATCTCTTGCTCTGGAAGCAACGGATCCTCCTGCCACTTCAAAACCTGCAAAGGAAACACAAAAAGGTATGAATATGACCCTGTTTGAAAATCATTATCAGAGTTATAACTACAAAATACTTCTCTTCGACGACTGAGCGGAACACTTTCTTCCTCCATGAATCCTCGAAAGCATCACAACATTTGCGTCCATCCGATAGGTTCAAAGTCATCAGAACCCTTGCGGCAAGTCAGGCTGGCAAACAAAAAAATGTGTTAGCAAGCCAGTCACAAACAAAAAAAAAAGAGCAAAAGAAAGTCGTAACCAATTGGAGATTCTGGATTTACTCCAGAGTCCCTCGGTTCTTCTTCAGGTGTCTCAACAGGATCCATCACCACCTCATCGTTGGGACCCGTCAGGGCAATCACCAAGTCTTCCTCTGCTAAAAAAAAAAAGAGAAGAAAAAGCAACCAAGAAGCGAATCAATAACAGGTGGAAAAATCCCAATGAAAATAAATGGAAAAGAGGAAAAGGAAGAATCATACCTTCCAACCTCAAGACTATCTCTTCTTCTCGGCTTCTTATCTTCTCCGGAGGCTCGTCAGCATCCACTGGCACATCCTCATGGATAGTAGTAGGAAACTTACCAAGTTAGGAGAGCCCTCATCTGCCCCTTGCTACTATGATGAATCTCCGCCTCTCTTACTTCTGGCGGGCTCGCTTCTTAGAGGAAACCTGCCCCGCCGTCAGAGTCAGGTTTCCCACTTGACTCATCACTGGAGTGGTCTGCTCTTGCCAGTAGACTCCACGGAAGCTTGCCTCTGTGCCGCTTGCATCCAAGCGCCAAGTTCGGCTTCCTCCTGTTCTAGCTGCTCCAAAGCCTCGTCAGGTATTTCTCCGAACAGCTTCAGAACCGATGACGCCCTGGTCACCGAGAAAGCCTATCTTGTGCTTCTCTCCAGAAGGAAGGACCAAACTTCCTCTCGCCGGATGCCATCCGACTTTCCAAGGCCTTTTCCAGATGCCAGCTTCACATCAAGCTCCTTCCTGGAAAGTCCCCGATATGCCGAGAAGCTCTCCGCGAACCACTTCGCAAAGCCGGCAGTCGGGAAGTCAACAACACAGGATAAGGAAATCATGGCTGTAGTGTCTTCAGCACTATAGAAAGCCCATGCATTTCTCCCGTCCTGTAAGCATCCAAAGCGCTTCACCATGCTTGAAGGCGCTCCAACAACGCCTTGAGAAAAGCCAAGCTGCAAAGCAAAGCGAGAGGGTACATACGGCTGGATGTCGACGAAAAGATGTCTACGGTACACCATCGTGCCGACACGTATGCTGAAAAGCCACTTCCTCTCTCTGCATTTGTCAAGGAATAATGCCTTCCTGACCCCGCCCTGGTAGAGTCTCGGGAAGGCACCAAAATCAAAAGCCTTCTTCCGCAACTTCGGAGAAAGCTTTACTGAAGATTGCCCCATCTCGACGTCCCTGAACCGGTCGGATCCTCACACGGGCAAACAAAAGTGATTCGGACACGGCTTTTGCCCTTAGCCAGTCGAATCATCAGAGGATCATCATCCTGTTGCAGCACCCAGCCGATGGAAGCCAGGACAGTGGTATACATACCACGAATAAAAGATATGGGCTGAAAAATACCCTATTCATGGGAAGCCCAAGCCGAACTAGAAAAGCAGCAGCCTGCAGTTCGGTACACAGGTAGGAGTAAAGAGCAGGCACCAAAGCAAGCTGCTCTCCAAACGCCATCTGACAAGCCGGGAAAATACAATGCGGCCTGATGTGCGTTCCATCTCCTCCAGCAAAAACAGCCTCACCAAGCCAATAAGTGAGGTAAACAGCGAGATCTCTCCGCAGTGCAATGTCAGGACATATGGCGTTTGTGCTTGCACAGAAATCTCTCAACTCTTCTTGCATGGCCAAGATCTTCTTTGAACTTGGATCCTGAGCTCCAGCTTTCCTGGGTCATGCTATCAGAAGGCTCCCTACTATCAAAAATGTTGGGGAATGAAGAGCAAAAACTCTTCCAACTGCTGGATCTAACTTCGAACCCCCCTTCTCCTTCAAAAAATCATAGAAGGCGACGAGCTGAAAGTATAAAAGCCTGAACTCCTCAGACTGCCCCTCGAGGACGCTGTCAATCGGCATAAACTCCTCATAAAGTTTGCCGAGGATGGGCAATCCGGTAATAGCGCTCAACTCCTTCAAAGAAAAACCAATCTCACCATTCGTCACAACGAAGGTATTGGTTTGAGGGAGGAACGACTCCAGCATAGCCATGAAGGCCTCGTCGGAAAAGATCACGGTCTCCCTAAAGGCGCGGACCGCATCAAAAATCCCGGCTTCCTTCAAAACGGCGCCACCAATCAGCAGGACGCGATCAGTCCACGACTTCCACTCGGAGTCAGCGTTAAAACGACCTCGAAGTCGAAAAGGCTTGATCCAATTGCTGCCGTCACCGCTGAAAATACCAAGGCCCACCGGTCTCAAATCGACCGACGGATAATCAGAGCCCTGGTAACCGCTTGATGGCATCAACAAGTCCATGTCAACAGGCGACCTCTCCGTATATCCAGGAGAACCACCAACAAAAACCCCGGTCTTGATTACATTGTCCTTCTCACCCAACTTGGAGGATCTTCCCTCTTAGGGCACGTGGGGGCAAGGCTCAGAATCGAGACGGTGCGATCAAACATCGACCGGGTAGTAACAGTCTTCTTCTCACCATCTGCTGTGAAGGAAAAACTGAAAAGATCTCCTCTGGTATGTAATGTCGTCAGGGACTGCATCACCAAAGAAGAAGGTAGGCTTGGGCAAAATGCTCTGATCTTCCATCACCCATGGACGACTGCTTACCATGATCTTATAGAATTCCTCTCCCTTGAGAGTGATCAGTCGCTGCCTCATCTCATCTCTGTTGAGGGAGTCGCACTCTTTCAGATTTCTCTCAACATACTGGACCTTCTCGAAAGCCTGCTGAACGGCCGGATTAGAGGACCTAGAAGATCGACGAGGTACGCTTGTAGCAGGCTCTTTACCCTTGTTCGCTCTGGAGGAAACCACCTGAAAAGGATGGAAAAGAAAAAGATCAAACATCAAAATGACAGAATCTCGCTAAAAAAAATCTGGCGAAATTTTGACATGATGACGGGGCAATTCCGAAGAAAAGGAACTATCCCGAAAGAAATAGAAAGCTTGAAGATGGGCTCAACATCGCTGCGAGCTCCGAAACTCCAAACTTTCGAAACCTAAAAGTCTCCGCAAAATCAGGAAGGGCTCAACATCACTGCGAGCTCCAAGTTCCCAAATTTGCAAACACTTTCAGGTATGCAATCACATCATGCTACAAATTTAATTTACAAATTAAAGGCATGCATGAACATCTAGATTTGCGAAAAAATGCATTATCATGATGAGAAAACAAAAAAAAAAGAGAAGAAAGAAACTTTCTCTAAAAAAAAAAAAGAGGGGAAAGAAAACAAAAAAAAAAGAGAAAGAAAAGAAACTCTCTCAAAAAAAAAGGGGAGGGAAAGAAAAAAAAAAAAAAGAAGAAGAGGGGCTGGCCCACAGGCCACGTGGCCGTACGGCCAGATCCGTACGGATCTGTCCGTACGGCCCACACAATAAAAAAAAACATGAAAAAAAAAAAAGAAAAGAAAGCAAGAAAAAAAAACGTGTGAAAAAAAAAAAAAGAGAGGCAAACACGTGGAAAAGAAAAAAAGAAAAAAAAAGAGAAGAAAAGAAAAAGAAAGAAACAAAAAAAAGAAAGAACTTTTTTTCCTACAATGAAGTTTTCTTGAAAAAGAATAACTTACTTGAAGCCATTGATGGAGAAGAAGAAGAAAACGCTTGAAGATCTTGAAGAAGAAAAACTTTTGGTCTTGAAGCCCTCTTGAGATTATTGCAAAAGAAAGTAATAAGAGCAAGAGATCCAACCTCCTCCTTGCTTTTATAGAAGAGAGCAAACCAAAGAAGGAAAGAAGAAAGAGGTAAGTGTTACTAATTAGTAACCTTACCAAAAGAAAGAGATTAGAAAGATTCTTTCCCAAAAGAAAGATATCTTGAGGGATTCTCTCCCAAAAAGAAATCAATGAGAGATTTTCTCCCAAAAATCAATCTATGACGGATTCTTTCCCAAAAGAAAGATATCTTGAGATATCCTATCCCAAAATAAAGGGATCTTGAGAGATTTTCTCCCAAAAATCAATCTATGATGGATTCTTTCCCAAAAGAAAGATATCTTGAGATATCCTATCCCAAAATAAAGGGATCTTGAGAGATTTTCTCCCAAAAATTAATCTATGACGGATTCTTTCCCAAAAGAAAGATATCTTGAGATATTCTATCCCAAAAATAAAGGGATTATGAGAGATTCTCTCCAAGTAAAGATATTCTTAGATATTCTCTATCCAAATGAGATATTTTTGGATATTCTTTACAAAAATGACACCATATGAGATCTAAGCCATTTCAAAAGCTTAAGGTCCCATGGGTTAGCCCATATGAGCCAGGTTTGACCACCTAGGCACAAAAAAAAAAAATTAAATTTTTTTTGGGCTTTTAGTCAAAGAGAAATCCCTCTTACCAAGAGCATACAAAAATGGTTCCATGCCTCTTTTGAGTTGATTGGACCATACAAAAGAAAATTCCAAGCCCCATGAGCTTCCAAAAAACAAACCATCCAGCCTCATATACCAAATTGAGCCAAAATCTTGAAATTGACATTTCATAAAAATCAAACCAAATCCTGGTCCCCTAACTTGCCACATACAGCCTGTTAGGTCACAAGACCAAAACCAAAACAAAAACCTGATCCCCTAACTTGCCACATACAGCCTGTTAGGTCACAAGATCAAGACCAAAATTGATCCCCCAACATTCCACATACAGCTTGTTGGGTCACACGATCAAAACCAAACCCGACCCCCTAACCTGCCATATATAGCCTGTTAGGTCACAAGGTCAAAACCCAAATCCATATCCCTGATGTCATCTTCAAAACTTTGCCTCGAGATGGTACGTGATCCCTTTCACTATCATAAAATTCCCCTGGAAGCTCAAAAGGCTACAAATACCAAAAGAAAGATTGCTCAAAGACTCTTGGTCAAGTCACAGGCTCTCCTTCAAAAATCTCTTCGAGGCACATCGACTACAAAAGTTAAGCAACTCGCCGCTGTACCTCGAGGGGGCATTTGTTGACACCAAAAATGTCACTTTGCCTTTTCAAGATCCAAGAGCTACATGAAGTCGCAACCTGCCATAAATAGGCAATGCTGCTTCCAAAAATCAAATCTTGTCAGAATCAAACAAAAACTGCAAGATTCTTCCAGACAGCCAAAAGAGGAGTACACAAGAAGTTTCGGGCCATTTCAAAATCATTTGGCCTAACTTCGCTTCTCCGACAGCCAAATCAGGCCTCTCGGCGACAAAAGCTCTCCAGGACCATGGTTTCCAAGACAGAACCTATGGATCATCTTAAAATGACTCCAATAGGTTCCCTGTCAAATTTCAAGTCAATCGGACATCGGTTGACCACACATCAAACCGCGACATCTTCATCGCGACAAAAAGCAAGTCTGCAGGTGATAGGACCCCAAACGGCTTTGAAACTCAAACAAAAGCCTATGGTTGGTCTTATTTATTGCTCAGGAGACTTCACACCAAATTTCAGGTCATTCCGACATCGTTTGACCTAGTTTCAGCTTCTGACGGGAAATCGGCAACTCTGCGCGACAAAGTCTTCGGCTTTCTCAGGAAATTGGAAACTTTGCAAAATAAAATGCAAGGATTCTCATCAGGTTTCCTACAAAGAAATCAGGCCAATAAATGGTCAAAACGTCAAGGAAAAGTACAGAAGAAAAAAGAATCAGAAAAAAGCAAAAACGGACGCAAAACGGGACACGAAAGGGGGAAAACCCCCCCAGGGTCGCAGGCCCCTGCGACCCTGGGCCAGGGTCGCCGGCGACCATGGACCCCGGGGTCGCCGGGAAAGCCCCGGAAACCCCGGTTTTCGCCGTTTTTTTCGCGATTCGAGAAGCCCAGCCTCTGGTACTTTCCAAAATTCATGCTTTTGGGACACCAAGTCCTCTGATATCCGTCCAAAACACGGGTAAATCATCAAGAGTATCAAAGACAGTATTGATCGCCACCTGGTCAACCAAAAAAAGTGTGCTTTCCACCCGACCGATCGAGAAATCGACAGGACAGATGGCACCGACCCGCTGTTGGCAACAAGCACCTGAAATTACATGGTCATCTGATGTCGATCTACATGAAGATCCATCGATGATCATCAACAGAAGAATTCCAAAAGACGTGGCACGGCCCGCGACTCTTCAGCTGCTCGGCGACCACTTAATGCGATTAATTGACTAACTTTATTACAGTCATTAATCCATTTCTTTGGACGGCCCAATCAGAAGCAAGCATTCGGGAGTTACAAGTCAAGAGATTCATGGCATTTAACCCATGAAACTCCTCCCATCATGGCGATTAAAGGCGATTAAATGCCCTCAATCTCCTCCGGCCAATCAGAAGCCAAGAAAAAGGAGTTACAAAATAAATAATTCAATTTTGTAACTCCTCCCATTATGCGGCTTAATGACAATAAAAGCCCATAAACCCACCTAAAAGGCTACCTAAAAGCCTATAAATAGGAGGGCTCTCCAAGAAGAAAAAAAAACAACACACATCAGAAAGCATCAGAAAAATCAGAGAAAAAAGCACAGAAATCCAGAGAAAGGAAAAAGAGAGAAAACTCTGCGGAAGTTCTACACCGGCCACCACAACAAGGTGACAAAAGTCCCTTGGGGGGTACCCTCCCCCCCCAAGGTCCTTGCCTTCTCCTCCTGCCTCCAATGGCTTAGATATGGCTTTTCAGCCCGTCTACTCGGTTTTTTATTGGACATAGGACCTTCCTTTGGTCTTTGTCTTCTAAAAACCCGAGGTTATAGCCAAGCCAAGCGAATCAAATAGCATCCTCTGTTCTCATCTGCATGGATGATGGCGAAGCCCACATATGGCTTGCGACCGTCAATCTAAACGAGTCCCCCACAATCTCCTGAGAAGTTAGATCCTCCTTTTCTTGCTTTTCATTGTAGTTTGTATTTTTTTAAAAGAGACAAAAATCACAATTCTTGTCTTTCATTGTTGATAAGGATTGTAAATCGGCTATAAACGCCAAAATCGGCTATAAACGCCAAAATTGGCTATAAACGCCAAAAAATCGGCTATAAACGCCAAAATCGGCTATAAATGCCAAAAAAATCGCCTTTCACGGCAAATCAAGAAAATGTCTCTTTTCTTAAATATATGTGCAATGGAAAACATGAAGGAAGTTGATTTCCTTTTTACTTGCGAAGGTTGATCTCCGGATCACCACTTGCAATTCCAAGTAAAATAGAAAATCTGGCACACCCACAAAAAAAAGAAATGTTGATGCACGCCCCTGCCCCCCGGTTACGAAAGGGTCGGACCCGACGGACTCCCACGTCCGCCGACCTCGGTAGAACCAAGCAGGAGCGCGGTCCATCAGTCTTGAGATAGACCTGGTTGTTTGTGGGTTGAGGCTTCACGGGGGCGCCGCGGGCTTCGGGTTTTTTGGCGCCCGCCTTTGGTGTCATGGTAGTGACACGTCAAGAGTCGATTTTTTGCTTTTTGGCAGGCGCGATTTCTTCTTTGGGAAGTGGGAATGGTCCCAGTGTCCCAAAGATGATAGTCCGGGGAGTCGAGGTCGACCCAGAGTTCAGAAAGTTACTGAGAGAGATGACGCTTCGGTAGCTGACAGGGCGCTTATGAGTGCGCGTGTTTTGCTTCTGTTGAAGCATGAGTTGGTACTTGCTTTCGTCAAAAGTAATGGTTAAAGAAGCTGCCATTGTTAGTTTTGAAAAATCTCTGAAACAAGACCACATCCATTAGTAATCATAAGAATATAATGATCATAAATGAGAAAACTATGGTTTTGTATTTTCAGATCGCTCGAAGGACATGGTCCGACCCAAGCGACATGAAGAAGGCAAAAAGCCATAGAACGTACAATTGTTCTAATCGCAAGTATGGTGGGCTCAGAATGAGCGTTCTAGTGACTACTAGAAGCAATTGTAAACCTTAATTCAACTTATCGAGAAGCAAAGTTTGCTTGAGGTAAGACGAATATAAGGTTGGAGTTACAAATGTGCCGGTCGCGAATACAGTAGACCCTGAAGGGGCGTACCAATACCGCTAGGTACAAATGTTGAAGATAACAATAGTTTGGTCGCGAATACAGTAGACCCAGAAAGAGCGTACTAGTACCGCTAGGCACAAATGTTGGAAACCGCATACATGTAATGGACATGAGATAGGATTCTCTTTTTTTTTGAAAGGTCAAGATTGGATTCGTCAAAGAGAGCAAATGGTATTCCAATCTGAACACAGGCTCAACATTTCTGCGAGCGCCGGTACCCGGAAGGGAAGGAACCATAATTTATCGAATCTGAATCCAAAAGTGACTGGAGTTTTTTTTTTTGAAAGGTCAAGATCGAATTCAACGAAGAGAGGAAATGGTATTCCATTCTGAAAATAGGCTCAACATTTCTGCGAGCGCCGGTATCCGGAATGGAAGGAACCAAAATTTCTCGAATCTGAACTCGAAAATGACGGAAGAGTACACCTAGGCCTCCTAATGAAACTTTAATTGATATATTAGCCCCTAGGTAAGGGCAGGATTACTTAATGAACCCGTTTGATGGACCCTTGCCTAGAACAGTCAAGCTGTCTCCACACACTGGACAAGGCTTTTCTTGAATCAACCGTGGTCAAAGAACGCAATTGGTGTAACCTTAGTGTTCTTCGCCTCTTTTTTTCTTTTTTTTTTAAGATCCCTAACAGACTCATCGAGAAGAAACGATGGCCCAATCCCCGATCCAAACATAGGCTCAACATTTCTGCGAGCACCAGTGCCCGAAAGGGAAATGATCAAAGTTTATCAATTTTGAATCCAAAAATGAGAAATCTGATTTTATTTTTTTTTAGATCCCTAATGTTGGAAATAGGTGGGTCTCGCGGATAGGTTCCAAAAACTTTTGACCTACTTGATGCAGAGATCAACTATCCAGAAGGCAACAAACCCAATCTAGGATCCAATCCTCAAACTCATGATCAAGATCAGTACATAAATATCACCATGCAACCATAAATAATCCACAACATACAAGGAAGTAGATTATACATTGGGAGCTCAGTTGTGCTCTAATGGAAAAGTTGAATCTTTTTTTGATGATGAACTCTTTCACTTATCAAATAGGAATCTCCAAGACCCAATAGTCTTCCACGCTATGTCCCGTATTAGATTTCTTTTCTCTAGAAGATGGGTGGGATCTCCAAGAGAAAATAAATAGAAGCTCTAAGAAGTACATTCTTGTTTGATACTCCTCCAGCTGATAGCTTCGCCACCAAGCATAAACACATATCCAGAAGTTGATTTCCTGGAATCCTTGTCTGACATGAAGTCAGAGTCTGTGTATCTGGCTGGAATCAACTCATCACCACCGTAAATCAACATGTAATCTCTAGTCCTTCTCAAGTACTTGAGAATGCATTTTACAGCAGTCCAATGGTCAGGACCTGGGTTAGATTGATATCTGCTGACTAGACCCACTGCATGATGGATATCCGGTCTAGTACAAAGCATAGCATACATGAGGCTACCAACAGCCGAGGCATATGGTATTGCTCTCATTTGTTCCTTTTCAATAGGTGTCTTGGGACATTGATCCTTGGAAAGGTTCATTCCATGTCTAAAAGGTGTATGTGACAGGTTAAGGGGTCGGGTTTGATTTTGACCATGTGACCCAACAAGCTGTATGTGGAATGTCGGGAGGTCGATTTTGGTTTTGATCTTGTGACCTAACAGGCCGTATGTGGCAAGTTTGGGGATCAGGTTTTGGTTTTTGGTTTTGATCTTGTGACTTAACAAGCCGTATGTGGCAAGTTAGGGGACCATGATTTGGTTTGGATTTTTGTGGAATGTCAATTTCAAGATTTTGGATCAATTTGATAGATGAGGCTGGATGGTCTGATTTTTGGAAGCTCATGGGGCTTGGAATTCTTTTTTGTATGGTCCAATCAACTCAAAAGAGGCATGGAACCATTTTTTGTATGCTCTTGGTCAGAGGGATTTCTCTTTGACTAAAATCCCAAATTTTTTTATTTTTTAGTGCGTAGGTGGTCAAACCTGGCTCATATGGGCTAACCCATGGGACCTTAAGCTTTTGAAATGGCTTAGATGTCATATGGTGTCATTTTTATAAAGAATATCTAAAAATATCTCCTTTGGATAGAGAATATCTAAGAATATATTTATTTGGAGATAATCTCTCATGTTCCCTTTATTTTGGGAGAGAATATCTCAAGATATCTTCCTTTTGGAGAGAATATCTCAAATCTCCTATTTGGAAGAGAATCCCTCAAGATATCTTTCTTTTGGGAAAGGTATCTTTCTAATTTCTTTCTTTTGGTAAGGTTACTAATTAGTAACACTTCCTCTTTCTTCTTTCCTTCTTTGGTTTGCTCTCTTCTATAAAAGCAAGGAGGAGGTTGGATCTCTTGCTCTTACTGCTTTCTTTTGCAACAATTCCAAGAGGGCTTCAAGACTAAGAGTTCTTCTTCTTCAAGATCTTCAAGACTTTTCTTCTTCTTCTCCATCAATGGCTTCAAGTAAGTTCTCTTTTTCAAGAAAACTCCATTGTAGAAACTAGGATGATAAAAAAAAGTTTTCCTTTTTTTTTGTTTCTTTCTTTTTCTCTTTTTTTTTTCTTTTTCACGTGTTTTCCCCTTTTTTTTACACGTTTTTTTTTTCTTTTTTTTTCTCGTGCTTTCTCTTTTTTTTAGCACGTTTTCTTATTCTTTTGTGGGCCGTACGGATCTTGCCGTACGGCCACGTGGCCTGTGGGCCAGTCCCCTTTTTTTTTGTTCTTTTCTTTCTCCCTTTTTTTTTTAAACGTCTCTTTTTTTCTTTTTTTTTTCTCTCTCATCATGATATTGCATTTTTTGTTTGGCAAACCAAGATGTTCATGCATGTATTTTTTTTTGTAAATTTGTAGCATGATATGATAGCATACCTGAAAGTTTTTGCAAATTTGCGAATTTGGAGCTCGCAGCGATGTTGAGCCCTTCCTGATTTTGCGGAGACTTTGAGGTTTTCGAAAGTTTGGAGTTTCGGAGCTCGCAGCAATGTTGAGCCCATCTTCAAGCTTTCTATTTCTTTTGGGATATTTCTTTTTTCTTCGGAATTGCCCCGGAGTCATGTCAAAATTTCGCTAGATTTTTTTTTAGCGAAATTCTGTCATTTTGATGTTTGATCCTTTTATTTTCCATCCTTTCCAGGTGGTTTCTCCAGAACGAACAAGGGTAAAGAGCCTGCTACAAGTGTACCTCGTCGATTTGCTAGATCTTCTAATCCGGCTGTTCAGCAGGCCTGGGAGAAGGTCCAGTATGTTAAGAGAAATCTGGAAGAGTGCGACTCCCTCAATAGAGATGAGATGAGGCAGCGACTGATTGCTCTCAAGGGAGAGGAATTTTATAAGATCATGGTAAGCAGTCGTTCATGGGTGATGGACGATCAAAGGATTTTGTCCAAGCCTACCTTCTTCTTTGGTGATGCAGTCCCTGATGACATGACATACCAGAGAAGATGTTTTCCCTTCTCTTTCACAGCTGATGGTGAGAAGAAGACTGTTACTACCCAGTCGGCGTTTGATCGCACCGTTTCGATCATGAGCCTTGCCTCCACGTGCTCTAAGAAGGAAGATCCTCCAAGCTGGGTGAGAAGGACAAATGTTATCAAGACCGGGGTTTTTGTTGGCGGTTCTCCTGGATATGCGGAGAAGTCGCCTACTGATATGGACATGTTGATGCCAGCCAGTGGCTACAGGGCTTTGACTATCCGTCGGTCGATTTGAGACCGGTCGGCCTTGGCGTTTTCAGCGGTGACGGCAGCAGTTGGGTGAAGCCTTTTCGACTTCGTGGCCGTTTCAGTGCTAACTCCGAGTGAAAATCGTGGACTGATCGCGTCCTGCTGATTGGTGGCGCTGTTTTGAAGGAAGCCGGAATTTTTGATGCGGTCCGCGCCTTTAGGGAGACCGTGATCTTTTCCGACGAGGCCTTCATGGCTATGTTGGAGTCATTCCTTCCACAAACCAATACCTTCGTTGTGACGAATGGTGAGATTGGTTTCTCTTTGAAGGAGCTTTGCGCCATTACTGGATTGCCCATCCTTGGCAGACTCTATGAGGAGTTTATGCCGATCGACAGCGTCCTTGAGGAGCAGTCTGAGGAGTTCAGGCTTTTGTACTATCAGCTCGTTGCCTTCTATGATTTTTTGAAGGAGAAGGAGGGCTCAAAAGTAAGATCCAGCAGTTGGAAGAGTTTTAGCTCTTCGTCTCCCAACTTCTTTGAAAGTGGGGAGCCTTCTGATAGCATGACCCGGGAAGACAGGGCTAAAGATCTGGGTTTGAAGAAGATTTTGGCTATGCAAGAAGAATTGAGAGATTTCTGTGCGAGTACAAATGCCATATGTCCTGACATTGTACTGCGGAGAGATCTCGCTGTTTACCTCACTTATTGGCTTGGTGAGGCCGTTTTTGTTGGAGGAGATGGAACGCACATCAGGCCGCATTGTGTTTTTTCGGCTTGTCAGATGGCGTTTGGAGAGTAGCTTGCTTCGGTGCCAGCTCTTTACTCCTACTTGTGTACCGAACTACAGGCTGCTGCATTCTTGGTTCGGCTTGGGCTTCCATTGAACAGGTAATTTTCATCCCATATCTTCTATTCGTGGTTTGTATACCACTGTCCTGGCTTCCACCCGCTAGGTACTACCAAGATGATGATCCTCTCATGATTCGACTGGCTAAGGGCAAAGCCGTGTCCGAATCAGTTTTGTTTGCCCGCATGAGGATCTGACGGTTCAGGAACGTCGAGATGGGGCAGTCTTCAGTGAAGCTTTCTTCGGAGTTGCGGAAGAAGGTTTTTGATTTTGGTGCCTCCCGAGACTCTACCAGGGCAGGATCGGGAAGGCATTACTCCTTGACAAATGCAGAAAGGAGTGGCTTTTCAGTATATGTGTCGGCACGATGGTGTACCGCAGACATCTTTTCGTCGACATCCAGCCGTATGTACCTTCTCGCTTTGCTCTGCAGTTGGGCTTTTCTCAAGGCGTTGTTGGAGCGCTTTCAAGCATGGTGAACCGCTTTGGAGGCTTACAGGACGGGAGAAACGCATAGGCTTTTTATAGTGTTGAAGACACTACTGCCATGATTTCTTATCCTGTGTTGTCGACTTTTCGAACTGCCGGCTTCGCGAAGTGGTTCGCGGAGAGCTTTTCGGCATATCGGGGGCTTTCCAAGAAGGATCTTAATGTGAAGCTATCATCTGGAAAAGGCCTTGGAAAGTCAGATGGCGTCCGGCAAGAGGAAGTTTGGGCCTTCCTTTCTGGAGAGAAGCCCAAGATAGGCTTTCTCGGTGACCAGGGCGTCATTGGTTCTGAAGCTGTTCGAGAAATACTTGATGAGGCTTTAGAGGAGCTAGAACAAGAGGAAGTTGAGCTTGATGCTTGAATGCAAGCGGCACAGAGGCGAGCTTCCGTGGAGTCTACTGGCAAGAGTAGACCATCCAGTGAGGAGTCAAGTGGGAAACCTAACTCTGACAGTGGGGCAGGTTCCTCTAAGAAGCGAGCCCGTAGAAGTAAGAGGAAGAGGAGTCATCATCGCAGCAAGGGGCAACATGAGGACTCTCCTGACATAGAAGTCCCTCTTACTATCAATGAGGAAGTGCCAAGGAATGCTGACGAGCCTCCAGAAAAGAGAATCCGAGAAGAAGAAACCGTCGATGAAGGTTTGATTCTTCCTCTTTCTCTTTCAATTTCTTTTCATGGGATTTTCCATGTTTTGATTTGCTTTCTCCCCCTGCTGCCCTTTTTTTTTAGCATAGGATGAAGACTTGGTGATGCTTGAGGTTCCTGCCGATGAGGCAATGATGGATCCAGTTGCGGCACCAGAAGAAGAACCGAGGGATTCTGGAGTGGTTCCAGAATCTCCAATTGGTATAACTTCTTTTGCTTTCTTTTTTTTGTCTGTGACTTGGTTTGCTAACATTTTTCCTGTCAGCTGACTTGCCACAGGATTCCGATAACTTTGAACCATCGATGGACGCAAATGTTGATGATGCTTCCGATGAGTTCATGGAGGAAGAGAGTGTTCCACCAGTCGTCGAAGAAGGTATTTTGTAGTAATAACCCCGATAATGATTTTCAAATATGATCATATTCATACATTTTTGTGTTTCTTTGGTAGGTATTGAAGTGACAGAGGAGAGTCTGTCGCTTCCTTCAGAACCAGAACAAGGGATGCCAGAGGTCGATCCAGAGGTAGAGACTCCTGCAACCAATTCTGACATGGTGGAGGAAGTACCTCGTGCTGAGATTTCTTCCCCAGCAGCTCCGACTGGAAAGAGTTCTTTTGTTCCTCTTCCAACGGGGCATGGCATGAGCAGCCGACCGACGGAGCGGGGAGAATCTTCAGCTGGGCCATCTCTTCTTTTTGCAAAGAAGGTGGTGGTGCGGGTTCTGAGCTCTTGGATTGAGACTCTCGTTGCTGGACACTTGGATGCCGGATTTGGCATGATCCATCATGTGCAGGAGATTCTCAGTGATGCCGAAGAGGCTGGTCTAGATGTCACAAGTGCCTGTTGACACCAAAAATGTCACTTTGCCTCTTCAAGATCCAAAGAGCTACATGAAGTCGCAACCTGCCATAAATAGGCAATGTTACTTCCAAAAATCAAATCTTGTCAGAATCAAATAAAAACTGCAAGATCCTTCAAGACAGCCAAAAGAGGAGTACACAAGAAGTTTTGGGCCATTTTAAAATCATTTGGCCTAACTTCGCTTCTCCGGCAGCTGAAAAGAACTCCCGGCGGCAAAAGCATCGGAGACATCAAATCTTCGATCAGAGCCGATGGATGGTCTCCAAATACATCCAAAAGACGTCAAGTTCCGAGTCAAACCGGCAACGTTTAACCATACATCAACCCTCGAACAGCTAAATCAAGCCTCTCGGTAGCGAGAACCACCGAGACCATCACTCATCAGATAGAGCACATGGACGGCTTCAAAATGCTTACAAAGGGCAGCACGTCAAATTTCAGGTCATTTCGACAACATTTGACCATAGTTTGACGCTCGGAAGCCAAATCAGGCCTCTCGGCGGCAAAGCTCTCCGGGACCATGGTTTCCAAGACAGAGCCTATGGATCATCTTAAAATGACTCCAATAGGTTCCCTGTCAAATTTCAAGTCAATCGGACATCGGTTGACCGCACATCAAACAGCGACATCTCCATCACGACAAAAGCGAGTCTACTGGTGATAGGACCGCAAACGGGTTCAAAACTCATACAAAATCCTATGGTTGGTCTTATTTATTGCTCAGGAGGCTTCACACCAAATTTCAGGTCATTCCGACATCGTTTGACCCAGTTTCAGCTTCTGACGAAAAATCAGCAGCTCTGCGCGACAAAGTCTTCGGCTTTCTCAGGAAATTGGAAACTTTGCAAAATAAAATGCAAGGATTCTCATCAGGTTTCCTACAGGGAAATCAGGCCAATAAATGGTCAAAATGTCAAGGAAAAATACAGAAGAAAAAAGAATCGAAAAACAGCAAAAACGGATACAAAACGGGACAAAAAGGGGGAAAACCCCCCCAGGGTCGCAGGCCCCTGCGACCCTGGAGCCCGGGATCGCCGGGAAGGCCCCGTAAACCCCGGTTTTCGCCTTTTTTTCGCGATTCGAAGCGTCCGGCCTCTGGTATTTTCCAAAATTCATACTTTTGAGACACCAAATCCTCTGACATCCGTCAAAAACACGGGTCAATCATCAAAAGTATCGAAAAAAACATTGATCGCCACCCGGTCAACCAAAAAAAAGTGTGCTTTCTACCCGACCGATCGAGAAATCGACAGGACAGATGGTACCGACCCGCTGTTGGCAACAAACACCTGAAATTACATGGTCATCCGATGTCGATCTACATGAAGATCCATCGATGATCATGGCCAGAAGAATCCCAAAAGACGCGGCACGGCCCGCGACTCTTCAACTGCTCGGCGACCACTTAATGCGATTAATTGACTATCTTTATTACAGTCATTAATCAATTTCTTTGGACGGACCAATCAGAAGCAAGCATCCGGGAGTTACAAGTCAAGAGATTCATGGCATTTAACCCATGAAACTCCTCCCATCATGGCGATTAAATGCCCTTAATCTCCTCCGGCCAATCAGAAGCCAAGAAAAAGGAGTTACAGAATAAAGAATTCAATTTTGTAACTCCTCCCTTTATGTAGCTTTATGACAATCAAGGCTCATAAACCCTCCTAAATGGCTACCTAAAAGCCTATAAATAGGAGAGCTCTCCAAGAAGAAAAGACAATCAACAAACACACAGACAACAGACTGCAGAAAATCCAGAAACTCAGACAGAAAAGGGCATCAGAAATCCAAGAGAGAAAACTCTGCGGAAATCCTACACCGACCACCGCTACAAGGTGACAAAAGTCCCTTGGGGAGTACCCCCCCCCCCAAGGTCCTTGCCTGATCCTTCTGCCTCCAATGGCTTAGACATGGCTTTTCAGCCCGTCTACTTAGTTTTTTATTGGACATAGGACCTCCTTTTGGTCTTTGTCCTCTAAAGACCTGAGTTATAGCCAAGCCAAGCGAATCAATAGCATCCTCTGTTCTCATCTGCATGGATGATGGCGAAGCCCACATATAGCTTGCGACCGTCAATCTGAACGGGTCTCCCACAATCTCCTGAGAAGTTAGATCCTCATTTTCTTGCTTTTTATTGTAGTTTGTATTTTTTCAAAAGAGACAAAAATCACAACTCTTGTCTTTCATTATTGATAATAATTGTAAATCGGCTATAAACGCCAAAAATCGGCTATAAATGCCAAAAAAAATTGCCTTTCATGGCAAATCAAGAAAATGTCTCTTTTCTTAAATATATGTGCAATGGAAAACTTGAAAGAAGTTGATTTCCTTTTTACTTGCGAAGGTTGATCTCCGGATCACCACTTGCAATTACAAGTAAAATAGAAAATCTGGCACACCCACACAAAAAAATGTTGATGCACGCCTCTGCCCCCGGGTTACGAAAGGGTCGTACCCAACAGACTCCCACGTCCGCTGACCTCGGTAGAACCAGGCAGGAGCGCGGTCCATCAAGCTGGCACACCCGGTGGGACCCGTTCATTTGAGAACACAATGCTAGAAATGAAATATTTGCATATCATATCTTTTGCTCTATGCTTATATTTCTTTTCTCGATTCCTTGGCTACTTTCTAATTGGTGGCCTATGTTGGATTCCGCATCTAAAAAAAAACGAGATGAGATTTTTTGGACATTTCTAATTCTTTGAATTTATTTCCACTCTTTCTCTTTCAAAAAAAAAAAAAACAAAAACCAGATTTTTCATTTTGAATTCAAGATTGAGAAACCTTGATCCGTTCCTATCGTTCATCGCGCTTGCAGAAATGTTGAGCCTGTTCGACTAAGGCTTTGGGCCATCATTTGTCTTCGATGAGTTCATTAAAGATCTAAATATATATATAATGAAAAAAAACAAAAATCAGATTTTTCAGTTTGGATTCAAAATTGAGAAACCTTGATCCGTTCCTATCGTTCATCGCGCTTGCAGAAATGTTGAGCCTGTTCGACTAAGGTTTTGGGCCATCGTTTCTCTTTGATGAGTTCATTAAAGATCTAAAAATATATATATATATATAAAATAAAATAAAATAACAAAAAAATCAGATTTTTCATTTTGAATTCAAAATTGAGAAACCTCGATCCGTTCCTATCATTCATCGCGCTTGCAAAAATGTTGAGCCTGTTCGACTAAGGTTTTGGGCTATCGTTTCTCTTCGATGAGTTCATTAAAGATAAAAAAAATAAATAAATAAACATAAAAAAAAAGACATAGACCACTAAGGTTAAACCAACTGCGTTCTTTGATCATGGTTGATTCAAGAAAAGCCTTGTCTAGAGTGTGGAGACAGCTTCACTGTTCTAGGCAAGGGTCCTCCAAACGGGTCATTAAGTAATCCTACCCTTACCTGGGGGCAATTCTATCAATCAAGATTTCATAAGACCGGGGTTAGGAGGCCTATGTGTACTCTCTCATCTTTTAAATAAATTTTTTTCAAAAATAATTTTTTTTAAAAAAATAAAAATTTTAAAATAAAAAATAAAAAAATTCAAAAAAAATCAAAAAAAATAAAAAATAAAAAATAAAAAAAAATAAAAAAAGATTTTTTTAAAAAAAAAATCTTCAAAAAAAAAACTTCCGCCATTTTGGGTTTAGATTGGAGAAATCTTGGTCTTCTCCTTTCTGAGCACTCGCGCTCGCGGAAATCACTGAGCCCGTGTTCAGATTGGAGTGCCTTTTGCTCTTTTTGATGAACCCGATATTGGCCTTTAAAAAAAAAAAAACTCGTCATTTTTAGATTCAGATCCGAGAAATTATGGTTCATTTCTTTCTGAGCACTGGCGCTCGCGGAAATCGCTGAGCCCGTGTTCAGATTGGAATAACATCTGCTCTCTTTGATGAATCCAATCTTGACCTTTCAAAATAGAGAATCTCATCTCATGGATGCGGTCTCAAAACATTTGTGTCTAGCGGTATTAGTACGCCCTTTCAGGGTCTACTGTATTGCGACCGGCACATCTATAACTCCAACTTTATATTCTTCTTACCTCGAGCAAGCTCTGCTTCCCGATAAGTCGAATTTAAGTTCACAATTGCTTCTAGCAGTCACTGGGACGCTCATTCTGGGCTTACCATACCTGCGATCAGAACAATTGTACCCTCTATGGAATTTTGCCTTCCTCATATTGCTTGGGTCATCTCCCTCGAGCAATTTGAAAAGACGAAACCGTAGAACTTCCCATTTATGATCATTATATTTTGTGATTACTAATGGATGTGGTCTTGTTTCAGAAACTTTTCGAAAACTAACAATGGCAGCTTCATTAACCATTACTTTCGATGAGAACAAGCACCAACTTATGCTTCAACAGAAGCAAACCACGCGCACTTACAAGCGCCCCATCAGCTGCCGAAGCGTCAACTCCCTCGGTAACTCTCTGAACTCCGGGTCGACCTCGACTCCCCAGACTATCGTCTTTCGGACGCTGGGACCATTCCCACTTCCTGTGGAACAAACTGCTCCTTCCAAGAAGCAGAAACTCGCCTCTCAACGTTTCACTACCGTGACACCAAAGGCGAGCACCAGAAGGCCTGAAGCCCGTGGCACCCCCACGAAGCCTCGACCTGCAAACGACCAGGTCTATCCAAAGACTTGGTCCCCAAGACCTTCACCAAAACAAAGAAGGTCCCAAACATCTACCAAGCCAGCATTCCTGGCCCCACTCAAGGAGAACCAGTTCTACCCTCTTGCGTACATGAAAGAGGAGAGACCCATCTCCAACCTGACTCCCAAGTCAAACCAGCATGAGCCAGCTTGTTCCTACAAGCCCAAAATCAATTCATTCATCACAAGGCCTCTGCAAGCACCTGCCAAGGCCTACAAACTTGTAGTTCGACCCTTCATCTCTACAGGGGCAGAACTCCAAAAATTCAAAGCTTCGCTGCAACAGGCAAAGGACAGGGTTCGCATCCTGTCCTTCCCAGCTACAAAGAAGACAGGCTCGGCTGCTACGCCCGAGGGAGCACATCCTTCATTGTCAAAGCCCAGCAAGAGCTGACCGAAGCTCAAATTGCTAGTCGCATACGCCGCCGCGCATCATACTGGCAAAAGAGACTACAGAAGCAAAGGACCCAGCCTCCTACACTTCAAGTCTCTCCCAAATGGGTCGAAAAAGAACGACTCAACCAAGTTGCTGCCGTCCATATGGTTGGAAAAACCAGAAGACGCCAAAAGTCAGCAACAAAAATCCTTGTCCGACGTCCGATGACCCGCAGCGTCTCCAGGACAAGAAGACACTCAGAAGAATCCCCTGTGCCTTCAAGCAAAGGACAGCAGAGTGATCCTTCCTCAAGCTCTTCTTCAAAAAGAATGAGCCCCAGCTCAGTCACCAGGACAGTTTCTTCGTTCGAATCACGAAGGATGAATGTCTTGGCTACAAATTCTGAGCCACCACCCCGCAATCCACCGCCAGAAGATGCGATCACCCGCATCCAGCAGTTGGAACAGGGCCAGCAGATGATTGAAACTCTGATGGAAAACCTTCTCCTCGCCTTCCAAAATCAGGCGAACAATGAACCTCCTCCGAATCATCAAGACGATGAGGTAAATGGAGAAGAAAATGAGTCACGCGCCATTACCAAAAAGGACGTAGACAGTATCCTCGCCAAAGCAAAAGAAGAGGAGGATCAAGCCACCATATCCCTTATGGATGGACTCGGTCCCGTTCCCCACAAAATTCAAGCATCCTACTCTCCAAACATATACGGGGAAAGGATCAGCCAGACAGCACGTCATCCACTTCAAGATCCTGACGGGAGCTATCGCGGATCAAGATGCACTCAAGATCGCCTCTTTGCAAGTACCCCTAAAAGGTACGGCCTTCGATTGGTACTTCCACTCTGCCGAAGGACTCGATCCAAAACTGGGCCATGCTAGAGACACGCTTCCTGACTCACTTCAAAGGTGAGGATCATCCCGCTACTATGGCTCAGCTGTGCAGCCTAAAACAGGGGGAGAATGAGTCAACATATGACTTCATTCACAAGTGGAAAGCAATGGCGTACAAATGCTCTGATGTACTGCCACAAGCGTCGTTAGTCGACATTTGCCGAAACAACATGAGAGCCAGAATCCACTCCATGAACATCGGCAACAAATCAAAAAACCTGGGAGAACTCCTAGAAGCTTCCATGGAAGCTGAAACGGTGATTAAAGACCTCAACAGTCAGAAATCATCAAGAAAAGAGCCAACCGCCATTGCAACCTCCAAACCAAAGAAGAAAGAGGTCCTCAATATGCAGACCAAGTCAGCTCCTCAGCCACCAAAGAAAGCTAAAAACAAAGCTGCGGGTAAGAGACCTGAACTCTCAGATGCCTTCAAAGAACGAGTAGAGAAGAAATACCCGTTTGATGAAGATGTTGATGAAATCTTCGGGGCTCTTGTGGTAAACGGCAAGCTCACCTTGCCCGAACCAAAAAGACCGGGTGATGTTGGCAAAACCAACGATCGTCGGTACTGTCCATACCACCAGATGATCTCGCATCCTCTCAATCAATGCTTCGTTGTGAGGGAGAAAATAAACGATATGTGGAAAACGGAGTCATCACCTTTGACAAAAACTATGGGCCTGCCTCCGTCAACATGGTGACATGTGGACAAGCATCAAAATCACCGAAGAAGAAGATCACTACTTCTTTCAAGGTAATAAACTCAATCCAAGCGTCCGAGGAACTGGTTCCTTACCCGACACTAGACGGACAACCGATATGGGTACATCCCGATCTCCTGGAAGATGAAAATTGGGAGGTCGTGAAAACAAAGCCTACAGCTCAACAGCGAAGGCAGGCTAGGAAACATCTCCTCAAGCTCAAACGACAAGAGAAGACCCAGCCAAAACTAGAGGTCAAAGAAAAGGCAGAGGCTTCCTCTACCGCTTCACTGGAGGCAACAAAAACATCCCTTCCAGAGACTTCAAAGCGGGTAAGGAAATTCACTCTCAGTGATTTCATGCCACCTCAATTCAAAGAAGCCACGCAGGAGGCATCATACTCTTGCAATTCGGTAGTTGGATTCTCCATTAATGGATACGAGTCCAGCGACACTGATGATGGATTCGAATCCAACTACACAGATGAGTGGGAGGAGTCCCTTGAAACAGGAGAATATCTCTCCGATGAAGAATGGGTTCCTAAGACTCATCTTATGCCAGTAATCTGGTATAACCCTCTACAGCCACAAGGATCCTGATCTGATGATGAAGAAGACCAAGAGGCTGTACAAGAAAATGCTGCTGACCTCTCATTGCTCCAGTGGAAATCAACCATGTTGAGCCACAAAGAGTTGATGAAGAAGAAGATTTGGCTCCCATGCCTGATCTTGAAGAATATAGGATCTTGCAGCATCTCGCTCTAGAACAAGAGCAAGACCGCATCAACGAGCCTCTTCGCAATCCAGAGCCTGAAGTCCCTGAAGACCATCAGGTACATCCTCCCTTAACTCCTGAAAATGGAGAAATTTGCTGGATAGATGATCCTCTTACATCCGAGGATGAGTCTGACTCCGATCAGGCGACGTCTCCCGTCAGAGCTTCCTGTAATGTGATAATTCAGGATTATAGCTCTTCCGAAGCATCGTCTGATGAGAGCACTTACACTCCGGCGACGCCTAGCAATGTATCTTCTGGAGCCACCTCATCTCACGTGACTTTCACTGAGATGACACCCTCTCAGGTTTCTTCTCCTGAGACTGTGACTTCAAAGTTCACACCCTTCCTGACTAAAGAACTCCCAGCTATTGATGCTTGGGACAATGAATTAGTCAACGAAGAAGAAAGGTTGCTGGATGCTGTTCAGGACTTGTTCCCGGAAAATGCTCCATGCAACACGATCACTGAGGATGGCAACTCTGCTGCTGATACATCCTCAGCAAATGAAAAACGACAGCCTCTTGATTCTGAAGACAATCTTCCAAACGAAGACCCTTCTCAAGAAGCTCTCGAAGTTGGTAGAGGCACCCGCTCTGGCCGGGACTACCACAAAAATTACAACCAATCTTCCTTTACATATGTAAATCCTTCGGGAAAAGATGTTGTAAGCACCCCTAGTGGCAACAATGATGAACATGCAGGCCCTAAGGAGGCTTTCAAGTATGACTTGATTGAACACTTCAAGCACATACCTGCACGTCTGCACATCCTAGATTTGTTGCGAATGTCTCCGCACACTTGTGATAATCTCATCTCGGAATTACAAAAGCTAAATGAGGATGTCGACAAACATGCCCTGCAAGTCCTCCATATTGAAATGGATTACCGAGTCAAAAACTCAGAAGCCTCCTTAAAAGGAGAAAAGAAGAAAACTGAAGGATCATGCATTGAATGCCTTTCGGTTAAAAAAGCAGCCAGTGCAACCATCGCCTTCAAAAAGGACGACCTCCTACTTGGCGAAACCAGGCATAACCGACCCCTGTACTTCACAGGGTATATCAAGGAAACGCCTATGCACAGAGTTCAAATCGACCCAGGTTCTGCACTCAACCTCATCTCCACATCGGCGCTTGAAGTGTTGGGCATCCCACCCAGCAAACTGAGCCACACATCTGTATCTATCTTTGGATACGATGGGAGTACTCAAAGGCCTATCGGCAAAATCAGGTTCAAGTTGCAGATTGGTGATCTTATCTCTGAGGTCACTGTGTATGCAATAAAAACCCCTTCATGCTACAACATCCTTCTCGGACGCCCTTGGATCCACGAGAATGGTGTTGTCCCCTCAACTCTACATCAATGCATCAAGTTTGTTGGCGACGTCGGCATGATACATCGAGTCTTTGCGGACAGAAAACCCTTCAAAGGTAAAGAAGTCCACTTTGCAGACTCACAGATGTATGAAGGTGAAAAAGAAGAAGAGGATAAACACACAGCATCCTTTGCCGAAAATCTCCAGAAAGATAAAGGCAAAGCTCCTCAACAATCACCGGAAGAAAACAAACCATCCGGTAAATCCGAAGAGAGCATTCAAACTCCCTTCATGATCTCCCTCAAACCTTCAAAGCCTTTGGTCATCACAACTAAAGTGAAGAAGGCAAAGCAAAAGCCTGGGGGCAAATTTGTTATCTCTTTCGTGTCTATCATGCAAGACACAAACTCGGATTCAGAGCCAGAAGATGACACATCGTCAAGCCAAGCTGACACTCAGCAAGTACAGCCTGCTCTCACTCCAATGGAGACAACTTCTGACATAGAAGATCCTACGTCAGCTTCCTTCGTTGTTCCAGCAACTTCAGCAAAGGAAAAGCTGAACTTCTTCCATAGATCGGATGCTTCTTCATCAAACTCCATGCTTGAACCTTTCCAAAATAAAGGTATGCCTCAACTATCCTTATACAGTTCTGTGACACAAGCTATTATGAACAAAATGGGCTATGACGCTCAAAACCCAGTCGGTTTGGGAGAAGGACGCGGTATTCTCACGC
The DNA here is from genome assembly GCA_012931725.1 of Litsea cubeba. Lineage (NCBI taxonomy): Eukaryota > Viridiplantae > Streptophyta > Magnoliopsida > Laurales > Lauraceae > Litsea > Litsea cubeba. The sequence continues at coordinate 124,973,226 of CM022946.1, forward strand.
CATTGCGGCCCGTCTTGACCAAAAGCCAGCTGGAAGATTGGAGACTCTACGGCTATGTAGAAAAGTCTTCACACGGGTTAGGGTATGATCCCGACACTCCCCTGAGACAGTTGACACAAAGGCTTAAAAGTCAATATACTGACCAAGCCTCAACATCTCCAGGCCATGAAGACATCGATCTCCCTGGATATCTCTTTGATGAGGCACCTGACAAAGATCCACGAAGCTCATCCAATTGGCACGATTTCTCCAAAAATGAAGAGGAGTTGTCCGATGGCACAGACGTGTGGTCTTCTGACCCAGAAGAACCCTCATCTCCAAAAGAAGTGGCATACTTCAACCCGGTTTCAACAGGCGATTGGGATCATCTCATAGCAAGCCTTGGGAAAATTACCAATCAAGAAGACCCGTGGAAAGGAACAAAACCTTGGTCTGGAAATGCCTTTGAAACCCCAGAAGGTTTCGTTGAGCTGGAAGCCTCCGAAAATATTGTGGAGGAACCACCCTCGAACCTTCCAATAGAAGATCCTATTCAAAAGATAGACTTGGGAACACCAGATAACCCACGTCCTGTATTCATAAGCAAGAATATAAAGGATGATGAGTTACCCGAGTATATCGCCTTTCTTCGTGGGTTCGTTGATTGCTTTGCATGGTCTTACGCTGAAATGCCTGGCTTAGACCCCAAAATAGCGGTTCACAAACTCAATCTTCAAGAAGACATCAAGCCTGTCAAGCAAGGCCAAACAAGATTCCGTCCAGAGGTGATGGATAAAATTGAACAAGAAGTTCAAAAATTCAAAAGCGTCGGCTTCATCCGTGATGAACAACATCCTGAATGGTTGGCCAATATTGTCCCCGTGACAAAGAAGAACGGGCAGATCAGGGTCTGTATTGACTATAGAGACCTGAATGGCGCATGCCCTAAAGATGAATTTCCGCTCCCCATACCAGAGGTAATGATTGATAATACCTGTGGATTCGAGCGAATGACATTCATGGATGGTTTCTCTGGCTACAATCAGATAAAGATGCATCCTGAAGATGAAAAGCATACATCTTTTCGGACCCCATTTGGCGTGTATTGCTACACTGTCATGCCATTTGGTCTGAAAAATGCTGGTGCCACATATCAGAGGGCTATGATGAAAATATTCCAAGATATGCAGCATAAGACGGTTGAATGTTACGTTGATGACCTCGCCGTCAAAAGCAAAAGAAAAGAAGATCATCTCGAAAACCTTCGAGAAGTCTTCCTCCGGCTTCGCAAACACAAAATGCGAATGAATCCTTTGAAATGCTTCTTCGGCGTCTCGCCGGGTAAGATCCTCGGATTCTTAGTTCGGAAAGCTGGAATAGAGCTTGACCCCATAAAAGTCAAAGCCATTCTAGAAATGCCCTCTCCAAGAACATTGAGAGAACTCAAAGGGCTTCAAGGGAGATTGGCCTACATCAGACGGTTCATCTCCAACCTATCGGGGAAATGCCGTCCATTCTCCCGGTTGATGAAAAAAGGTGTAAACTTTGTCTGGGATGCTGACTGTGAAGCTGCTTTCCAAGACATCAAGTCATACCTGGCAAAACCTCCAGTGTTACTGCTCCTACCACTGGAAAACCATTCATCTTGTACACAAGAGCCCTTGATCACTCTTTGGGAGCTCTACTTGCGCAAGAAAATGATCAAAGAAAAGAAGCTGCTCTATATTACCTCAGCCGCATGCTAATAGGTGCGGAGCATCGCTACTCTCCAGTCGAAAAAGAATGTCTTGCAGTGATGTTCGCCGTACAAAAGCTGCGTCACTACTTGCTTTCCAACACAGTATACCTGGTCTCGAGGGTCAACCTCTTGAAGGTCCTTGTCACAAAGGCAGGTTCTCTCAATGCTCGACTGGCAAAAAGGTCTATCCTTCTGTCACAATTTGATATTAGGTATGTACCACAAAAAGCAATCAAAGGGCAAGCTCTAGCGGACTTCCTCGCTGAGCATCCATTGCCTAAAGATTCTCCACTCAGAGATGATCTCCCAGACGAACCAGTCTACAATGTGGAGACTTTCTCGCAAAGTGCCTCCTGGGACATGTACTTTGACGGTGCAACCAGGACAAATGAAAAAAGACAGCTGATCTCGGGAGTTGGCATCCTCTTTGTCAGCCCCGACAAATACATGATTCCACACGCTTTCTCGCTACTGGAACCATGCACAAACAATGCAGCTGAATATCAAGCTCTAATCCTAGGATTGGAACTCGCCATCGAATCCGATATCACCATGCTGGAAGTCTTTAGAGACTCTCAACTGATCGTCAACCAGATGAGTCAGAAATTTAAAATCAGGAAGCCAGATTTACTACCTTACTACAACAAGGCACAATCACTTCTGCAAAAGTTTGACATTTGTCACATCAACCACATTCGTAGAGGTGAAAACATACGTGCAGATCCCCTAGCTGGACTTGCCGCATCTATGGCAATCCAGGAAGGGGAAAACATGCAGATCACAGTGCGAAAGAAGAATCCTTCCTCCTCTTAACACACACCAAGCTGTTGCTGAATGCCACCAAGTGGTTGGAAGTCGGATTTCAATCCTTCAAAACTTCAATCGGCGACTGGAGGGATCCGTTCATTGATTACATTATGTTCGGAATCCTACCTGAAGATCCAAAAGAATGGGTAAGCACCCAAAGGCGAACCCCAAGCTTTCATTTGGATATTCCTTCAAAAATCCTTATAGGAAATCCTTCAACGGAGTACTTCTACGCTGCTTGTCACAACAAGAGGCTGAAGAAACACTCAAAGAAGTTCATGTTGGTCTTTGCGAGCTCATCAGGCTGGTCCCAAAGCTCTATGATCAGATAAGAAGGTTAGGATATTACTGGCCTACCATGGTAACTGACGCAATGCAATTTGCTAAGCGCTTGCCAACATGCCAAATTCATGGAGATTACATTCACATGCCTCCAGAATGGCTGCATCCTACAGTGATTTCATGGCCTTTCGAAGCCTGGGGTATGGACATCATAGGTCCTTATTTCTCCCCCTTCGAGCAAAGGTCATCGCTTCATCTTCGCCGACTACGGATTATTTCTCCAAGTGGTCAGAAGCATTTGCGTTCAACGAAATGAAGACCTCATCAGTCCTTCAGTTCCTGCGCACACAACATCATTTGTCGTTTCGGCATACCAAAAGATTCGTCACATGATAACGGACCACAATTCTGGGATCATCGATTCTACAGGTTCTGCGACAAATACAAAATCCAAAGCTGTCCTTCGACTCCATACAATCCGGCAGCAAATGGGTTAGCAGAAGCTTTCAACAAGACGCTCTGCAAAATCCTCAAAAAAATGGTCTCTAGTCACAAAAGAGACTGGAGCGATAAAATGTCTGAAGCTTTGTGGGCTTATCGAACCACCGTTCGAGGACCAACCCATAGCGCACCATTCTCCTTGGTTTATGGATGCGAAGCTGTCGTGCCCTTGGAAGTACAAATTCCTTCCTTGAGGGTATCCTTGCAAAATGACATGACTTAAGAAAGCAATGTCAAATTGCGACTCCATGAGCTGGACAATCTCGATGAGAGACGGCTCGAAGCTCAACAAAGCATTGAACTTCACCAAGCACGCATGGCAGGATCTTTCGATAAAAAGGTCAGGCAACGCGCCTACAAAAAGAGTGACTTGGTTCTGCGGTAAAAAGACCAATGGTCTTCGCTCACAAGTCCAAAGGCAAATTTGAGCCAAAATGGGAGGGACCCTACGTCATCGACAAGGTTTTCTCCAATGGCACATACACACTCCTAAACATGGAAGGTGACAGATGTATGCTGCCCATCAACGGCAACTTCTTAAAGCGGTACTACCCTTGAAGACTTACCCAACTGGGTAAGAGGCAATGCCTGTACGGCCAAAACCGGTTTCCAGGTACAAACGCTCGCTAAACCCACCCTTTTTTAGAATTTTCATATCAAATGTTGAATTTTCTAGAAATTTAAAACAATGCTTACTTTCATTGTTTCATTGTTCAAAAAAAATCCAAGTTTAGGAACCTTTTCCTAACTTGACCAAAATTTTCAATCCTTGAACCCAAAATTCATGGTTTGAAACAAAATCCGGATTCAGGGATTTCCACCCTAGTCCACCCTGCCTTTTACCGCCAAAATGGTTTTAGGTCAAAACTTATGACCCTCGTGTCTTTAAACAAAAAAATGGTTTTTCAAAAAACCGCGGGGAAGCGACGCTTAGTCGATACTCGCATAAGTCGGAAGCATACGAACTACGTTCGACACTTCCAAAATTGCAGGGAAGCGACATTTCGTCGATACTTGCAAAATTCAAAAACCGTGGAGACGCAACATTTCAGTTGATATCCACAACCCAAATTTTAAAAGGTTCGAAAAAACCTTAAAACTGTGGAGACGCAACATTTCAGTTGATATCCACAACCCAAATTTCAAAGGTTCGAAAAAACCTAAAAAACCATGGAGACGCAACATTTCAGTTGATATCCATAACCCAAAGGTTCGAAAAAACCACAAATTTCAAAAATCATGGGAAACGACATCAAGTCAGTACCCACAAAACCAAAATTTTTTAAAAGCAAGGATGAGACATTCCATCGATACTTGCACCCAAATCCGCGAGGATGCGACATTCCCATCGATACTCGCACCGAATGAGCAAGGATGCAACATTCCATCGATACTTGCAAGAACATTCAGCAGGGAGGCGACTTTTAGTCGATACTTGCATTTTTGAAAACCAAACCGGCTATAAATGCCATCAAAACAGGCTATAAATGCCACAAACCGGCTATCAATGCCACCAAAACAAAACAGGTTATAAATGCCACAAACCGGCTATCAATGCCACCAAAACAAAACCGGCTATCATTGCCACAAACAAAAATTGGCTTTCAAAAAACCCGGCTATCAATGCCACCAAAACTGGCTATAGATGCCACAAAAAAAACTCGGCTATCAATGCACAAGAAAAACTGGCTCTCATGCCAAAATTGGCTTCCATGCCACAAGCAAAAAGCTGGCTTCCATGCCAAAATAATCATTTGACAAAAGATTTTCACAAAATGACAAGCTTTTGATCAAATCCCATTTAGCAATTACTTTCATCACAAAAAGATTCAAGTGAGCGTAGGGATAACAAAACAAAAAAAAAGAAGAGCATCCCATTTAGCAATTACTTTTATCACAAAAAGATTCAAGTGAGCGTAGGGATAAAAAAAAGTACCGAAAATACATGTGGTACCAAAAAAAAGAAAGTGTTCACAAGCACTACAAAAGAAAGTTACCAAAAAAAATATACAAGTGGTACTAAAAAAAAAGAGAGAATGATGGTTTCTGTTTAAAAAAAAAAAAAAAAAAAAAAAAAAAAACAGGAGCTCAATCAAAAATGGTCTCCAACCAAGAGTTCAGCTCCTTAAGCAAACTTTTGGCCTCAGCCGTCAAGGATTCCAAGGCACGCTTCTTCAGGAATTTGCCATGAGATGCTGGAGTGGGCTGTAACCCTTCTTTCGCCACCGGGAAGCTTATCTCGAGCAGTTCGCCATTGTTTGTTCTCATCAGACTTCCTTTTAAGAACTCGGTTGGCATCTGCAACCCGGTGAATCAGAGCAGTCTCCCTTTCACGAGCCTCTGTTATTGCAGTCCCACTTGGCAGCGACTTGTGCCTGCAGATGCTCAAGACGTTCCTGGCCTCATCGACTTCCCTATCAAGGATGTTAAGTTCATGTGTCAGCCCCAATGATGTTTAGCTCTTATAAGTTCTTCTCTCGGACTACCTGCTTCCTGCTTTATGTAGCCTCATCAGGTTAGACTGAGCCTTATCCGCAGGGTCCAGGAACATCTCCTTGAAGAAACTGGTCATCAGGAAACCCATGGTCTCAAAACCACCTGTCACCCAGCTCAATGATCCTATCAACGATCGCCCTGGCACTTGTGACATTTAGACCAGCCTCTTCAGTATCACCGAGAATCTCACGCACCTGCTGGATCATCCCAAATCTGGCATCTAAGTGCCCAGGAAAGAAGAGTCTCAATCCAAGAGCTCAGAACTCGCACCACCACCTTCTTCGCAAAAAGAAGAGATGGCCCAGCTGAAGATTCGCCCACTCCGTTGGTCGGCTGCTCATGTCATCATCTGTTGGAAGAGTAACAAAAGAACTCTTTCCAGTTGAAGCTGCTCCTGCTCGGGAAGGAATCTCAGCATGAGGTATCTCCTCAACATTGTCAGAACTGGTCCTAGGAGTCTCTACCTCGGGATCAACCTCTGGCAACCCTTGCTCTGGAAGCGACGGATCCTCCTCTTGTCACTTCAAAACCTGCCAAAGAAACACAAAAAGGTATGAATATGATCCTGTTTGAAAATCATTATCAGGGTTATTACTAAAAAATACCTTCTTCGACGACTGGCGGAACACTTTCTTCCTCCATGAACGCATCGGAAGCATCATCAACATTTGCATCCATCGATGGTTCGAAGTCATCGGAATCCTGTGGCATGTCAGCTGGCAAAAAAAAAATTGTTAGCAAACCAAGTCACAGACACAAAAAAAAAAAAAGAAAGCAAAAGAAGTTATACCAATTGGAGATTCTGGATTCACTCCAGATTCCCTTGGTTCTTCTTCAGATGCCCCTACAGGATCCGTCACCACCTCATCGACTGGAACCTCAGGCATCACCAAGTCTTCCTCTGTTAAAAAAAGGAAAAGCAAAAACAAGAAACAAATCAAGACATGGAAAAATCCCATGAAAAGAAATGGAAAGAGAAAAAGGAAGAATCATACCTTCACCGACGGTCTCTTCTTCTCGGCTTCTCTTCTCTGGAGGCTCGTCAGCATCCACTGGCACATCCTCATTGAAAGTAAGAGGAACTTCCAAGTTAAGAGAGTCCCCATGCTGCCCCTTACTGCGATGATGACTCCTCCTCCTCTTACTTCTGCGGGTTCGCTTCTTAGAGGAACCTGCCCCGCTATTGGAGTCAGGTTTCCCACTTGACTCCTCACTGGATGGTCTACTCTTGCCAGTAGACTCCACGGAAGCTTGCCTCTGTGCCGCTTGCATCCAAGCACCAAGTTCGGTTTCCTCCCGTTCTAGCTGCTCTAACGCCTCATCAGGTATTTCTCGAACAGCTTCAGAAACCATGACACCCCTGGTCACCGAGAAAGCCTATCTTGTGCTTCTCTCCAGAAAGGAAGGCCCAAACTTCCTCTCGCCGGACGCCATCCGACTTTCCAAGGCCCTTTCAAGATGCCAGCTTCACATCAAGCTCCTTCTTGGAAAGCCCCCGATATTGCCGAAAAGCTCTCCGCGAACCACTTCGCAAAGCGGCAGTCCAGGAAGTCAACAACACAGGATAAGAGATCATGGCTTGTAGTGTCTTCAGCACTATAGAAAGCCCATGCATTTCTCCCGTCCTGTAAACCTCCAAAGCGCTTCACCATGCTTGAAGGCGCTCCAACAACGCCTTGAGAAAAGCCCAGCTGCAAAACAAAGCGAGAGGGTACATACGGCTAGATGTCGACGAAAAGATGTCTACGGTACACCATCGTGCCGACACGTATGCTGAAAAGCCACTCTCTCTCTGCATTCGTCAAGGAATAATGCCTTCCCGACCCCACCCTGGTAGAGTCTCAGGAGGCACCAAAATCAAAAGCCTTCTTCCGCAACTCCGGAGAAAGCTTCACTGAAGACTGCCCCATCTCGACGTCCCTGAACCGTCGGATCCTCATGCGGGCAAACAAAAGTGATTCGGACACGGCTTTGCCCTTAGCCAGTCGAATCATCAGAGGATCATCATCCTGTTCAGCACCCAGCCGGTGGAAGCCAGGACAGTGGTATACATACCACGAATAAAAGATGTGGGCTGAGAATACCCTATTCATGGGAAGCCCAAGCCGAACCAAAAAAGCAGCAGCCTGCAGTTCGGTACACAGGTAGGAGTAAAGAGCTGGCACCAAAGCAAGCTGCTCCCCAAACGCCATCTGACAAGTCGGAAAAATACAATGCGGCCTGATGTGCGTTCTATCTCCTCCAGCAAAAATAGCCTCACCAAGCCAATAAGTGAGGTAAACAGCGAGATCTCTCCGCAGTGCAATGTCAGGTCATATGGCGTTTGTACTTGCACAGAAATCTCTCAACTCTTCTTGCATGGCCAAGATCTTCTTTGAACTTGGATCCTGGGCCCTGGCTTCCTAGGTCACACTATCAGAAGACTCCATGCTATCAAAAAAGTTCGGGAACGAAGAGCTAGAACTCTTCCAACTGCTGGATCTAACTTTCAAACCCTCCTTCTCCTTCAAAAAATCATAGAAGGCGACGAGCTGAAACTACAGAAGCCTGAACTCCTCAGACTGCCCTTCGAGGACGCTGTCAATCGGCATAAACTCCTCATAGAGTTTGCCGAGGATGGGCAATCCAGTAATGGCGCTCAGCTCCTTCAAAGAGAAACCAATCTCACCATTCGTCACAACGAAGGTATTGGTTTGTGGGAGGAATGACTCCAGCATAGCCATGAAGGCCTCGTCGGAAAAGATCACGGTCTCCCTAAAGGCGCGGACCGCATCAAAAATCCCGGCTTCCTTCAAAACGGCGCCACCAATCAGCAGGACGCGATCAGTCCACGACTTCCACTCGGAGTCAGCATTGAAACGGCCACGAAGTCGAAAAGGCTTGATCAAATTGCTGCCGCCACCGCTAAAAATACCAAGGCCCACCGGTCTCAAATCGACCGACGGATAATCAGAACCCTGGTAGCCGCTGGATGGCATCAACAGGTCCATGTCAACAGGCGACCTCTCCGTATATCCAGGAGAACCGCCAACAAAAACCCCGGTCTTGATTACATTTGTCCTTCTCACCCAGCTTGGAGGATCTTCCCTCTTAGAGCACGTGGGGGCAAGGCTCATGATCGAGACGGTGCGATAAAATGTCGACCGAGTAACAACAGTCTTTTTCTCACCATCTGTTGTGAAAGAGAAATGAAAACATCTCCTCTGGTATGTCATGTCATCAGGGACTGCATCACCAAAGAAGAAGGTAGCCTTGGGCAAAACGCTCTGATCTTCCATCACCCATGGACGACTGCTTATCATGATCTTATAGAATTCCTCTCCCTTGAGAGCGATCAGTCGCTGCCTCATCTCATCTCTGTTGAGGGAGTCGCATTCTTCCAGATTTCTCTCAACATACTGGACCTTCTCAAAGGCCAGCTGAACGGCCGGATTAGAAGATCTAGAAGATCGACGAGGAACGCTTGTAGCAGGCTCTTTACCCTTGTTCGTTCTGGAGGAACCACCTGAAAACGATGGAAAAGAAAAAGATCAAACATCAAAATGACAGAATCTCGCTAAAAAAAAAATCTAGCGAAATTTTGACATGATGACGGGGCAATTCCGAAGAAAAGGAATTATCCCGAAAGAAATAGAAAGCTTGAAGATGGGCTCAACATTGCTACGAGCTCCGAAACTCCAAACTTTCGAAACCTCAAAGTCTCCGCAAAATCAGGAAGGGCTCAACATCACTGCGAGCTCCAAATTCCCAAATTTGCGAAAACTTTCAGGTATGCTATCACATCATGTTACAAATTTAATTTACAATAGAATGCATGCATGAACATCTAGGTTTGCAAAAAAAAAAGAAAGGGCATTATCATGATGACCAAAAAAAAAAAAAAGAAGGAAACTTTCTCAAAAAAAAAAGATGAGAAAGGAGAAAAAAAAAGAAAAAAAAGAGAAAACTGTCTCAAAAAAAAGGGGGAAAGAAAAAAAAAGGGGGGATGGCCCACAGACCACGTGGCCGTACGGCCAGATCCGTACGGAACGGATCTGTCCGTACGGCCCACAAAAGAAACAAAAAAAATGAAAAAAAAAAAGAAAGCAAAAAGAAAACATGTGTAAAAAAAAAGGGAAAACACGTGGAGAAAAAAAAAGAAAAAAAAAAGAAAAGGAAAAGAAAGAAACAAAAAAAAAAAACAGAGAGAAAGAACTTTTTATTTTTCCTACAATGGAGTTTTCTTGAAAAAGGGAACTTACTTGAAGCCATTGATGGAGAAGAAGAAGAAAAGTCTTGAAGATTTTGAAGAAGAAGAACTCTTGGTCTTGAAGCCCTCTTGAGATTATTGCAAAAGAAAGTAATAAGAGCAAGAGATCCAACCTCCTCCTTGCTTTTATAGAAGAGAGCAAACCAAAGAAGGAAAGAAGAAAGAGGTAAGTGTTACTAATTAGTAACCTTACCAAAAGAAAGATATTAGAAAGATTCTTTCCCAAAAGAAAGATATCTTGAAGGATTTTCTCCCAAAAAAAAATCAATGAGAGATTTTCTCCCAAAATATAGGATCAATGAAGGATTCTTTCCCAAAAGAAAGATATCTTGAGATATCCTATCCCAAAATAAAGGGAACATGAGAGATTCTCTCCAGTTAAAGATATTATTAGATATTCTCTATCCAAAAGAGATATTTTTGGATTTTCTTTACAAAAATGACACCATATGAGATCTAAGCCATTTCAAATGCTTAAGGTCCCATGGGTTAGCCCATATGAGCCAGGTTTGACCACCTAGGCACACAAAAAAAAAAAAAAATTTGGGCTTTTAGTCAAAGAGAAATCCCTCTTACCAAGAGCATACAAAAATGGTTCCATGCCTCTTTTGAGTTGATTCGACCACACAAAAGAGAATTCCAAGCCCCATGAGCTTCCAAAAATCAAACCATCCAGCCTCATCTACCAAATTGAGCCAAAAATCTTGAAATTGACATTCCACAAAAATCCAAACCAAATCCTGGTCCACTAACTTGCCACATACAGCCTGTTAGGTCACAAGATCAACCAAAAACCAAAACCTGACTTGCCACAAACAGCCTGTTAGGTCACAAGATCAAAACCAAAATTGATCCCCCAACATTCCACATACAGCTTGTTGGGTCACACGGTCAAAACCAAACCCGACCCCCTAACCTGCCACATACAGCCTGTTAGGTCACAAGGTCAAAACCCAAATCCACATCCCTGGTGTCATCTTCAAAACTTTGCCTTGAGATGGTACGTGATCCCTTTCACTACCATAAAATTCCCCTGGAAGCTCAAAAGGCCTCTCGGCGAGAACCACCGAGACCATCACTCATCAGATAGAGCACATGGACGGCTTCAAAATGCTTACAAAGGACTGCACGTCAAATTTCAGGTCATTTCGACAACATTTGATCATAGTTTGACGCTCGGAAGCCAAATCAGGCCTCTCGGCGGCAAAGCTCTCCGGGACCATGGTTTCCAAGACAGAGCCTATGGATCATCTTAAAATGACTCCAATAGGTTCCCTGTCAAATTTCAAGTCAATCGGACATCGGTTGACCGCACATCAAACCGCGACATCTCCATCACGACAAAAGCGAGTCTACTGGTGATAGGACCCCAAACGGCTTCAAAACTCAAACAAAAGCCTATGGTTGGTCTTATTTAGTGCTCAGGAGGCTTCACACCAAATTTCAGGTCATTCCGACATCGTTTGACCCAGTTTCAGCTTCTGACGAAAAATCAGCAGCTCTGCGCGACAAAGTCTTTGGCTTTCTCAGGAAATTGGAAACTTTGCAAAATAAAATGCAAGGATTCTCATCAGGTTTCCTACAGGGAAATCAGGCCAATAAATGGTAAAAAATGTCAAGGAAAAATACAGAAGAAAAAAGAATCGAAAAACAGCAAAAACAGATACAAAACGGGACAAAAAGGGGGAAAACCCCCCAAGGGTCGCAGGCCCCTGCGATCCTGGAGCCCGGGATCGCCGGGAAGGCCCCGGAAACCCCGGTTTTCGCCTTTTTTTCGCGATTCGAAGCGTCCGGCCTCTGGAATTTTGCAAAATTCATACTTTTGAGACACCAAATCCTCTGACCTCCGTCAAAAACACGGGTCAATCATCAAAAGTATCGAAAACAACATTGATCGCCACCCGGTCAACAAAAAAAAAGTGTGCTTTCTACCCGACCGATCGAGAAATCGACAGGACAGATGGTACCGACCCGCTGTTGGCAACAAACACCTGAAATTACATGGTGATCCGATGTCGATCTACATGAAGATCCATCGATGATCATCGCCAGAAGAATCCCAAAAGACGTGGCACGGCCCGCGACTCTTCAACTGCTCGGCAACCACTTAATGCGATTAATTGACTAGCTTTATTACAGTCATTAATCCATTTCTTTGGACGGACCAATCAGAAGCAAGCATCCGGGAGTTACAAGTCAAGAGATTCATGGCATTTAACCCATGAAACTCCTCCCATCATGGCGATTAAAGGCGATTAAATGCCCTCGATCTCCTCCGGCCAATCAGAAGCCCATAAAAAGGAGTTACAAAATAAAGAATTCAATTTTGTAACTTCTCCCTTTCTGTAGCTTTATGACAATCAAGGCTCATAAACCCTCCGAAATGGCTACCTAAAAGCCTATAAATAGGAGAGCTCTCCAAGAAGAAAAGACAATCAACAAACACACAGACAACAGACTGCAGAAAATCAGGAAACTCAGACAGAAAAGGGCATCAGAAATCCAAGAGAGAAAACTCTGCGGAAATCCTACACCGACCACCGCTACAAGGTGACAAAAGTCCCTTGGGGGGTACCCCCCCCCCCCCCCCCAAAGGTCCTTGCCTGATCGAGTTCTTGAAAGGAAGTTTCAAGAGGACAAACAATGACAAACTGCTCGGGATAAGCTTCCCGGTGTGAAAGAAGGGTTGCAACCTTCTCCAGCATCTCATGGCAAGTTCCTGAAGAAGCGTGCCTCGGAAACTCTGACGGCTGAAGCCAAAAGTTTGCTTGAGGAGCTGAAATTTTGGCCGGAGACCATTTTTGGTTGAGCTCCTGATTTTTGTAACAGAAACTATATTTCTTCATTTTTTTGTTTTGGTACCACATGTATTTTTTTTTTTTGGGTACTATCTCTTTTTTTATAGTTCTTTGTAAACACTTTCTTTATTCTGGTACCACATGTATATTTTTTGGTACTCTTTCTTTTTTGTAGTGCTTTGTAAACACTTTCTTTTTTTGGTACCGCATGTATTTTTTTGGTACTCTTTTTTTTTTTTCCCTACGCTCACTTAAATCTTTTTGTGATCAAAGTAATTGCTAAATGGGATGCTCTTTTTTTTATCCCTACGCTCACTTAAATCTTTTTTTAATGGAAGAAATTGCTAAATGGGATTTGATCAAAAGTTTGTCATTTTGTGAAAATCTTTTCTCAAATGATTGTTTTGGCATGGGAGCCAGTTTTTTTTTTTTTTGGTGGCATGGAAGCCGATTTTGGCATGAGAGCCAGTTTTGTGTGGCATTGATAGCCGAGTTTTGTGGCATTGATAGCCGGGTTTTTTGAAAGCCAAGTTTTGGTTGGTGGCATTGATAGTCGGTTTTATTTTGTGGCATTGATAGCCGGTTTGTTTTGTGGCATTAATAGCCGGTTTGGTGGCATTTATAGCCTGTTTTGGTGGCATTTATAGCCGGTTTGGTTTTCAAAAATGCAAGTATCGACTAAAAGTCGCCTCCCTGCTGAATGGTCTTACAAGTAACGATGGAATGTCGCATCCTTGCTCATTCGGTTGCAAGTATCGATGGAATGTCGCATCCTCACAGATTTGGGTGCAAGTATCGATGGAATGTCGCATCCTTGCTTTTCAAAAATCTTGGTTTTGCGGGTTCTGACTTGATGTCGTTTCCTACGATTTTTGAAATTTGCAGTTTTCTCGAACCTTTGGGATATGGATATCAACTGCAATGTTGCATTTCCATGATTTCTTGGTTTTTTCGAACCTTTGAAATTTGGGTTGTGGATATCAACTGAAATGTTGCATCTCCACGGTTTTTAGGTTTTTTCGAACGTTTGAAATTTGGGTTGTGGATATCAACTGAAATGTTACATCTCCATGGTTTTGGATTTTACGAGTATCGACGAAATGTCGCTTCCCTGCGATTTTGGAAGTGTCGAACGTGGTTCATATGCTTCCGATTTGTGCGAGTATCGACTAAGCGTCGCTTCCCCGCGGTTTTTTTTGAAAAATCAATTTTTTTTGTTTAAAGACACGAGGGTCATAAGTTTTGACCTAAAACCATTTTGGCGGTAAAAGGCAAGGTGGGCTAGGGTGGAAAGCCCTGAATCCAGATTTTGTTTCAAACCATGAATTTTGGGTTCAAGGGTTGAAAATTTTGGTCAAGTTAGGGAAAGGTTCCTAAACTTGGAAATTTTTTTTGAACAATGAAACGATGAAAGTAAGCATTGTTTAAATTTCTAGAAATTTCAACATTTGATATGAAAATTCTAAAAAGAGTGGGGTTGACGAGCGTGTACCTGGAAACCGGTTTTGGCCGTACAGGCATTGCTCTTACCCAGTTGGGTAAGTCTTCAAGGGTAGTACCGCTACTTGTCGTTGATGGGCAGCATACATCTATCACCCTCCATGTTTAGGAGTGCGTATGCGCCGTTGGAGAAAACCTTGTCGATGACGTAGGGTCCCTCCCATTTTGGCTCAAATTTGCCTTTGGACTTGTGAGCAAAGACCATTGGTCTTTTTACCGCAAGAACCAAGTCACCCTTTTTGTAGGCGCGTTGCCTGATCTTTTTGTCGAAAGATCCTGCCATGCGTGCTTGGTAAAGTTCAATGCTTTGTCGAGCTTCGAGCCATCTCTCATCGAGATTGTCCAGCTCATGGAGTCGCAATTTGACATTGCTTTCTTGAGTCATGTCATTTTGCAAGGATACCCTCAAGGAATGAATTTGTACTTCCAAGGGCCCGACAGCTTCGCATCCATAGACCAAGGAGAATGGTGTGCTATGGGTTGGTCCTCGAACGGTGGTTCGATAGGCCCACAAAGCTTCAGACAGTTTGTCACTCCAGTCTCTTTTGTGACTAGAGACCATTTTTTTGAGGATTTTGCAGAGTGTCTTGTTGATAGCTTCTGCTAATCCATTTGCTGCCGGATTGTATGGAGTCAAAGGACAGCTTTGGATTTTGTATTTGTCGCATAATCTATAGAATCGATGATCCCGGAATTGTGGTCCGTTATCATGGACGAATCTTTTGGGTATGTCTAAACGACAAATGATGTTGGTGCGCAGGAACTGAAGGACTGATGAGGTCTTCATTTTGTTAAGCGCAAATGCTTCTGACCACTTGGAGAAATAATCCGTAGCGGCGAAGATGAAGCGATGACCTTTGCTTGAAGGGGGAGAAATATGACCTATGATGTCCATACCCCAGGCTTCGAAAGGCCATGAAATCGTTGTAGGATGTAGCCATTCTGGAGGCATGTGAACATAATCTCCGTGAACTTGGCATTGTTGGCAGCGCTTAGCAAATTCCATTGCGTCAGCTACCATGGTAGGCCAGTAATAACCTAACCTTTTTATCTGATCATAGAGCTTGGGACTAGCCTGATGAGCTCCACAAAGGCCAGCATGAACTTCTTTGAGTGTTTATTCAACTTCTTGTTGTGACAAGCAGCGTAGAAGTATTCCGTTGAAGGATTTCCTTAAAGGATTTTTGAAGGAATATCCAAATGAAAGCTTGGGTTCGCCTTTGGATGCTTACCCGTTCTTTTGGATCTTCAGGTAGGATTCTGAACATAGTCTAATCAATGAACGGATCCCTCCAGTCGCCGATTGAAGGTTGAAGGATAGAAATTCGACTTCCAACCACTTGGTGGCATTCAGCAACTGCTTGGTGTGTGTTAAGAGGAGGAAGGATTCTTCTTTCGCACACTGTGATTTGCATGTTTTCCCCTTCCTGGATTGCCATAGATGCCGCAAGTCCAGCCAGGGCATCTATACATATGTTTTCACCTCTACGAATGTGGGTGATGTGACGGATGTCAAACTTTTGCAGAAGTGATTGTGCCTTGTTGTAGTAAGGTAGCAGATTAGGCTTCCTGACTTCAAATTTCTGATTCATCTGGTTGACAATCAGTTGAGAGTCTCCAAAGACTTCCAGCACGGTGATACCGGATTCGATGGCGAGTTCCAATCCTAGGATTAGATCTTGATATTCAGCTGCATTATTTGTGCATGGTTCCAATAGCGAGAAAGCGTGTGGAATCATGTATTTGTCGGGGCTAACAAAGAGGATGCCAACTCTCGAGATCAGTTGTCTTTTTTCATTTGTCCTGGTTGCACCGTCAAAGTACATGTCCCAGGAGGCATTTTGTGAGAAAATCTCCACATTGTAGACTGGTTCGTCTGGGAGATCATCTCTAAGTGGAGAATCTTTAGGCAATGGATGCTCTGCGAGAAAATCTGCTAGAGCTTGCCATTTGATTGCCTTTTGTGGTACATACCTGATATCAAATTGTGACAGAAGGATGGACCATTTTGCCAGTCGGGCATTGAGGGAACCTGCTTTTGTGACAAGGACCTTCAAGAGGTTGATCCTCGAGACCAGGTAGACTGTGTTGGAAAGAAAGTAGTGATGCAGCTTTTGTACGGCGAACATCACTGTAAGGCATTCCTTTTTTACTGGAGAGTAGTGATGCTCTGCACCTACTAGCATGCAGCTGAGGTAGTATAGAGCAGCTTCTTTTCTTTCATCATTTTCTTGTGCAAGCAGAGCGCCCAGAGAGTGATCATGGGCTTTGTGTACAAGATGAATAGTTTTCCAGTGGTAGGGCAGTTAACACTGGAGGTTTGGTCAGGTATGACTTGATATCTTGGAATGCAGCTTCACAGTCAGCATCCCAGACAAAGTTTACACCTTTTTTCATCAACCAGGAGAATGGACGCCATTCCCCCGAAAGATTGGAGATGAACCGTCTGATGTAGGCCAATCTCCCTTGAAGCGCTTTGAGTTCTCTCAAGGTTCTTGGAGAGGGCATTTCTAGAATGGCTTTGACTTTTATGGGGTCAAGCTCTATTCTAGCTTTCCGAACTAAGAATCCGAGGAACTTACCCGACGAGACGCCGAAGAAGCATTTCAAAGGATTCATTCGCAGTTTGTGTTTGCGAAGTCAGAGGAAGACTTCTCGAAGGTCTTCGAGATGATCTTCTTTTCTTTTGCATTTGACGGCGAGCTCATCAACGTAACATTCGACCATCTTGTGCTGCATTTCTTGGAATATCTTCATCATAGCCCTCTGATATGTGGCACCAGCATTTTTCAGACCAAATGGCATGACAGTGTAGCAATACACGCCAAATAGGGTTCGAAAATATGTATGTTTTTCGTCTTCAGGATGCATCTTTATCTGATTGTAGCCAGAGAAACCATCCATGAATGTCATTCGCTCGAATCCACAGGTATTATCAATCATTACCTCTGGTATGGGGAGCGGAAATTCATCTTTAGGGCATGCGCCATTCAGATCTCTGTAGTCAATACAGACCCTGATCTTCCCGTTTTTCTTTGTCACGGGGACAATGTTGGCCAACCATTCAGGATGTTGTTCCTCACGGATGAAGCCGACGCTTTTGAGTTTTTGAACTTCTTGTTCAATTTTATCCATCACATCTGGACAGAATTTTCTTTGGCCTTGCTTGACAGGCTTGATGTATTCTCGAAGATTGAGTTTGTGGACTGCTATTTTGGGGTCTAAGCCAGGCATTTCAGCGTAAGACCATGCAAAGCAATCAACGAACTCACGAAGAAAGGCGATATACTCGGGTAACTCATCATCCTTTATATTCTTGCTTATGAATACAGGACGTGGGTTATCTGGTGTTCCCAAGTCTATCTTTTGAACAGGATCTTCTGTTGGATGGTTCGAAGGTGGTTCCTCCACAATATTTTCGGAGGCTTCCAGCTCAACGAAACCTTCTGGGGTTTCAAGGGCATTTCCAGACCAAGGTTTTGTTCCTTTCCACGGGTCTTCTTGATCGGTAATCTTCTCAAGGCTTGCTATGAGATGATCCCAATCGCCTGTTGAAACTGTGTCGAAGTAGAGTACTTCTTTTGGAGACGAGGGTTCTTCTAGGTCAGAAGACCACATGTTTGTGACATCGGACAATTCCTCTTCATATTTAGAGAAATCGTACCAATTGGATGAGCTTCCTGGATCTTTGTCAGGTGACTCATCGAAGAGATATCCAGGGAGATCGATGTCTTCATGGACTTGAGATGTTGAGGCTTGGTCAGTAAATTGACTTTTAAGCCTTTTTGTCAACTATCTCAAGGGAGTGTCAGGATCATACCCTAACCCGTGTGAAGACTTTTCTACAAGGCCGTAGAGTCTCCAATCTTCCAGCTGGCTTTTGGTCAAGACGGGCTTTGAACATCATAGCCCATTTTCTTCATAATAGCTTGTACCACATAACTATATAAGGATAGTTGAGGCATACCTTCATTTTTTGGAAAGGTTCGAGCATGGAGTTTGACGAAGAATCATCCGATCTATGGAAGAAGATCGGCTTTTCCTTTGCTGAAGTTGCTGGAACAACGAAGGAAGCTGACATAGGATCTTCTATGTCAGAAGTTGTCTCCGTTGGAGTAAGAGCAGGCTGAACTTGCTGAGTGTCAGCTTGGCTTGACGATGTGTCGTCTTCTGCTTCTGAATCCAAATCCGTGTTTTACATGATAGATACGAAAGAGACAACAAATTTGCCCCCAGGCTTTTGTTTTGCCTTCTTCACTTTAGTTGTGATGACCAAAGGCTTTGAAGGTTTGAGGGAGATGATGAAGGGAGTTTGAATGCTCTCTTCGGATTTTCCGGATGGTTTATTTTCTTCCGGTGATTGTTGAGGAGCATTACCTTTATCTTTCTGGAGATTTTCAGCAAAGGGTGATGTGTGCTTCTCCTCTTCTTCTTTCTCACCTTCTTACATCTGTGAGTCTGCAAAGTGGACTTCTTTACCTTTAAAGGGGTTTCTGTCCACAAAGACTCGATGTGTCATGCCGTCGTCGCCAACAAACTTGATGCATTGATGCAGAGTTGAAGGGACAACACCATTCTCGTGGATCCAGGGGCGTCCGAGAAGGATGTTGTAGCATGAAGGGGTTTTTATTGCGTACACAGTGACCTCAGAGATAAGATCACCGATCTGTAATTTGAACCTGATTTTGCCGATAGGCCTTTGAGTACTCCCATCGTATCCAAAGTTAGATACAGATGTGTGGCTCAGCTTGCTGGGTGGGATGCCCAACTCTTCGAGAGCCGATGTGGAGATGAGGTTGAGTGCAGAACCTGGGTCGATCTGAACTCTGTGCATATGCATTTCCTTGATGTACCCTGTGAAGTACAGGGGTCGGTTATGCCTTGTTTCGCCAAGTAAGAGGTCTTCCTTAGTGAAGGCGATGGTTTGCAACTGGCTGCTTTTGAACCGAGAGGCATTCAATGCATGATCCCTCAGTTTTCTTCTTTCTCCCTTTAAGGAAGCTTCTGAGTTTTTGACCCGGTAGTCCATTTCAATTTGGAGGAATTATGGGGCATGTTTGTCGACATCCTCATTCAGCTTTTGTAATTCTGAAATGAGATTATCACGAGTGTGCGGAGATATTCACAATAAATCTAGGATGTGCAGACGTGCGGGTATGTGCTTGAAATGATTAATCAAGTCATACTTGAAAGCCTCCTTAGGGCCTGCATGCTCATCATTGTTGCCACTAGGGGCGCTTACAACATCTTTTCCCGAAGGATTAATATGTGCAAAGGAAGATTGGTTGTAATTTTTGTGGTAGTCCCGGCCAGAGCAAGTGCCTCTACCAACTTCGAGAGCTTCTTGAGAAGGGTCTTCATTTGGAAGATTGTCTTCAGGATCAAGAGGCTGTCGTTTTTCATTTGCTAAGGATGTATCTGCAGCAGAGTTGCCATCCTCAGTGATTGTGTTGCATGGAACATTTTCCGGGAACAAGTCCTGAACAGCATCCAACAACCTTTCTTCTTCGTTGACCAATTCATCGTTCCAAGCATCAATAGCTGGGGATTCTTCAGTCAGGAAGGGTGTGAACTTTGAAGTCACAGTCTCAGGAGAAGAAATCTGAGAAGGTGTCGTCTCAGTGAAAGTCACGTGAGATGAGGTGGCTTCAGAAGATACATTACTAGGCGTCGCCAGAGTGTAAGTCATCTCATCAAACGATGCTTCGGAAGGGCTATAACCCCGAATTATCACATTACAGGAAGCTCTGACAGGAGACGTTGCCTGATCGGAGTCAGACTCATCCTCGGATGTAAGAGGATCGTCTATTCAGCAATTTTCTCCATTTTCAGGAGTTAAGGGAGGATGTACCTGATGGTCTTCATGGACTTCAGGCTCTGGATTGCGAGGAAGCTTGTTGAAGCAGTCTTGCTCTTTTTCTAGAGTGAGACGCTGCAAGATCCTTGCATATTCTTCAAGATCAGGCATGGGAGCCAAATCTTCTTCTTCAACAACTCTTTGTGGCTCAACATGGTTAATTTCCACTGGAGCAATGAGGGGTGCTGGTTCAACAACATTTTCTTGTACAGCCTCTTGGTCTTCTTCATCATCAGACCAGGATCCTTGTGGCTGTAGGGGGTTATACCAGATTACTGGCATAAGATGAGTCTCAGGAACCCATTCTTCATCGGAGAGATATTCTCCAGTTTCAAGGGACTCCTCCCACTCGTCGGTGTAGTTGGATTCGAATCCATCATCGGTGTCGCTGGACTCGTATCCATCAATGGAGAATCTAACTACCGAATTGCAAGAGTATGATGCCCCCTACGTGGCTTCTTTGAATTGAGGTGGCATGAAATCACTGAGAGTGAATCTTCTTACCCCATTTGAAGTCTCTGGAAGGGACGTTTTTGTTACCTCCAGTGAAGCGGTAGTGGAAAGCTCTACCTTTTCTTGGACTTCTTGTTTTGGCTGGGTCTTCTCTTGCCGTTTGAGCTTGAGGAGATGTTTCCTAGCCTGCCTTCACTGTCGAGCTGTAGGCTTTGTTTTCACGACCTCCCAATTTTCATCTTCCAGGAGATCGGGATGTACCATATGGGTTGTCCGTCTGGTGTCGGGTAAGGAACCAGTTCTTCGGATGCTTGGATATTGTTTATCACCTTGAAGGAAGTAGTGATCTTCTTCTTCGGTGATTTTGATGTTTGTCCACATGACACCATGTTGACGGAGGCAGCCCCATAGTTTTTGTCAAAGGTGATGACTCCATTTTTCCACATCTCATTTATTTTCTCCGTCACAACGAAGCATTGATTGAGAGGATGCGAGATCATCTGATGGTATGGATAGTACCGAGGATCGTTGGGTTTGCCAACATCACCCGGTCTTTTGGATTCAGGTAAGGTGAGCTTGCCGTTTGCCACAAGAGCCCCGAAGAGTTCATCAACATCTTCATCGAATGGGTATTTCTTTTCTACTCGTTCTTTGAAGGCATCAGAGAGTTCAGGTCTCTTACCAGCAGCTTTGTTTTCAGCTTTCTTTCGTGGCTGAGGAGCTGACTTGGTTTGCACATTGAGGACCTCTTTTTTCTTTGTTTTTGAGGTTGCAATGGCGGTTGGCTCTTTTCTTGATGATTTCTGACTATTGAGGTCTTTAATCACCGTTTCAGCTTCCATGGAAGCTTCTAGGAGTTATCCCAGGTTCTTTGATTTGTTGCCGATGATCATGGAGCGGATTCTAGCTCTCATGTTGTTTCGGCAGATGTCAACTAGCGACGCTTGTGGCAATACATCAGAGCATTTGTATGCCATTGCTTTCCACTTGTGAATGAAGTCATATGTTGACTCATTCTCTCCCTGTTTTAGGCTGCACAGCTGAGCCATAATAGCGGGATGATCCTCACTTTTGAAGTGAGTCAGGAAGCGTGTCTCTAGCATGACCCAATTTTGGATGGAGTCCTCCGGCAGAGT
This sequence comes from Litsea cubeba, assembly GCA_012931725.1. Lineage (NCBI taxonomy): Eukaryota > Viridiplantae > Streptophyta > Magnoliopsida > Laurales > Lauraceae > Litsea > Litsea cubeba. Next base: position 124,995,022 of record CM022946.1, read on the forward strand.
GGAGTACCAATCGAAGGCCGTACCTTTTAGGGTACTTGCAAAGAGGCGGATCTTGAGTGCATCTTGATCCGCGATAGCTTCCGTCAAGATCTTAAAGTGGATGTCGTGCTATCTGGCTGATCCTTTCCTCGTATATGTTTGGAGAGTAGGATGCTTGAATTTTGTAGGGAACGGGACCGAGTCCATCCATAATGGATATGGTGGCTTGATCCCATGCTCCTTAAGTATATCCTCTTCTTTTGCTTTGGCAAGGATACTGTCTACGTCCTTTTTGGTAAGGGCGCGTGACTCATTTTCTTCTCTATTTACCTCATTGTCTTGATGATTCGGAGGAGGTTCATTGTTCGCCTGATTTTGGAAGGCGAGGAGAAGGTTTTCCATCGGAGTTTCAATCCTCTGCTGGCCTTGTTCCAACTGCTGGATGCGTGTGATCGCATCATCTTGAGGTGGATTGCGAGGTGGTGGCTCAGGATTTGTAGCTAGGACGTTCATTCCTCGAGATTCGAACGAAGAAACTGTCCTGGTGACTGAGCTGGGGCTCATTCTTTTTGATGAAGTGCTTGAGGAAGGATCACTCTGCCGTCCTTTGCTTTAAGGAGCAGGGGATTCTTCTGAGTGTCTTCTTATCTTGGAGACGCTGCGGGTCAACGGACGTCGGACATGGATATTTGTTGCTGACTTTTGGCGTCTTCTGGTTTTTCCAACCATATGGACAGCAGCAACTTGGTTGAGTCTTTCTTTTTCGGCCCATTTGTGAGAGACTTGAAGTGTAGGAGGCCGGGTCCTTTGCTTCTCTAGTCTCTTTTGTCGATACGACGAGCAATTTGAGATTCGGTCAGCTCTGGCTGGGCCTTGACAATGAAGGATGTGCTCCCTCGGGCGCAGCAGCCGAGCCTGTCTTCTTTGTAGCCGGGCAAGGACAGGATGCGAACCCGGTCCTTCGCTTATTGCAGCGAAGCTTTGAATTTTTCGAGTTTGGCCCCTGTAGATATAAAGGGTCGAACCGAAGGATTGTAGGCCATAGTAGGTGCTTGCAGAGGCCTTGAGATGCATGACTTGATTTTGGGCTTGTAAGAACAAGCCGGCTCATGCTGGGTTGACTTGGGAGTCAGGTTGGAGATGGGTCTCTCCTCTTTCATGTAGGCAAGAGGGTAGAACTGGTTCTCCTTAAGTGGGGCTAGGTATGCTGGCTTGGTGGATGTTTGGGACCTTCTTTATTTTGGTGAAGGTCTTGGGGACAAAGTTTTGGGATAGACCTGGTCGTTTGCGGGTCGAGGCTTTTTGAGGGTGCCACGGGCTTCGGGCCTTTTGGTACCCGCCTTTGGTGTCATGGTAGTGACACGTTGAGAGGTGAGCTTCTGCTTCTTGGAAGGAGCAGTTTGTTCATCGGGAAGTGGGAATGGTCCCAGCGTCCCAAAGATGATAGTCTGAAGAGTCGAGGTCGACCCGAAATTCAGAGAGTTACCGAGGGAGTTGACGCTTCGGCAGCTGATGGGGCGCTTGTAGGTGTACGTGGTTTGCTTCTGTTGAAGCATGAGCTGGTGCTTGTTCTCATCGAAAGTAATGGTAAGTGATGCTGCCATTGTTAGTTTTCAAAAAAAATTCTGAAATGAGACCACATCCATTAGTAATCACAAGAATATAATGATCATAAATGGGAAGTTCTATGGTTTTGTCTTTTCAAATTGCTCGAGGGAGATGACCCAAGCAATATGAAGAAGGCAAAAATCCATAGAGGGTACAATTGTTCTGATCGCAGGTATGGTAAGCCCAGAATGAGCGTCCCAGTAACTGCTAGAAGCAATTGTGAACCTAAATTCGACTTATCGAGAAGCAGAGCTTGCTCGATGTATGAAGAATATAAGGTTGGAGTTACAAATGTGCCGGTCGCGAATACGGTAGACCCTGAAAGGGCGTACTAGTATCGCTAGACACAAATGTTTGGAGACCGCATCTATGAGATGAGATTTTCTGTTTTGAAATGTTAAGATTGGATTCATCAAAGAGAGCAGATGGTATTACGATCCAAATACGGTCTCAGCGATTTCCCCGAGCGCCAGTACTCAGAAGGAAATGAACCATAATTTCTCAAATTAGAATCCAAAAATGACGAGTTTTTTTTTTTTTTGAAAGGCCAATATCGGGTTCATTAAAGAGAGTAAAAGGCATTCCAATCTGAATACGGGCTCAACTATTTCCGCGAGCACCAGTGGTCAGAAAGGAGGAGACCAAAAATTCTCCAATCTGAACCCAAAAATGATGGAAGTTTTTTTTAGAAGATTTTTTTAAAAAAAAATCTTTTTTTTATTTTTATTTTATTTTTTTTGAAATTTTTTTTATTTTTTATTTTTTATTTTTAAAATTTTTTATTTAAAAGACGAGAGAGTACACATAGGCCTACTAACCCGGTCTTATGAAATCTCGATTGATAGAATTGCCCCCAGGTAATGGTAGAATTACTTAATGAACCCGTTTGGAGGACCCTTGCCTAGAACAGTCAAGCTGTCTCCACACTCTGAACAAGGCTTTTCTTAAATCAATCGTGATCAAAGAACGCAGTTGGTTTAACCTTAGTGTTCTATGTCTTTATATATATATATATTTTAGATCTTTAATGGACTCATCGAAGAGAAACGATGGCCCAAAACCTAAGTCGAACAGGCTCAATATTTTTGCAAGCACGATGAACGATAGGAAAGGATCAAGGTTTCTCAATTTTAAATCCAAAATGAAAAATCTGATTTTTTTTATTTTATATATATATATATATTTAGATCTTTAATGGACTCATCGAAGAGAAACGATGGCCCAAAACCTTAGTCGAACAGGCTCAACATTTCTGCAAGCGCGATGAACAATAGGAAAGGATCAAGGTTTCTCAATTCTGAATCCAAACTGAAAATCTGATTTATTTTATTTTTTTAATTTTTTAGATCTTTAATGAACTCATCGAAGATAAACGATGGCCCAAAACCTTAGTCAAACAGGCTCAACATTTCTGCAAGCACGATGAACGATAGGAAAGGATCAAGGTTTCTCAATTTTGAATCTGTCACGTCCCCCGAACCCGATTAAAGAAATGACCGGATCCGGAGAGTGAATTTTAGGACTAATTAAAATTTTTATCCTTTGGGCCCACGGATCGTAAGTCCACGGTAAGGATATAATATTTCAAACCTCATATGATACAATAAATGTAAAGTTCATACAACTCTAGGCATATGGAATCTCAAGCAATGAATAATAATTCTCATGAACTTAAAGTTGCAAGCAAATTAAACAAGAACTAAGAGTTAAGTGAATTTATTACATTGGCCATCCCAATAAACAAGGCCAATAAAGAAACTGAAGTCAGTGTAAGAAAGGTCCAACGAGAGAATAAATAAAAGAATATAATCTAATGGATCCCAAATGTATCTCTCTCGTGCCAAGATGTGATGACGTTATTCTACGTCATCGGCACGCCACTCTCGTGCCTCCTCGGCTGGTTAGAGATCCTCTGGGATCTCCTCATCGGCCTGCTCCTCGAAGCAGTATTCATCTGATGTGTCTGCACACCAAGGAACAGAGTCAACGACATGTTGAGCAATAGATATATAAAGCATAATAAACATGACATGCATCAATTGTAGAATAATGACAAGTAATAATCATGTAAATATAAAGAATGAGAAGCTAGGCATAAAGCGATGGTATTATATGGAGACAATAACAAGAATCCTAGCAACCATCTAACAACAACCACTATCCATGCAATGCAAAACAATAACAAGAGGGAGACTCCGAGGATGTCCAAAGCCACCTCCCGGGGTACCAGTAACAATCCACTTCGAACTACTGATACCAAAGTCCGGCTCCAGTAGGATCCTAGCTCCCAGTCCTGGGAATAGCAGCACGGTCCTAGCCCACTCCCAGCTATTCAACGCCATGGATGCCGTCCTACGCCGACTGCCCACCTCGACAACCGAGTAACCGGTTCGTCATTAAACCCCAAACTGCATATGGCCATGATATGCAACAATAATAAAGTGATTCTGACACAAGGACAAACAAGACAAGCAAGTCTGGCTAGTTCCATGTACAAGACAAGATCATAGGGATTTATGCCAAGACGATACAAGACAAGTGAAACACGTGATAATCCCTTTCATACTAACCAGTCATGTTCATCAATACAAGACACAGGTTCCTATGATACACTCTAAGTCAAGTCCAAGTCCTAAATTCAATAAGAATTTATGTTTCATATATAATTAAGTATTTTATGCAAGAGAGTGTACAAGGAATGGTAACAACGGATACAATTTACAAGTCAAGGAGATATTACTAACCAATCATAGGTACGTGGTGTCATCCATGTACCCCACGTGTTCTAACAGAGTACATATGGAAATTAGATCAATGATGCTTTTAGGAAAATCCCTTGGTGTACAATCATGTTGAGCATCATTCAATTCAACTCCATATGCATTCGGTTACACTACGTGTAATACACGAATACCTAGACAACTCATCGAAGAACACCAAGCCATGTGCTTCGATTTTAATCCCCATTAATGGTCAAGTGAGAGTAAGTTTAATGGTTTCCAACATCTAAGGCCATACCTAAGTTAAACAGTCTCCTTCCCCAAATAACAAGAGTCGAATCTTTAATTCAAATAATTACATCACTTGTCGATCTCCGATCGTGATGAAACTAGAACCATTGGATTCTCCGTCTCGAGGGCTTTCCAACGGTATATTTTACATAAAAAATCCAACGGCCGAATTGAAAGTTACAAGTCTTGGAAGTTTCAGTGACCAAGCACCCTCCGATCGATCGTACCAAAGGTGCGATCGATTGGCACTGAACAACTCTCAGTTAGTGCACAGTCCGATCGACCGATCGATCGGCACTGAGCACCTCTCAGTTAGCTGAGAGTTTTCACAGAGCGATCGATCGGACTGTGTGGCCGATCGATCGGACTGTGAACGCTCATAGTTAATTGAGAAGTGTTCACTGTCCGATCGATCGCACAGGGCGACCGATCGATCGGACAGCGAACCTGTAGCCCGCAAATGGGTTTCTACTCCCTTTTTCCTCCGGCCAATCCATGGCTATCCTGCAGAAACTGAGCCTGCTTGCTGCCCCATTCAATCGATGCATCACATTCTCATCCTTTCTAACAATTTAAAATATAAAAGGGCTACCAGTTTAACAATTAATCTCATTCATTCCATAAATCTAACCTAACATTAAAATCCCCAAATCAATATCAAAACATGCTTGGAATTAGAGGGGAAATCTATCAAAATCATAACCAATCAAATGAAAATAAACATACATGTTTAAAATACAATGCAGATCTACTTGCCTCAACCAAGAAGAAGATTGGAATTGGGTGAGATTTGTGGAGAAGCTTTTCTACCCTCAAAGTCACAATCTAACCCGAACAATTATAACCTAGAATGCAAAGGAGAAGAAATAAAGGAAAAAGATAAAGATTGAACCTAATCTAAACCAAAAGGAAGATGATTGAAGAGATGAAGTTACTGGAAATCTTACCAGATTGATACCGGAAGAAAGAGAAGATCGAGAGGAAGAAGTCTAGCGGATCAGATCTTCGAATGAGATCTTCTAAAGTCTAGTTCTGGCTTGAGAAAGAAAGAAGAATAAGAAATGGGCTGCGATTGTTCTTCGTTGCAGAGATTAAATGAAAATTAGGGAAAATCTTCGTTTAATAAGAAGATAGAGAGGAAAAGACCAAATTACCCCTTGAGTGGGTCCGGTGAAAGAATGGACCACTTGAAAGGTTTATGATCGTCGGATCGCGACGAGTCAAGAGAAAAAAATCATCAGAACAATGAGACCTTTCGAATGACCCAAAATCACGGCGTTTGGAATATTTCGAAAAAACACTCAATTTTTCCTAAATTGCAAACTACCCCCTGCTATGATCAAACGAACTCGGGATCGAACGAAACTTCGGAGACACTATTCTAATGCTAAAAGAAACTCGCTCATGATCTAAACCCACTTAAATATCTAAAATATAATTAAATAAAATAATAACAAATTAAATGGGTCATGGCCTGATATTGGGCCCGACTGACCCAGTAAGGTCACAGACCTTACAACTCTCACAAATAAAAAGAACATTTGGTCCTCCAAATGCCTAAACATACCTCATATGAGAAAAGATAGCAGTACGCTTTCTGAATCTGATCTTTCAGCTCCCACGTAGCTTCCTCTGGACTGTGGTTCTCCCATTGTACCTTGACCCACTGAATAGTCTTGGTACGCAACACTATCTCCTTAGTGTCGATTATCTGCGCTGGACGCTCTACGTAGGTGACATCTGCTTGTAGTTGAAGTGGCTCGTGCTGCAACACGTGTGTGGGATCTGGAATATACTTCCTAAGCATTGAGACATGAAATACATCGTGCACACCTGCTAGCTCCGGCGGTAGCACCAAACGATAAGCCACGTCTCCAATGCTGCTCTTGATCTCAAACGGTCTCATAAACCTCTTGGCAAACTTCCCTTTTTGCCCAAATCTAACAACACCTCTCATCGGAGACACTTTTAGGAAAACCATATGCCCCACTTGGAATTCTAAAGGTCTCCGCCTCTTGTCTGCATAGCTTTTCTGACGATCACGAGACTCCTTCATTCTCATCTGCACAATCCTAACCTTCTCACTGGAATCAGCAATCTCCGAGGGGCTATGAAAACTCCGAACCCCAACTTCCTCCTAACATGCCGGAGTCCCGCATCTTCTTCCATACAATGCCTCAAATGGTGCCATACCAATACTTGAATGATAGCTGTTATTATAGGCAAACTCACATAGAGGCAAGCTCTCATCCCAACTCTCCTTGAAATCCAAAACACATGCTTTGAGGAGATCTTCCAATGTCTGAATGGTACACTCTGACTGTCCATCTGTTTGAGGGTGGTAAGCTGTACTGAACTTCAACTGGGTACCCATAGATGACTAAAAAGTAGACCAAGATCGAGAGAAAAATTTAGTGTCTCGATCGGACACTATGGACTTAGGCACTCCATGTAGCTTGACTATATTGTCTCTGTACATCTTACTCATCTTATCCATAAACTGACCAGTTTTGAAGGGTAAGAAATGTGCTGAATTAGTCAATCTATCCACAATCACCCAAATAGCATCATTGCATTTCTTGGTGTTCGGCAACCCTGACACGAAATCCATAGTGATATTCTCCCATTTCCACTGTGGAATCTCCAACGGGTGAAGTAAACCAGGAGGCTTCTTGTGCTCTGCCTTAATCTGCTGACAAGTCATACACCTAGAGACGAATTCTGCTATCTCTTTCTTCATTTTCACCTACCAATAGTGATTCTTCAAATTCTGATACATCTTGGTACTCCCTGGGTGAATAGAATATCTGGTGTGGTGCGCATCTGTCATCAACTCTGATTTGATGTCTTGAACATCTAGCACACACAACCTATCCTTGCAATACAAAACTCCATCAATTAATCTAAACTCTGGCTTTTCCTCCACATGATCAATGATTCTCTGTAATTCTGGATCATCCTTCTGGCATTCCTTGATCCTGTTAACTATCTCTGGCTCCCAAACTCCCATAGTAGCAACTAGGACCTTCTCATTGACTGGCCAGACTTCCACATCCATGTCTCTAAACTGCTCCATCCATCTCCATTCAGGCATTATACACCCATTGAATGCTGCCTTCCTACTGAGAGCATCTGCTATCACATTCACCCTTCAAGGAAGGTACTTGATCGGAAAATCATAATCCTTTATATACTCCATCCATCTCCTCTGCTTGTTATTCAGATCACCCTGTGTAAATAGGTATTGCAGGCTCTTGTGATATGTATGCACCTCAAATCTCTCACCATACAAATAATGCCTCCACAACTTCAATGCAAACACCACTGCTGCTAACTCCAAATCATGTGTGGCATATTTCTTCTCATGATCTTTCAATTGCCTCGATCCATAGGCTATCACCTTGTCATGCATCATGAGAACACATCCCAAACCTATTCCTGATGCATCTGTGAAAATTACAAATCCTCCACTTCCAGCGGGTAAGGCAAGTATGGGTGCTGTAGTCAACCGGGTCTTCAATTCTTGGAAACTCCTTTCACACCCTTCCATCCACACAAACGGAATATCCTTCCTTGTCAACTTAGTTAACGGAGATGCTATGATAGAGAATCCTTTCACAAACCTCCTGTAGTAACTTGCAAGTCAAAGGAAACTATGAATCTCCGTTACATTTCTCGGGCTACTCCAATTAACAACCGCTGCAATCTTCTTAGGATCCACTGTCAGTCCTTCCTTAGAAATAATGTGGCCCAAAAATGCCACTTGTTCCAACCAAAACTCACATTTGCTCAACTTAGCATACAGTTGGTTATCCCTCAAAAGCTGCAAAGATGTTCTCAACTGATGCTTATGCTCCTCCTTAGTCTTCGAGTATACTAACACATCATCAATGAAGACGACCACAAACTGATCCAAGAAAGGAGCAAATGCCTTATTCATCAATGCCATAAAAACTACTGGAGTGTTCGTCAACCTGAAAGGCATCACTAGAAACTCAAAATGTCCATATCTCATCCGGAATGCAGTCTTAGGAACATCTTTCTTTCTGACTCGTAACTGATGATAACCGGAACGCAGATCTATCTTCGAAAAGAACTAGGCTCCCTGCAACTGATCGAGTAGCTCATCTATCCTCGGTAACGGGTATTTATTCTTAACAGTGACCTGATTCAACTGTCTGTAATCAATACACATCCTCATAGTCCCGTCCTTCTTCTTCACAAATATCACCGGAGCTCCCCACGGTGAAACACTGGGCCTGATAAAACCCTTATCCAACAGATCTCCTATTTGAGTCTTTAACTCCATCAATTCTGCTGGTGCCATCCTATAAGGGGCCTTCGAAATAGGTGCTGTCCCCGGTTGCAATTCTATCGTGAAATCCAACTCACGAACAGGTGGCAAACCAAGAATCTCGTCCGGAAACACATTCGGAAATTCTCGCACCACTAGAATCTCATCAACAGTCTTGGACTCCTTGTCTTCCGCAATAAATGCAATAAAACCTTCGATTTGCTCCTCATCAATCACTCTGCCTTCAATGCAGAAATCATCCGAGTGGAGATGGGCTTTTCAGCTCCAATAAACTCAACACTACGATCTGCACTCTGCAACTTCACGGTCTTGTTAAAACAATCTAACACTGCTCGGTTCGTAGCTAACCAATCCATACCGAGTATCACATCAAACTCCGCCATCGGTAAAATGATCAAACTAACGGTCAACTTAGCTTCCCCAATCTGAATACTACACCAAGGGTAGATGACATTACAAGCTACATGTCTACCTACAGGGGTAGCTACTATCAAATCATAAGGTAGTATCTCCTTATCCTCTACCCATATGCAGTGAAAATGCTAGTGCAACAAACGAGTGTGTGGATCCAGGGTCAAATAGAACTTTAGCATCAAATCCACAAACTAAAAGTGTACCTTCAATGACATTCCCTACAGCCTCTGCTTCCTCATGCGTCAGAACATAAGCTCTCCCTGCCTGCTGGGGATGCTGCTGATGAAACTACTGCGGTGGTCTCTGACCACAACCCTAGAATCTGGGTGCTCGGGGTCTCTGCTGATAGCGCTGCTGAGGTACTAGAGGGCGCTGCTGCGGTGGCTGCGGTGGTCGGACAATCATCTGCTGCTGCTGTGGCCGAACCTGTGCAGGAGGCATCTATCTCAACGGCTGCGCAGGATGTGGTGGCCTGGGCGCCGGAGCTGGAAATGCTGGTGGTGCTACTCCTGTCTTCCCTGGGCAGAAACGAACCTTATGCCATGGGTCTCCACAATTGAAACACGCTCTAGACTGCTTCCTGCAATCACGGCCAAAATGATTCCCGCCACAATGTATGCAAGAGACTCGATGTGGCTGTTGTCGGGGTACAGGCTCGAATCGTAGCCTCTTGGGTGCCGGCTGCTGATACAACAAGGACGAAGAACCCAATGACCTGGGCTGAGGGATCAGTGCCATGATCCTCTGCTGCTCCAAAGCAATCACATCTTTTAGGGACTCCTCTTCCCAATATGCTTCCTTCACCACATCATCATAGTTGGTCAGTCTGCTTCGCTGTACTTGCATCTTAATATCTGCTCGCAGCCCCTTGATAAACCTCCGGACTCTCTCTGACTCTAGCTGAATCAGACTCTCAGCAAATCGGGATAGATGGGTGAAGGCGATCTCATAATCCCGTACTGGTAAATCACCCTATACCAGTCTCTCAAACTCTTCCATCTTCTGATCCCTATAGTGTTCCGGGATAAACTTCTTCTGGAACTGCTCCGTAAATGTCTTCCAGGCTACCTCTTCTTCAATTGTCTCATATGGGTGCTTGACGGTCTTCCACCATCTCTCCACTGCTCCACAAAACATGTGGGCTGCTAGCTGCACCTGCTGAATGCCCGTACACCGAAACACCTCATAAATCTTTTCCATTTGCACAACCCACTCATTTGCTATAGCAGGGTCCTCAATGCCATGGAACTCTGGTGGAAATCTCTTCTTGAATTTCTCAACCAACTCATTCAGGTCATACTCCTTTGCCTGTGGTTCGCCCACCTTCTGCACTACCTCAAGCATCTATGCTTGGAACACAGCCTGGTCCTCATTCTGCTTCTGGCTCTACTCAGCCATATCTTTTTGGGACTGGATGAAGGCTGCCATGAACTGATGAAATTGGTTCTCGGCGCCATTCTGAGATGAACTACCATCACCTCGGGTATTATGTCTACCAGCCATACTCTTGTAAAATATTCAAGGTTAGTTCCAATATGCCCCAAGCTAACAAACAATTTTAGAAAATAAAACTAAGAGATCAACCTACTGACAAACGAAATCCTCACACGCGTCCTATGGTTTCTATAATTTTTACCCTGAGAAACCAACCACTACTCTGATACCATCATGTCACGTCCCCCGAACCCGATTAAAGAAATAACCGGATCCGGAGAGTCAATTTTAGGACTAATTAAAATTTTTGCCATTTGGGCCCACGGATCGTAAGTCCGCGGTGTGGATATAATATTTCAAACCTCATATGATACAATAAATGTAGAGTTCATACAACTCTAGGCATATGGAATCTCAAGCAATGAATAATAATTCTCATTAGCAATGAATAATAATTCTCATTAACTTAAAGTTGCAAGAAGAATAAACAAGAACTAAGAGTTAAGTGAATTTATTACATTGGCCATCCCAATAAACAAGGCCAATAAAGAAACTGAAGTCAATGTAAGAAAGTTCCAACGGGAGAATAAATAAAAGAATATAATCTAATGGATCCCAAATGTATCTCTCTCGTGCCAAGATGTGATGATGCTATTCTACATCTTCGGCACGCGATTCTCGTGCCTCCTCTGCTAGTTGGAGATCCTCTGGGATCTCCTCACCGGCCTGCTCCTCGAAGTAGTATTCACCTGATGTGTCTGCACACCAAGGAACAGAGTCAACGACATGTTGAGCAATAGATATACAAAGCATAATCAATTGTAGAACAATGACAAGTAGTAATCATGTGAATACAAAGAATGAGAAGTTAGGCATAAAGCGAGAGTATTATATGGAGACAATAACAAGAATCCTAGCAACCATCTAACAATAACCACTATCTATGCAATGCAAAACAATAACAAGAGGGAGACTCCGAGGATGTCCAAAGCCACCTCCCGGGGTACCAGTAACAATCCACTTCAGACTACTGATACCAAAGTCCGGCTCCAGTAGGATCCTAGCTCCCAGTCCTGGGAATAGCAGCACGGTCCTAGCCCGCTCCCAGCTATTCAACGCCATGGATGCAGTCCTACGCCGACTGCCCACACGGACAACCGAGTAACCGGTTCGTCATTAAACCCCAAACTGCAGATGGCCATGATATGCAACAATAATAAAGTGGTTCTGACACAAGGACAAACAAGACAAGCAAGTCTGCCTAGTTCCATGTACAAGACAAGATCATAGGGATTTATGCCAAGACGATACAAGACAAGTGAAACACGTGATAATCCCTTTCATACTAGCCAGTCATGTTCATCAATACAAGACACAGGTTCCTATGATACACTCTAAGTCAAGTCCAAGTCCTAAATTCAATAAGAATTTATGTTTCATATATAATTAAGTATTTTATGCAAGAGAGTGTACAAGGAATGGTAACAACGGATACAATTTACAAGTCAAGGAGATATTACTATCCAATCATAGGTACGTGGTGTCATCCATGTACCCCACGTGTTCTAACAGAATACATATGGAAATTGGATCAATGATGCTTTTAGGAAAATCCCTTGGTGTACAATCATGTTGAGCATCATTCAATTCAACTCCATATGCATTCGGTTACACTACGTGTAATACACGAATACCTAGACAACTCATCGAAGAACACCAAGCCATGTGCTTCGATTTTAATCTCCATTAATGGTCAAGTGAGAGTAAGTTTAATGGTTTCCAACATCTAAGGCCATACCTAAGTTAAACAGTCTCCTTCCCCAAATAACAAGAGTCAAATCCTTAATTCAAATAATTACATCACTTCTCGACCTCCAATCGTGATGAAACTAGAACCATTGGATTCTCCATCGCGAGGGCTTTCCAACGGTGTGTTATGCATAAAAAATCCAACGGCCGAATTGAAAGTTACAAGTCTTCGAAGTTTCAGTGACCATGCACCCTCCGATCGATCGTACCAAAGGTGCGATCGATCGACACTGAACACCTCTCAATTAGTGCACAGTCCGATCGATCGGACTGTGTGACCGATCGATCGGCACAGAGCACCTCTCAATTAGCTGAGAGTTTTCACAGAGCGATCGATCGGACTGTGTGGCCGATCGATCGGACTATGAATGCTCACAGTTAATTGAGAACTGTCTGGGAGTTACAAGTCAATTGATTCATGGCATTTAACCCATGAAACTCCTCCCATCATGGTGATTAAAGGTGATTAAATGCCCTCAATCTCCTCCGGCCAATCAAAAGCCAAGAAAAAGGAGTTACAAAATAAAGGAATTAAATCATGTAACTCCTTCCATTATGCAGCTTAATGAGAATAAAAGCCCATAAACCCTCCTAAATGGCTACCAAAAAGCCTAGAAATAGGAGAGCACTCCAAGAAGAAAAGATAGCACGACAAATAGCAGGATAGACTGCGGAAAATCTGAAAATTCAGACAGAAAAAGGCATCAGAAATCTAAGAGAAAGAAAGAGAGAAAACTCTGCGGAAGTTCTACACCGACCACCGCTACAAGGCGACAACAGTCCCTTGGGGGGTACCCCCCCCCCAAGGTCCTTGCCTTCTCCTTCTGCCTCCAATGGCTTAGACGTGGCTTTTCAGCCCGTCTACTTAGTTTTTTTATTGGACATAGGACCTCCTTTTGGTCTTTGTCCTCTAAAAACCTGAGGTTATAGCCAAGCCAAGCGAATCAATAGCATCCTCTGTACTCATCTGCATGGATGATGGCGAAGTCCACATATGGCTTGCGACCGTCAATCTGAACGAGTCCCCCACAATCTCCTGAGAAGTTAGATCCTCATTTTCTTGCTTTTCATTATAGTTTGTATTTTTCAAAAAGAGACAAAAATCAAAACTCTTGTCTTCCATTATTGATAAGAATTGTAAATCGGCTATAAATGCAAAAAATCAGCTATAAATGCCAAAATCGGCTATAAACGCCAAAATTTGGCTATAAATGCCAAAAAAATCGCCTTTCACGACAAATCAAGAAAAATGTCTCTTTTCTTAAATATATGTGCAATGGAAAACTTGAAAGAAGTTGATTTCCTTTTTACTTGCGAAGGTCGATCTCCAGATCACCACTTGTAACTCCAAGTAAAAATAGAAAATCCGGCACACCCACACAAAAAAATGTTGATGCACGCCCTGCCCCCCGGTTACGAAAGGGTCGAACCCAACGGACTCCCACGTCCGCCGACTTCGGTAGAACCGAGCAGAAGCGCTGTTCCATCAGTCAGTATCGACCACTTTTATTGTCGATATCGACCACTTTAAAACATAAGCAAACAAAAGTATGATGTCAGATATCAATGCTCCGTTTGGAGATAGAAAACCTGTAAATTAATCTGCTAAATAACACCAGAAGTAACTCGATCTACACAGGAATCCATTTTGTTCCAAAAATAGAAATCCATTAAAACGGGTAAATGTACATGATATGTACCCAATACAACATCCAAAAGGTTTACATCCTGTCCACTATCTGGATTGTGTCCTACATCAAGGACAAAAAAGAAGACGATGACATTACTCAAAAATATGTACATTTCAATCAAGTGGGAGATATGTTTGCCCATCAATCAGCAAGCTCATCTTGTTAGGGAGTCAGACGTCAATTCAGTCAAGCCCAGCCTATTGGCATTCAACTGCGTATTCGGAGCTGACTGTACCACGCGTTCAACCATCCCATATGATCTGATTCTCAACAAATACTACATCTCTACTTCTCACAATTTTCTTCTCAATTGGATCATAAAGTATGTAGCTGAACTCATCATAACCATAGCCAAGAAAAATGCATTCTTGCGTCTTGGCATCCAACCTAGACCTCTCATCCCTTGGAACATGAACAAAAGCTTTGCAACCAAATACTCTCAAATGGTCATAGGAGATATCCTTGCCAAACCAAACTCTGTCCGGCACATCACCATCCAAAGCAACAATAGGAGATAAATTAATAACATGTGCCACTGTATTCAAAGCCTCACCCCAAAAAGATTTTGGCAATTTGGCATCTAAAATCAGGCACCTTACTCTCTCAACCAATGTTCTGTTCATTCTTTCTGCCACACCATTCAACTGAGGTGTTTTAGGAAGTGTCTTTTGATGTCGAATACCCTGTTGTCTGCAGTACTCATCAAATGGTCCGATGTACTCACCACCATTATCTGATCGGATGCATTTCAACTTCTTTCCTGTCTGTCTCTCTACTGAAGCTTGAAACTACTTGAGTACGTCTAACACTTGGTCCTTTGTCTTCAAGAAATAAACCCAAAGTTTTCTTGAATGGTCATCAATGAAGGTCACAAAATAAGCTGCACCACCAAGTGTTAGAGGTTTTATTGGACCGCAAACATCTGAATGTACCTTCTAATAAATCTGATTTTTTAGAAGGAGGGCGACTTTTGAATGAAACTCAACTCTGTTTTCCTGCCAAACAATTCACACACTTCTCAAGCTTTGCACTCTTCACTCCAGAGAGTAAATTCTTCTTAGCTAATAAGCCCAAGAGCCCAATCGGCATCGGTCATGTTGTCGGGTTTGTTTTCACCGAACACCGGTAGATGCCAATGCTTCACATACAGAAGGTCTTCCATCTTACCCTTCCAAACATGATAATTTCTTCCATTTAAACTAACCATTCTGTTCAAACTTTGTTCCATTGTTCACACAAGAATTTTATCAAACACCTTGAAGGCAAACCTTGCGCTCTGATACCACTATGTTGGGAAAAAGCTTGGAAACAACAAACACCTTTTCCCCCTTGAGCGAACCTATGAGGAACAATTGAACACAAGCAACGGAAGAATATGCAAACCACAAATAAAATATCATCAATCAATTTCCGATCATTTGAATGAGTTTCAAGGAGTGATAGATCAACTTTCAGCCATGAATGTTAAATTTGAAGATGAGTTACAAGAACTTAGAGTTGTTTCCACTTACAATGGAACTATATGCTGGTATCATGCAATAAAAATTGGGTTTTTCAAGATGGAGAAGAGGGGAGGAGGAGGAGGAGGTAGCCTCCTGTAATCAAAATGTGTTTGTCTGCAAAGCTCCCTTGATCACTTGAAATGGGTTTGGCTTCAAAAATCCCATTTCACTTGAAATGGGGTTGGCTGTAAAATTTCCATTTCTGTAATCAAAATGGGTTTGGGTTGAAAAATCCCATGATCACTTGAAATGAGTTTTGGTGTAAAAATCTCTTTACTTGAAACGGGTTTGGCTGTAAAAATCATGTTTATGGAATGAATTGAATTTGCCAAGCTCTAACATGCTAGTTCTCCTGTTCCCTATTTCATTGAATCACTTGAAATGGGTTTCTCATGGGCCATTGTAGAAGATGAGCAGACCCTCTCGTCATCTCTTCCATCCACCGGGACATCCATTTGAAGAAGAAATGTATTGAAAAATGTTAAAAAGTTGTGATATCGTGACTTAAGGGACATCCACTTGAAGATGAGCAGACCCTCTCGTCATCTCTTCCTCCTCCCTCCTCCTCCTCCTCCCCTCTTCTCTATCATGAAAAAACCCAACTTTTATTTGGGTTCCCACAGAATGGTCGATATCGACCATAAAAGTGGTCGATATCGACCATTTGCTAAACGACAAAAATAAAAAATAAAAACGCACATGTAGAGCCTTATCCGTGTCCATGGTAAATACAACACCTTCGAAGTGGTATAGGATCCTACAGGGCTCTACCAGGTAAATTCCTCAAAAAATTAAGTGGGCCCAACAAAAGTAAAAGGCACAACCTTAATTGGTGGGCTCCACATTAGGCCCAAGTATTAAAATAAAAGGTCACTCGCCAACCATATATTAGTTAATGGAAATTAAGGACTTAGCCGAACTTCATTCTAATTAAAAATAGCACCTAATCAAAATTTCACTCTAATTGAAAATGGGCCCCAACCAAATTTCGTACCAATTGAAAATAAAGCCCCTGTGAAATCTCATATTAACAAGAAATAGAGCCCATGCAAATGTCACTTTACTTAAAAATAGAGCCCAACCAAGTTTCACTCTAATAGGACATAGGACCTAGGAAAAATTTAACTCTAATAGGAAATAAGGCCTAATCATATTTCACTTTAACTGAAAACTTCTCTCTATATATATATTTATATCAAAATGTAACTCTAAAATGTTATAGTCTAAGCATAATGGTGATGATATTTTGTTTGATTATAAATATTTTTTTAGTTTTTAACTTAGCATAGCTAACCAACATGAATATATATGGAAAAAAATATATCAATTTATCGTTTTATAATCATATAGCGATATTGGATTTCATGCAATGAGGGGACCGCTACATCCCCATGTATTAGTTACTTTTGCAAAAGAACCACATTTTCTTTCATTTACAATTTTATGGATTTTCTGAAATTTTTTCAAATTTTTTGGGTGATTTTTTTCAAATCACACCGCTATGCCGCTACATAGCCCCGCTACGCTACGTAGCTCCCGCTTCGTAGCTGTTTGGCGGCGGGCCACTACGCCAACCGCTACCGCTATTTTCATCATTGCTCCCTTGAGTTTTCTCTGGGTTATTTGTATATGTTGTGAGAGACGTTATGGATCTCTATCCCTTGACTTTGGCTTAAAGAGTAGTGCGTTGGCCATTGTTCATTACCCTCACTGCATCAACATAGTGAAAATCCATCTCAGATCGTCGTTCAGATCGCCGAGTTAACCCCCGAATCCAATCCACTTTCAAATTGCTTCTATTGATTTTATCACCCATCATCATCATCATCATCCTAATTGGCCGTTAGAGTAGGAAAGTAATTCGCCCCTTATCTACTTTCTTTCTTTTTGTAAAGATAATAAAGTAGATGAAATGTGTTTCTCCTTAAAGTGTAGATAAAACAGCCTTTTCTTTAGAGAATTAATTGTATATGGTAGCAAAATATTAGGATCTCATACATGGTTTAAAATATCAGCCGATACCGGTTCATATCGGATATGAACCAGTATCGGTCCGAACTGGTCTGATATTCTGGTGCGATACCGGAATCAGTATCGGACACCAAATGGAGGTCAGGTGGTGTGGTGTCCGACTTTCAGAAGAAACCTAAAGGAAAATGAGGAATCTCAATTCATCTCACTCCTAAACTTACTGAATGATGTAAATATTCAAGATAGAGGGGAAGATGTTAGGGTGTGGGAAGCCTCAAAGAATGGATCCTTCTCAGTGTCCTCTTTCTTCAGGACAATCCTTAATATTTTGGGGGAGAGGAGCGCCGTGAGCAGCATTTGGAAGTTGAAGGCTCCCCCATTGGTGCTAGCTTTCGTGTGGTTGGCCCTCAGGAACAGATTCGTACTATGGATCTCTTAAGGAGGAGAGGGATGACTTTTGTCAATGGCTACCCTATGTACTTGATAGATGAGGAATCTATGAACCACCTTTTGCTTAATTGCAAAAAAGCTCAGTCTATCTGGATGTCAGTGGTGGGTTCGTTTGATTGCAGTTGGGCCCTCCCTAACTCTCTTATCGAGCACTATCAGGCTTGGAAGAACCCAATTGGGGATTATAGAGGAAAGGTGATGTGGAGGTTATCTTTTCTGACGGTGATTTGGACAATCTGGAAGGAAAGGAATTCAAGATGTTTTGAAGGGATTGCCTCTAGCGAAAGCATTTTGGTGGAGAATTCAAAGTGTCTTGTGGCTTTTTGGGTGTCCATAAACCGGTCTTTTAAAGGATATTCCTTACAACAAATAGTGTATCACTGGAAATAGTTGGTCTTATATAACACAGGGCCTTAGTTGGTTACTTTTTGTTGTTGATTTTTGTGTTTTCCTGCTTTCATTTTTTTGCTGTCAGTACTTATCTCTTGTACTGTTTGCACTTTCAATGAAAGTAACAATTCAAAAAAAAAAAAAAAAAAGACACCAAAATATCCCCATTTGAAAATATCGATTTAGTGGATATATTGGCCGATATTTTGAAAATATCAGTATCGGCCGAGTGGAATAACCCTTTTTTTCTTTTCCCTCTTTCCCTCATCTTCTTCCTTTTTCCTCACCTCCTTAGAGCCCCTCCTCCTCGGCTCCTTCTCTTCCATATTTCCACCACTCTTACTTCAAGAAATTATTTTATTTGGTAAGAGAAAATCAACTTAACTCCCTTATTTTTACTATTATGTGTTCTTTTTTTTTTAGATTAAGCATAGAAATGAATGAAAAGATCATTGACATGTCATTTTATTGTTTGGGTTGTGTTCTTCTCATAGATCTACACACTTTCATACTAAATTTACTCATATATATGATTTTGGGTGTAGAAAAATATTTTTTTTAAATCTTCTATTTTTTTTTAAATAATTGTTGGAGTATTATGATACTAAATACTAATCGCTTATTAATAGTGTGTAGATGATAGATGTACTCATACACATGATTTTGGATTTTTTTAATTCTTTCATTTTTAGATTTTTTAATATTTGAATTAAATATATCATTTTTTTGGATCTTACCATAATAAGACAGTGAGTCAGCGACATAGACAGGATTCATGACTTAAGGTGACCAATATTTTGATTTATTGTTGTTACTAATGGAAAAAAAATATTATTTTTCAGAATTTTCTAATATTCTGGATTTTTTGGGTATTTTTGTGAAATTTTTTGTATAAGAAAAAAAATTCACACCGTGACGACCACGACGGATCGATAACCACGACTGATACCGATATGATATCGGTTTTTTATCCCGGCCGATATCGCGACCGATACCATGATTTTGAACCATGATCCTATCTACCAATCAGCACTTCGGTTCCAAATTATACTATTCTACTTCGATTGGGGAAGCATTTAGGCAGCTAAGAGGGTTAAGACTGTCTTCGTTACGTATCTCCACAGAGAGAATAACTGATGCAGATGCAGGCCAGACCCGAGGATGGTGACCTCCAGCCATAGGGCTCAGCAGGAGTCTCAAGCCCACTGAAGCCCATTAAAGAGTTAAAATCTCAAGGATCATGCAAGCATAGCATAGGATTTTTTACTATTTTTCCATAATGAGTAGCTAAATTTTTGCGATATATACTTGATTTTGATTGGAATTGTTTCCAAAATTAGAGTACAGCTATCCTCTGCATTGTAATCCTTCCTATGGACAAGCTGCTTGATTAATAAAATTTGTCTTGGAGTAAACGCCAATTGGTATCATTACCCTAAAACCTGGCATCCCAACTTCTAGATTACCCAAACCCTACCAAATCGAAACCCTAAACCCAATCCACCCGGACCAAACCGATCCCATCTACAACTAAACCCCCCAAAAAAACCCCAAAACTCCCAAAATCCACAAAACCCCAGTCCCCAAACCAGCCCAATAGAACGCTAACCACCAATTTCAGAGCTCAAACGACCTAATCTTAAAAAAATCCCAAATTACCCAAAGCCCTAAACCAAATTCCCAATTCCAAAACCCATATTTCCCAAATCCCTTTTTTGCACGAACCCAAACCATAGTCGATTCCACCCAAACCCCAACCCATCTTAAACCCTAAAAAAGAAGCCACATCCAGAGAGTACCAACAATACCCACAAACCCAACTCCCAAACCCCATTGGAGCGAAAGAAATAGAAGACGAGCAGAAACGAGTAGAGAGAGAAAGTTGTACCTGGCCCGTATCCTCGCTGCCCACCTTCGTCGTCAAAAAAGCACCAGGATTGCCCAGCACCAACAATTCAGCAGCATCGCCATCGTAAAGCAGGAACCCGCACCACAGCCGTTGCTATCTCCTCTCCTTGAAAGAAGAACCAACTAAAAGTAGTAGCCTTTCAACAATTTCTAAATGCACCGTGCATTTCACTGGCACGCCCACGTTTAAAAAGAGGACTTATAAATACACAACAATTTTTGCCTTTTACACAGAAATTTTAAAAACGTTTTTATTATATTTATTCCCCCTTATGAAATTATCAAAATGGACAATCACATATCACATTTGAACCTCTAATTTCCCTTTGCACACAGTCCCACTTCACTTACATCATTCTATTTCCATTACTCTCGTTCCTCCCATTCCACTATCTCATTCATCCCTTCACTCTCATTACCTTCTTCCTCCAATCTCATTCTTCCCTTCACATCACCATCTCTCAATTTATCACATTCTACTCTCCCTTCATATTCCACCATTGTCAAACATATTACTTCTTAGTGAAACCCCACTCTCAATATCATTTTTTTGTCTAATGGCTATGCAAACTAGTAAACAAAATGTAGTTTCCAAACATAACATCAGTGAGAAGATGAGTTGTAATTTCTGTTGTCGCGAAACGTTCGGACTTTCAGGGCAGAACAAACTACCAATGTTCAGCCTCTTATAGCTGAACATATCAATTTTGTTCAGCCGTATCTGGCTGAACAAAAAGTTTATGTTCAACCACATAGGGCTGAACATATCGATATTTTCTCTCCTTTTGAATGGTGTTGTCCCTTCAACTCTACATCAATGCATCAAGTTTTTTGGAGACGACGGCATGATACATCGAGTCTTTACGGACAGAAAACCCTTCATAGGTAAAGAAGTCCACTTCACAGACTCCCAGATGTATAAAGGTGAAAAAGAAGAATAGGAGATATCATCCTTTACCGAAAATCTCCAGAAAGATAAAGGCAAGGCTCCTCAACAATCACCAGAAGAAAACAAACCCTCCGGCAAATCCAAAGAGAGCAGTCAATCTCCCTTCGTCATCTCACTCAAAACTTCAAA
Source organism: Litsea cubeba (assembly GCA_012931725.1). NCBI lineage: Eukaryota > Viridiplantae > Streptophyta > Magnoliopsida > Laurales > Lauraceae > Litsea > Litsea cubeba. The sequence goes on from CM022946.1 coordinate 125,016,582, forward strand.
GCCTTTGGTCATCACAACCAAAGCAAAGAAGGCAAAGCAAAAGCCTGGTGGTAAACTTGTTGTCTCTTTCGTGTCTATCATGCAAGACACGGATTTGGATTCAAAGCCAGAAGACGACGCATCGTCAAGCCAAGCTGACACTCAGCAAGTTCAGCCCGCTCTTACTCCAATGGAGACACCTGCTGACGTAGAAGACCTTGCGTCCGCTTCCTTCGTTGTTCCGGCAACTTCAGCAAAGGAAAAGCCGATCTTCTTCCATAGATCGGATGCTTCTTCATCAAACTCCATGCTTGAACCTTTCCAAAATGAAGGTATGCCTCAACTATTTCTATATAGTCCTGTGGCGCAAGCGATTATGAAGAAAATGAGCTATGACGCTCAAAACCCAGTTGGTTTGTTAGAAGGCCGCGATATTCTCACGCCATTGGGGCCCGCCTTAACCAAAAGCCAGCTGGAAGATTGGAGACTCTACGGCCATGTAGAAAAATCTTCACACAGGTTAGGGTATGATCCTGACACTCCTCTGAGATAGTTGACACAAAGGCTTAAAAGTCGACTTACCGACCAAGCCTCAACATCTCATATCCATGAAGACATTGATCTCCCTGGATATCTCTTCGATGAGTCACCTGACAAAAATCCAGGAAGCTCATCCAATTGGTACGATTTATCTGATGATGAAGAGGAATTGTCCGATGGCACAAACATGTGGTCTTCTGACCCAGAAGAACCCTCGTCGCCAAAAGAAGTACCTTACTTCGACCCAGTTTCAACAGGCGATTGGGACCATCTCATATCAAGCCTTGAGAGGATCACCGATCAAGAAGACCCTTGGAAGGAACAAAACCTTGGTCTGGAAAAGCCCTTGAAACCCCTGAAGGTTTCATTGAGCTGGAAGCCTCCGGAAATATTGTAGAGGAACCACCTACGAACCTTCCAACATAAGATCCTACATCCTACAGCGATCTCATGGCCTTTCGAAGCCTGGGGTATGGACATCGTTGGTCCTATTTCTCACCCTTCAAGCAAAGGTCATCGCTTCATCTTCGTCGCAACATAATATTTCTCTAAGTGGTCGAAAGCATTTGCGCTCAACGAAATGAAGACCTAATCAGTCCTTCAGTTCCTGCACACCAACATCGTTTGTCGTTTCGGCATACCTAAAAGATTCGTCCATGATAACGGACCACAATTCCGGGATCATCGATTCTACAGGTTCTACGACAAATACAAAATCCAAAGATGTCCTTCGACTCCATACAATTCGGTAGCAAACGGATTAGCAGAAGCCTTCAACAAGACACTCTGCAAAATCCTCAAGAAAATGGTCTATAGTCACAAAAGAGACTGGAGCAACAAACTGTTTGACGCTTTGTGGGCCTATCGAACCACAGTTCGAGGACCAACCCATAGCACACCGTTCTCCTTGGTCTATGGATGCGAGGTTGTCGTACCCTTGGAAGTACAAATTCCTTCCTCTAGGGTATCTTTGCAAAATGACACGACTCAAGAAAGCAATGTCAAATTGCGACTCCATGAGCTGGACAATCTCGATGAGAGACGGGTCGACGCTCAACAAATCATTGAACTTTACCAAGCACGCATGGCAGGATCTTTTGACAAGAAGGTCAGGCGACGCACCTACAAAAATGGTGACTTGGTTCTTGCGGTAAAAAGACCAATGGTCTTCGCTCACAAGTCCAAAGACAAGTTTGAGCCAAAATGGGAGGGACCCTACGTCATTGACAATGTTTTCTCCAACGGCGCATATGCTCTCCTAAACATGGAGGGTGACACATGTATGCTGCCCATCAACGGCAGGTTCTCGAAGCGGTACTACCCTTGAAGACTTACCCAACTGGGTCAGAGCAATGCCTGCATGGCCAAAGCCTATTTCCAGGTACTCGCTCGTCAAACCCACTCCTTTTAGAATTTCCATATCAAATGTTGAAATTTCTAGAAACTCAAAACAATGCTTACTTTTATCGTTTCATTGTTAAAAAAAATCCAAGTTTAGGAGCCTCTCCCTAACTTGACCAAAATTTTCAATCCTTGAACCTAAAATTCATGGTTTGAAACGAAATCTGGATTCAGGGATTTCCACCCTAGTCCACCCTGCCTTTTACCCCCAAAATGGTTTTAGGTCAAAACTTACGACCCTCGTGTCTTTAAACAAAAAAAAAGGTTTTTCAAAAATCCGCGAGGAAGCGACGCTCAGTCGATACTCGCACAAATTGGAAGAATGCGAACCATGTTCGACACTTCCAAAATCGCAGGGAAGCGACGTTTCGTCGATACTTGCAAAATCAAAAAAATCGTGGAAACGCAACATTTCAGTTGATATACACAACCCAATCAAGGTTCAAAAAAACCTAAAATCGTGGAGACTCAACATTTTAGTTGATATCCACAACCCAAATTTCAAAGGTTCGATAAAACCTAAAATCGTGGAAACGCAACATGTCGGTTGATATCCACAACCCAAATTTCAAAGGTTCGAAAAAAAAACCAAGAAATCATGGAGATGCAACATTGCAGTTGATATCCACAACCCAAAGGTTCGAGAAAACCGTAAATTTTAAAAATCGTGGAGAAACGACATCAAGTCAGTACCCACAAAACAAATTTTTTGAAAAGCAAGGATGCGACATTCCATCGATACTTGCACCCAAATCCGCGAGGAGGCGACATTCCATCGATACTCGTAACCGAATGAGCAAGGATGCGACATTCCATCGATACTTGCAAGTCCATTCAGCAGGGAGGCGACTTTTAGTCGACACTTGCATTTTTGAAAACCAAACCCGGCTATAAATGCCACAAACCGGCTATAAATGCCAACAAACTGGCTATCAATGCCAACAAAATGGCTATGAACGCCACAAAACAAAAACAGCTATCAATGCCACAAACCATAACTTGACTTTAAAAAAAAAACCGGCTATCAACGCTACAAACCGGCTATCAACGCCAACAAATCGGCTATCAACGCCAACAAACCGGCTATCAATGCCACAAAACAAAACCTGGCTATCAATGCCACAAAACCGACTCTCATGCCGCAAACAAAATCTGGCCCCCATGCCAAAACAAACATTTGATAAAAGGTTTTCACAAAATGACAAACTTTTGATCAAATCCCATTTAGCAATTACTTTTCTCACAAAAAGATTTAAGTGAGCGTAGGGAAAAAAAAAGAGTACCAAAAAATAAATGTGGTACCAAAAAAAAGGAAAGTGTTCACAAACACTATAAAAAAAAGAGTACCTAAAAATACATGTGGTACCAAAAAAAGGAAAGTGTTCACAAGCACTAAAAAAAAGAGTACCAAAAAAAACATGTGGTACCAAAAAAAAGAAGGATAGTTTCTGCTACAAAAAATCAGGAGCTCAGCCAGCCTCTAGCCAAAGTTTCAGCTCCTCAAGCAAACTCTTGGCCATAGCCGTCATAGTTTCCAAGGCACGCTTCTTTAGGAACTTGCCATGAGATGCTGGAGAAGGCTGTAACCCTTCTTTTATACCGAAAAGCTTATCCTGAGCAGTTTGTGTAAGGTCTGTGACCTTACTGGGTCAGTTGGGCCCAATAACCTGGCCCGTTGACCCGTTTAATTTGTTATTATTTCATTTAATTGTATTTTAGATATTCAAGTGGGTTTAAAGCATGAGCGAGTTTCTTTTAGCATTAGAATAGTATCTGCGAAGTTTCGTTCGATTCCGAGTTCGTTGGTAATAGCAGGGGTGTAGTTTGCAATTTAGGGAAAATTGAGTATTTTTCTGAAATATTCCAAACGCCGTGATTTTTGGTTCGTTGGAAAGGTCTCGTCGTTCTGATGACTTTTGTCTCTTGACTCATCGCGATCCAGCGATCAGAAACATTTTAAGTGGTCCATTCTTTCACCGGACCCACTTAAAGGACAATTCGGTCTTTTCCTCTCCTATCGTCTTCTTAAACGATGTTTAACCCTAATTCCAGTTTTATTCTCTGCAACGAAAGAGAAAACCGCAGCCCATCTTCTTCTTCTTCCTTTCTCAAGCTGGAACTCAGCCCTAGAAGATTCCGTTCGGAGATCCGATCCGCTAGATTTCTTCCTTTTGATCTCCTCTTGCTTCCGCTACCATTTTGGTAAGACTCTTCACAATCTCTTATTTTCACTTTATCATTTCTTTGGTTAGATTAGGTCCGATCTTAATTCTTTTCCTTGCTATCTTTTTCTTCGCTTCATAGTTTGCGTTTTATCGGGTTAGATCGTTTATGTCGAAGTAGAAAAGCTTCTCCTCGAATTTCACCCAATTCCAATCTTCTTCTGACATTCATGCAAGTAGATATGCATTTCATTTATAAGCATGTATGTTTGTTTCTATTTGATTGGCTATGTTTCCTGTAGATTTCCCCTTTAATTCCAAGCGTGTTTCTTGTTGATTTGGGAAATATATGTTAGGTTAGATTATTGGAAAATGGATTAATTGGTGATAATAGGTTGCTAGAATTATTTATGGAATGTAATGGAATGAGATGAATGGAATGAATTGTTGGGAGAGCAGGAGGCTCTAGTTTATGCAGGTTTAAGTCTTGGAAAGGCTTAGAAATGGAGGAGAATGAAATAGGGAAGAAGGAGACCAAAAATGGCCTGAACCCGTACGAGTTCCGTACTGTCGGTTCACTCGTCGGTTCAGTGTCGGTCAACCGACAGCATGGTGTCGGTCAGCCGATCACCATCTCGGTTAGAAAACCCGAGAGCATGTTTTACACTAATTTTGTACAGTCGGTCAGCTCTCGGTTCGAACGTCGGTCAGCCGACCGCTTCACTTCGGTCAACCGACACTGTTCTCGGTTCCAAAACTAGAGAGAGTCGAAATTGGTTCTGTTATGTCGGTTAACCCTCGGTTCGTGTCGGTCAACCGAGATCACCACGTCGGTCAACCGACACCATCATGAGGGTCAGCCGAAATTGTCCATTTCACTTATTTTTTTCCGGACTAAAACTGAAACCTAGGATTGGGACTTAGATGATGGAAACCTTTAAATTACTATCACTTGACCATAAATGGGTTTGAAATCGAATCGCGTGCTTGGTGTGAATTCGATGGGTTGTCTAGGTATTCGTGTATTACACGTTGTATAACCGAATGTACATGGAGTTGAAATTAATGATGCTCAACATGATTGTACCCCAAGGAATTATCCTAAAAGCATCATTGATCCAATTTCCACATGTACTATGTTAGAATACGGGAGATACAGGGATGACACCACTTGCTTAGGATTGGATTGTAATTCCTCCTTGACTTTGACTTGTATCCGTTGTTACCATTCTCCTTGTACACTCTTGAGATAAAACACGTAATCAATTATAAAACATAAATTCTTATCGAATATAGGACTTGGACTTGACTTAGAGTGTACCATAGGAACCCGTGTCATGCATGGATGAACTTGACTGGCTAGTATGAAAGGGATTATCACGTGTTTCACTTGTCTTGTATCGTCTTGAATGAGATAATCCCTAGGATCTTGTCTTGTACATGGAACTAGCCAGACTCGCTTGTCTTGTTATTCTTGTGTCAAGACCACTCTGTATTGTTTGCATATCATGGCCATCTGCAGTTTGGGATTTAATGACGAATCGGTTACTCCGGTTGTCGGGGTGGGCAGTCGGCGTAGGACGGCGTCCATGGCGTTGAATAGCTGGGAGCGAGCTAGGACCGTGCTGCTATTCTCAGGACAGCGAGCTAGGATCCCACTGGAGCCGGACTATGGTATCAGTAGTCTAAGGGGATTGTTACTGGTACCCCGGGAAGTGGCTTTGGACATTCTTGGAGTCTCCCTCTTGCTTGTTCTGGTTTTGCATTTGCATGGATAGTGGTTATTGTTAGATGATTGCTAGGATTCCTTTTATTGTCCCTATTGTTTATTAGTCTCTCTTTATGCCTAGTCTTGCATTCCTTGTATTCATATGATGTTATACTTGTCATTATTCTACACTCGATGCATGCCGTGTTTATTATGTTTGTATATCTATTGCTCAACATGTCGTTGACTTTGTTCCTTGGTGTGGAGACACATCAGGTGAATACTTCTACTACGAGGAGCAGGCAGGTGAGGAGATCCCAGAGGATCTCCAACCAGCAAAGGAGGCACGAGAGTGGCGTGCCGATGACGTAGAGTAGCGTCATCTCTCCAGGCACGAGAGAGATATATTGGGATTCATTAGATTTACTATTTTATTCATTATTCCTCTCGTTGGATCTTTATACTTTTGACTTCTGTTCTTTTGATTGACCTTATTGATTGGGATGGTCAATGTAATAAACTAACTTATCTCTTTAGTTCTGTTCATTTACTCTTACAACTTTAATGTTAATGAGAAATATTATTCACGGATTATATTCATGAATGTCTTGAGGTTTGAACTATTAAATCCTCATCGCGGACTACGATCCGTGGACCCAAAGGACAAAATTTTTAAATAGTCCTAAAATTCACTCTCCGGATCCGGTTATTTCTTTAAACGGTTTCGGGGGACGTGACAGATTGGTATCAGAGCAGTGGTTGGTTTCTCAGGGTAAAAATTATAGAAACCATAGGACGCGTGTGAGGATTCCGTTAGTCAGTAGGTGATCTTTTAGTTTTGTTTTAGCATTGTTTGTTAGCTTGGGGTGTTGACACCAAAAATGTCACTTTGCCTTTTCAAGATCCAAAGAGCTACATGAAGTCGCAACCTGCCATAAATAGGCAATGCTGCTTCCAAAAATCAAATCTTGTCAGAATCAAACAAAAACTGCAAGATTCTTCCAGACAGACAAAAGAGGAGTACACAAGAAGTTTCGGGCCATTTCAAAATCATTTGGCCTAACTTCGCTTCTCCGACAGCCGAAAAGGAGCTCTCGGCGACAAAAGCTCTCCGGGACCATGGTTTCCAAGACAGAGCCTATGGATCATCTTAAAATGACTCCAATAGGTTCCCTGTCAAATTTCAAGTCAATCGGACATCGATTGACCGCACATCAAACCGCGACATCTTCATCGCGACAAAAAGCAAGTCTACAGGTGATAGGACCCCAAACGGCTTCGAAACTCAAACAAAAGCTTATGGTTGGTCTTATTTATTGCTCAGGAGGCTTCACACCAAATTTCAGGTCATTCCGACATCGTTTGGCCCAGTTTCAGCTTCTGACGGAAAATCGGCAGCTCTGCGCGACAAAGTCTTCGGCTTTCTCAGGAAATTGGAAACTTTGCAAAATAAAATGCAAGGATTCTCATCAGGTTTCCTACAAAGAAATTAGGCCAATAAATGGTCAAAATGTCAAGAAAAAGTACAGAAGAAAAAAGAATCGAAAAACAGCAAAAACGGACACAAAACGGGACACGAAAGGGGGAAAACCCCCCAGGGTCGCAGACCCCTGCGACCCTGGGCCAGGGTCGCCGGCGACCTTGGAACCCGGGGTCGCCGGGAAAGCCCCGGAAACCCCGGGTTTTCGCCGTTTTTTTCGCGATTCGAGGAGCCCAGCCTCTGGTACTTTCCAAAATTCATGCTTTTGAGACACCAAGTCCTCTGACATCCGTCCAAAACACGGGTAAATCATCAAGAGTATCGAAAACAATATTGATCGCCACCCGGTCAACCAAAAAAAGTGTGCTTTCTACCCGACCGATCGAGAAATCGACAGGACAGATGGCACCGACCCGCTGTTGGCAACAAACACCTGAAATTACATGATCATCTGATGTCGATCTACATGAAGATCCATCGATGATCATCAACAGAAGAATCTCAAAAGACGTGGCACGGCCCGCGACTCTTCAGCTGCTCGGCGACCACTTAATGCGATTAATTGACTAGCTTTATTACAGTCATTAATCCATTTCTTTGGATGGCCCAATCAGAAGCAAGCATTCGGGAGTTACAAGTCAAGAGATTCATGGCATTTAACCCATGAAACTCCTCCCATCATGGCGATTAAAGGCGATTAAATGCCCTCAATCTCCTCCGGCCAATCAGAAGCCAAGAAAAAGGAGTTACAAAATAAACAATTCAATTTTGTAACTCCTCCCATTATGCGGCTTAATGACGATAAAAGCCCATAAACCCTCCTAAAAGGCTACCTAAAAGCCTATAAATAGGAGGGCTCTCCAAGAAGAAAACAGACACACAACATCAACCGTCAGCAGACAGAAATCCAGAGAAAGGAAAAAGAGAGAAAACTCTGTGGAAATTCTACACCGGCCACCGCAACAAGGTGACAAAAGTCCCTTGGGGGGTACCCCCCCCCCAAGGTCCTTGCCTTCTCCTCCTGCCTCCAATGGCTTAGATATGGCTTTTCAGCCCGTCTACTCGGCTTTTTATTGGACATAGGACCTTCTTTTGGTTTTTGTCCTCTAAAAACCCGAGGTTAAAGCCAAGCCAAGCGAATCAATAGCATCCTCTGTTCTCATCTGCATGGATGATGGCGAAGCCCACATATGGCTTGCGACCGTCAATCTAAACGAGTCCCCCACAATCTCCTGAGAAGTTAGATCCTCCTTTTCTTGCTTTTCATTGTAGTTTGTATTTTTTTTAAAAGAGACAAAAATCACAATTCTTGTCTTTCATTGTTGATAAGGATTGTAAATCGGCTATAAATGCCAAAATCGGCTATAAACGCCAAAAATCGGCTATAAACGCCAAAATTGGCTATAAATGCCAAAAAAAATCGCCTTTCACGGCAAATCAAGAAAATGTCTCTTTTCTTAAATATATGTGCAATGGAAAACTTGAAAGAAGTTGATTTCCTTTTTACTTGCGAAGGTTGATCTCCGGATCACCACTTGCAATTCCAAGTAAAAATAGAAAATCTGGCACACCCACAAAAAAGAAATGTTGATGCACGCCCCCTTTTGCCCCCCGGTTACGAAAGGGTCGGAACCAAACGGACTCCTACGTCCGCCGACCTCGGTAGGAACCCGGGCATCCGGGAGCGCGGTCCATCATGGGGCATATTGGAACTAACGAATGGTTTACAGGATTATGGCTGGTAGGCACAATACCCGAGGTGAGGGTAGTTCATCTCAGAATGGCTCTGAGAATCAGTTCCATCAGTTCATGGCAGCCTTCATCCATTCTCAGAAGGATATGGCTGAGCAGAGCCAGAAACAGAATGAGGATCAGGCAGTATTCCAAGCTCAAATGCTTGAGGTAGTGCAGAAGGTGGGCCAGCCATAGGCCAAGGAGTATGACCTGAATGAGTTGGTTGAGAAATTCAGGAAGAGGTTTCCACCTGAATTCCATGGCATTGAGGACCCCGCTGTAGCAGATGAGTGGGTTGTCCAAATGGAGAAAATATATGAGGTGTTTCGGTGCACTGGCATCCAGCAGGTGCAGCTAGCTGCCCACATGTTCCGTGGAGCAGCGGAGAGATGGTGGAAAACCGTCAAACACCCATATGAGGAGATCGCGGAGGAGGTAGCCTAGAAGACATTTACAGAGCAATTCCAGAAGAAGTTTATCCCGGAGCATTATAGGGATCAGAAGATGGAGGAGTTTGAGAGACTGGTGCAGGGTGATCTAACAGTATAAGATTATGAGATTGCCTTCACCCATCTATCCCGATTTGCTGAGAGTCTGATTCAGCCATAGTCAGAGAGAGTTCGGAGATTCATCAAGGGACTGCGAGCAGATATAAAGATGCAAGTACAGCGCAGCAGACTGACCAATTATGATGATGTGGTCGAAGAGGCATATTGGGCAGAGGAGTCCCTGAAGGACGTGATTGCTTTGGAGCAACAGAGGATCTTAGCATTGATTCCTCAGCCCAGGACACAGGGATCTTCATCGCTGTCATATCAGCAGCCGGCACCCAAGAGGCTACGATTCGAGCTTGTACCCCGACCGCAGCCACAGCGAGTCTCTTGCATGCATTGTGGCGGGAATCATTATGGCTGTAATTGCAGGAAGCAGTCCGGAGCATGTTTCAATTATGGAGACCCTGGGCATAAGGTTTGTTTTTGCCCAGGGAAGACAGGAGTCGCACCACCACCATTTCCAGCTCCGCCGCCCAGGCCACCACATCCCGCGCAGCCCTTGAGACAGATGCCTCCTGGACAGGCCAGGCCACAGCAGCAGCAGCAGCAGCAGATGATAGTCCAACCAACTCAGCCTCCATATTAGCGCCCTCCAGTACCTCAGCAGCGTTATCAGCAGAGACCCCCAGCACCCAGATTCCAGGGTCGTGGTCAGAGACCACTGCAGCAGTATCATCAGTAGCGACCCCAGCAGGCAGGGAAAGCTTATGCTCTGACGCATGAGGAAGCAGAGGCTGCAGGGAATGTCATTGAAGGTACACTTTTAGTTTGTGGATTTGAAGCTAAAGTTCTATTTGATCCTGGATCCACACACTCGTTTGTTGCACCAGCATTTGCATTGCATTTGGGGGAGGATAAGGAGATATTACCTTACGATTTGATAGTAGCTACCCCTGTAGGTAGACATGTAGCTTGTAATGTCTACCCTAGGTGTAGTATTCAGATTGGGGAAGTTAAGCTGACCGTCAGTTTGATCATTTTACCGATGGCGGAGTTTGATGTGATACTCGGTATGGATTGGTTAGCTAAGAACCGAGCAGTGTTAGAATGTTTTAACAAGACTGTGAAGTTGCAGAGTGCAGATCGTAGTGTTGAGTTTATTGGAGCTGAAAAGCCCATCTCCACTCGGATGATTTCTGCATTGAAGGCAGAGTGATTGATGAGGAGCGGTTGCGAAGGTTTTATCGCATTTATTACGGAAGACAAGGAGTCCATGTCTGTTGATGAGATTCCAGTGGTGCGAGAATTCGCGGATGTGTTTCTGGATGAGATTCCTGGTTTGCCACCTGTTCGTGAGTTGGGTTTCACGATTGAACTGCAGCCAGGGACAACACCCATTTCGAAGGCCCCTTATTGGATGGCACCAGCAGAATTGAAAGAGTTGAAAACTCAGATTGGAGATCTGTTGGATAAGGGTTTTATCAGGCCCAGTGTTTCACCGTGGGGAGCTCCGATGATATTTGTGAAGAAGAATGACGGGACTATGAGGATGTGCATAGATTACAGACAGTTAAACCAGATGACTGTTAAGAACAAGTACCCGTTACTGAGGATTGATGAACTATTCGATCAGTTGCAGGGAGTCCAATTCTTTTCTAAGATAGATCTGCGTTCCGGTTATCATCAGTTGCGAGTCAGGAAGGAGGATGTTCCTAAGACTGCATTCCGAACGAGATATGGTCATTTTGAGTTTCTTGTGTTGCCTTTTGGATTGACAAACGCTCCAGCAGTTTTTATGGCATTGATGAATAAGGCATTTGCTCCTTTCTTGGATCAGTTTGTGGTAGTCTTCATTGATGATGTATTTGTGTACTCGAAGACTAAAGAAGAACATGAGCATCAGTTGAGAACATCTTTGCAGCTTTTGAGGGATAACCAACTGTATGCTAAGTTGAGCAAATGTGAGTTTTGGTTGGAACAAGTGGCATTTTGGGGCCATATAATCTCTAAGGAAGGACTGACCGTGGATCCCAAGAAGATTGCAGCAGTTGTCAATTGGAGTAGCCCGCGGAATGTAGCGGAGATTCGTAGTTTCCTTGGACTTGCATGTTATTATAGGAGGTTTGTGAAAGGATTCGCTACCATAGCATCTCCGTTGACTAAGTTGACGAGGAAGGATATTCCATTTGTATGGACAGAGGGGTGTGAAAAGAGCTTCCAAGAGCTGAAGACCAGGTTAACTACGGCACCCATACTTGCTTTACCCGCTGGAAGTGGAGGATTTGTGATTTTCACAGATGCATCAGGAGTAGGATTGGGATGTGTTCTCATGCAGCACGATAAGGTGATAGCATATGGATCGAGGCAATTGAAGGATCATGAGAAGAAGTATGCCGCACACGACTTGGAGTTAGCAGCAGTGGTGTTTGCATTGAATTTGTGGAGGCATTATTTATATGGAGAGAGATTTGAAGTGCATGATCGTCAGAAGAGCTATGCAAACAAGAGGCGGAGACCTTTAGAATTCCAAGTGGGGGATATGGTTTTCCTGAAAGTGTCTCCGATGAGAGGTGTTGTCAGATTTGGACAGAAAGGGAAGCTTGCCAAGAGATTTGTGGGACCATTTGAGATCAAGAGCAGGATAGGAGACGTGGCTTATCGTCTAGTGCTACCGCCAGAGTTAGCAGGTGTGCACGACGTATTTCATGTTTCAATGCTTAGAAAGTATATTCCAGCTCCCACCCACGTGTTGCAGCACGAGCCACTTCAGCTTCAGGCAGATGTCACCTACGTGGAGCGTCCAGCGCAGATCATTGACACGAAGGAGGTAGTGTTGCATACCAAGACTATTCAGTGGGTTAAGGTACAGTGGGAGAACCACCGTCCAAAGGAAGCTACGTGGGAGTTGAAGGAGCAGATTCAGAAAGTGTACCCCTATCTTTTTCCAGATGAGGTATGTTTAGGCATTTGGGGGACCAAATGTTCTTTTTATTTGTGAGAGTTGTAAGGTCTGTGACCTTACTGGGTCAGTTGGGCCCAATAACCCGGCCCGTTGACCCGTTTAATTTGTTATTATTTTATTTAATGTATTTTAGATATTTAAGTGGCTTTAGAGCATGAGCGAGTTTCTTTTAGCATTAGAATAGTATCTGCGAAGTTTCGTTCGATTCCAAGTTCGTTTGATCATAGCAGGGGTGTAGTTTGCAATTTAGGGAAAATTGAGTGTTTTTCCGAAATATTCCAAATGCCGTGATTTTGGGTTCGATGGAAAAGTCTCATCGTTCTGATGACTTTTGTCTATTGACTCATCGTGATCCAGCGATCAGAAACATTTCAAGTGGTCCATTCTTTCACCGAACCCACTTAAAGGACAATTCGGTCTTTTCCTCTCCTATCGTCTTCTTAAACGATGTTTAACCCTAATTCCAGTTTTATTCTCTGCAACGAAAGAGAAAACCGCAGCCCATCTTCTTCTTCTTCCTTTCTCAAGCCGGAACTCAGCCCTAGAAGATTCCGTTCGGAGATCCGATCCGCTAGATTTCTTCCTTTTGATCTCCTCCTGCTTCCGGTACCATTTTCGTAAGACTCCTCACAATCTCTTATTTTCACTTTATCATCTCTTTGGTTAGATTAGGTCCGATCTTAATTCTTTTCCTTCCTATCTTCTTCTTCGCTTCATAGTTTGCGTTTTATCGGGTTAGATCGTTTATGTCGAAGTAGAAAAGCTTCTCCTCGAATTTGACCCAATTCCAATCTTCTGACATTCATGCAAGTAGATATGCATTTCATTTATAAGCATGAATGTTTGTTTCTATTTGATTGGCTATGTTTCCTGTAGATTTCTCCTTTAATTCCAAGCGTGTTTCTTGTTGATTTGGGAAATATATGTTAGGTTAGATTATTGGAAAATGGATTAATTGGTGATAATAGGTTGCTAGAATTGTTTATAGAATGTAATGGAATGAGATGAATGGAATGAATTGTTGGGAGAGCAGGAGGCTCTAGTTTATGCAGGTTTAAGTCTTGGAAAGGCTTAGAAATGGAGGAGAATGAAATGGGGAAGAAGGAGACCATAAATGGCCTGAACCCGTACGAGTTCCGTACTGTCGGTTCACTCGTCGGTTCAGTGTCGGTCAACCAACAGCATGGTGTCGGTCAGCCGATCACCATCTCGGTCAGAAAACCCGAGAGCATGTTTTACACTAATTTTGTACAATCGGTCAGCTCTCGGTTCGAACGTCGGTCAGCCGGCAGCTTCACTTCGGTCAACCGACACTGTTCTCGGTTCCAAAACCAGAGAGAGTCGAAATTAGTTCTGTTATGTCTGTTAACCCTCGGTTCGTGTCGGTCAACCGAGACCACCACGTCGGTCAACTGACACCATCATGAGGGTCAGCCGAAATTGCCCATTTCACTTATTCTTTTCCGGACTAAAATTGAAACCTAGGATTGGGACTTAGATGATGGAAACCTTTAAATTACTATCACTTGACCATAAATGGGTTTGAAATCGAATCACGTGCTTGGTGTGAATTCGATGGGTTGTCTAGGTATTCGTGTATTACACGTAGTATAACCGAATGCACATGGAGTTGAAATTAATGATGCTCAACATGATTGTACACGAAGGAATTATCCTAAAAGCATCATTGATCCAATTTCCACATGTACTATGTTAGAATACGGGAAATACAGGGATGACACCACTTGCTTAGGATTGGATTGTAATTCCTCCTTGACTTTGACTTGTACCCATTGTTACCATTCTCCTTGTATACTCTTGACATAAAACACGTAATCAATTATGAAACATAAATTCTTATAGAATATAGGACTTGGACTTGACTTAAAGTGTACCATAGGAACCCGTGTCTTGTATGGATGAACTTGACTGGCTAGTATGAAAAGGATTATCACGTGTTTCACTTGTCTTGTATCGTCTTGAATGAGATAATCCCTAGGATCTTGTCTTGTACATGGAACTAGCCAGACTCGCTTGTCTTGTTATTCTTGTGTCAAGACCACTCTGTATTGTTTGCATATCATGGCCATCTGCAGTTTGGGATTTAATGACGAATCGGTTACTCCGGTTGTCGGGGTGGGCAGTCGGCGTAGGACGGCGTCCATGGCGTTGAAGAGCTGGAAGCGGGCTAGGACCATGCTGCTCTTCCCAGGACAGGGAGCTAGGATCCCACTGGAGCCGGACTATGGTATCAGTAGTCCAAGGGGATTGTTACTGGTACCCCGGGAAGTGGCTTTGGACATCCTCGGAGTCTCCCTCTTGCTTGTTCTTATTTTGCATTTGCATGGATAGTGGTTATTGTTAGATGATTGCTAGGATTCCTTTTATTGTCCCTATTGTTTATTAATCTCGCTTTATACCTAGTCTTGCATTCCTTGTATTCATATGATGTTATACTTGTCATTATTCTACACTCGATGCATGCCGTGTTTATTATGTTTGTATATCTATTGCTCAACATGTCGTTGACTTTGTTCCTTGGTGTGCAGACACATCAAGTGAATACTGTTGACACCAAAAATGTCACTTTGCCTCTTCAAGATCCAAAGAGCTACATGAAGTCGCAACCTACCATAAATAGGCAATGCTACTTCCAAAAATCAAATCTTGTCAGAATCAAACAAAAACTGCAAGATCCTTCAAGACAGCCAAAAGAGGAGTACACAAGAAGTTATGGGTCATTTCAAAATCATTTGGCCTAACTTCGCTTCTCCGACAGCCGAAAAGGAGCGCTCGGCGGCAAAAGCATCGGAGACACCAAATCTTCGATCAGAGCCGATGGATGGTCTCAAAATACTTCCAAAAGGCTCCACGTCAAGTTCCGAGTCAAACCGACAACGTTTGACCTTACATCAACCCTCGAACAGCTAAATCAAGCCTCTCGGCGGTGAGAACCACCGAGGCCATTACTCATCAGATAGAGCACATAGACAGCTTCAAAATGCTTATAAAGGGCCACACGTCAAATTTCAGGCCATTTCGACAACATTTGACCATAGTTTGACGCTCGGAAGCCAAATCAGGCCTCTCGGTGGCAAAGCTCTCCGGGACCATGGTTTCCAAGACAGAGCCTATGGATCATCTTAAAATGACTCCAATAGGTTCCCTGTCAAATTTCGAGTCAATCGGACATCGGTTGACCGCACATCAAACCGCGATATCTTCATCGCGACAAAAGCAAGTCTACTGGTGATAGGACCCCAAACAGCTTCAAAACTCAAACAAAAGCCTATAGTTGGTCTTATTTATTGCTCAGGAGGCTTCACACCAAATTTCAGGTCATTCCGACATCGTTTGACCCAGTTTCAGCTTCTGACGGAAAATCGGCAGCTCTGCGCGACAAAGTCTTCGGCTTTCTCAGGAAATTGGAAACTTTGCAAAATAAAATGCAAGGATTCTCATCAGGTTTCCTACAAAGAAATCAGGCCAATAAATGGTCAAAATGTCAAGGAAAAATACAGAAGAAAAAAGAATCGAAAAACAGCAAAACGGACACAAAACGGGACACAAAGGGGGAAAACCCCCCCAGGGTCGCAGGCCCCTGCGACCCTGGGCCAGGGTCGCCGGCGACCTTGGAGCCCGGGGTCGCCGGGAAGGCCCCGGAAACCCCGGTTTTCGCCGTTTTTTCGCGATTCGAAGCGCCCAGCCTCTGGTACTTTCCAAAATTCATGCTTTTGTGACACCAAATCCTCTGACATCCGTCCAAAACACGGGTCAATCATCAAGAGTATCGAAAATAATATTGATCGCCACCCGGTCAACAAAAAAAAAGTGTGCTTTCTACCCGACCGATCGAGAAATCGACAGGACAAATGACACCGACCCGCTATTGGCAACAAACACCTGAAATTACATGGTCATCTGATGTCGATCTACATGAAGATCCATCGATGATCATCGACAGAAGAACCCCAAAAGACTCGGCACGGCCCGCGACTCTTCAGCTGCTCGGCGACCACTTAATGCGATTAATTGACTAGCTTTATTACAGTTATTAATCCATTTCTTTGGACGGCCCAATCAGAAGCAAGCATTCGGGAGTTACAAGTCAAGAGATTCATGGCATTTAACCCAAGAAACTCCTTCCATCCTGGCGATTAAAGGCGATTAAATGCCCTCAATCTCCTTCGGCCAATCAGAAGCCAAGAAAAAGGAGTTACAAAATAAACAATTCAATTTTGTAACTCCTCCCATTATGCGGCTTAATGACAATAAAAGTCCATAAACCCTCCTAAATGGCTACCAAAAAGCCTATAAATAGGAGAGCTCTCCAAGAAGAAAACAGCAGAAGACAACAGACAACGAATCACAGACAGAAGCACAAAAATTCAGAGAAGGAAAAGAGAGAAAACTCTGCGGAAGTTCTACACCGGCCACCGCTACAAGGTGACAAAAGTCCCTTGGGGGATACCCCCCCCAAGGACCTTGCCTTCTCCTCCTGCCTCCAATGGCTTAGATGTGGCTTTTCAGCCCGTCTACTCGGCTTTTTATTGGACATAGGACCTCCTTTTGGTCTTTGTCCTCTAAAAACCTGAGGTTATAGCCAAGCCAAGCGAATCAATAGCATCCTCTGTTCTCATCTGCATGGATGATGGCGAAGCCGACATATGGCTTGCGACTGTCAATCTAAACGAGTCCCCCACAATCTCCTGAGAAGTTAGATCCTCCTTTTCTTGCTTTTCATTGTAGTTTGTATTTTTTTAAAAGAGACAAAAATCACAACTCTTGTCTTTCATTATTGATAAGGATTGTAAATCGGCTATAAACGCCAAAATCGGCTATAAACGCCAAAAATCGGCTATAAACGCCAAAATCGGCTATAAATGCCAAAAAAATCGCCTTTCACGGCAAACCAAGAAAATGTCTCTTTTCTTAAATATATGTGCAATGG
Source organism: Litsea cubeba (assembly GCA_012931725.1). Lineage (NCBI taxonomy): Eukaryota > Viridiplantae > Streptophyta > Magnoliopsida > Laurales > Lauraceae > Litsea > Litsea cubeba. The sequence continues at coordinate 125,033,993 of CM022946.1, forward strand.
AAAACTTGAAAGAAGTTGATTTCCTTTTTACTTGCGAAGGTTGATCTCCGGGTCACCACTTGCAATTCCAAGTAAAATAGAAAATCTGGCACACCCACACAAAAAAAGAAATATTGATGCACGCTCCTGCCCCCTGGTTACGAAAGGGTCGGACCCGACGGACTCCCACGTCCGCCGACCTCGGTAGGAACCGAGCAGGAGCGCGGTCCATCAAATACTTCTACTACGAGGAGCAGGCAGGTGAGGAGATCCCAGAGGACCTCCAACTAGCAGAGGAGGCACAAGAGTGGCGTGCCGATGACGTAGAGTAGCGTCATCTCTCCAGGCACGAGAGAGATATATTGGGATTCATTATATTTACTATTTTAATCATTATTTCTCTCGTTGGATCTTTATACTTTTGACTTCTGTTCTTTTGATTGACCTTATTGATTGGGATGGTCAATGTAATAAACTAACTTATCCCTTTAGTTCTGTTCATTTACTCTTACAACTTTAATGTTAATGAGAAACATTATTCACGGATGATATTCATGAATGTCTTGAGGTTTGAAATATTAAATCCTCACCGCGGACTACGATCCGTGGACCCAAAGGACAAAATTTTTAAATAGTCCTAAAATTCACTCTCCCGATCCGGTTATTTCTTTAATCGGGTTCGGGGGACGTGACAGTTTGCCATTGTTTGTCTTCTTGAATCTTCCTTTCGAGAACTCGATCGGCATCTACAACCCAGTGAATCAGAGCACTCTCCCTATCGCGAGCCTCTATCATAGCAGCCCACTTGGCAACGACTTGTGCCTTCAAATGCTCAAGATGTTTCCTGGCCTCATCAACCTCCCTATCAAGGATGTTAAGGTCGTGCCTCAGCCCGATAATGGCTAGCTCTTCTAAGTTCTTCTCTCGGATTACCTGCTTCCTGCTCTGTGTAGCCTCATTCAGGTCAGACTTAGCCTTGTTAGCAGGATCCAAGAACATCTCCTTGAAGAACTGGTCATCAGGAAAGTCCATGGTCTCAAACCACTTGTCGCCCAGCGCAATGATCCTATCAACGATCGCCCTAGCGCCTGTGACGTACAGCTTGTTAGGTCACAAGGTCAAAAACAAAAACCCAAATCCGCATCCCTGATGTCATTTTCAAAACTTTGCCTCGAGATGGTATGTGATTCCTTTCACTACCATAAAATTCCCCTGGAAGCTCAAAAGGCCACTCTACCAAAAGAAAGACTGCTCAAAGACTCTTGGTCAAGTCACAAGCTCTCCTTCAAGAATATCTTCGAAGCACATCGACTATAAAAGTTAAGCAACTCGTTGCTGTACCTCGAGGGGGCATTTGTTGACACAAAAAAAATGTGTCACTTTGCATCTTCAACATCAAGAATGCTACATGAAGTTGCAGCCTACTACAAACAGACAATGCTACTTCAAAAATCAAATCTTGCCAGAATCAAACAAAAACTGCAAGATTCTTCAAGATAGCCAAAAGAGGAGTACACAAGAAATTTCGGGCCATTTCAGAATCATTTGGCCTAACTTCGCTTCTCCGGCGGCTGAACAGGAGCTCCTGGCAGCGACAGCATCGGAGACACCAAATCTTCGATCAGAGCCTGTGGATAGTCTCAAAATACATCCAAAAGGCTCCACGTTAAGTTACAAGTCAAACCGATAATGTTTGACCCTCCATCAACCCTCGAACAACTAAATTAAGCCTCTCGGCGGCGAGAACCACCAAGGCCATTACTCATCAAACATAGCACATGGGCGGCTTCAAGATGCTTAAAAAGGGCTACACGTCAAGTTTCAGGTCATTTCGACGACATTTGACCAGACTTTGACTCTCGGAAGCCAAATCAGGCCTCTCGGCAGTGAAACTCCCCAGGACCATGGTTTCTAAGACAGAGCCTATGGATCATCTCAAAAAGACTCCAATAGGTTCCCTGTCAAATTTCAGGTCAATCGGACATCGGTTGACCGCACATCAAAGCGCGACATCTTCCTCGCGACAGAATCAAGTCTACTGGCGACAGGACCCCACACGGCTTCAAAACTCAAACAAAAGCCTATGGTTGGTCTTATTTATTGCTCAGGAGGCTTCACCTTAAATTTCAGGTCATTCCGACATTGTTTGACCCAGTTTCTGCTTCTGACGGAAAATCGGCAGCTCTACACTACAAAGTCTTCGGCTTTCCCGGAAAATTGGAAACTTTGCACCCCAAAATGCAAGGATTCTCGTCAAGTTTTCTACAGGGAAATCAGGCCAGCAAATGTGCGAAAATGTCAAGAAAAATACAGAAGAAAAAAGAATCAAAAAAGCCTCGAAACGCCTGAAAAACGGTGACCGAAGGGGAAAAATCCCCCCAGGGTTGCCGGCGACGATGGAACTCTGGGTCCCCAGATTCGCCCCGGAAAGGTCCATTTTCTGTCATTTTTCGCATTTCGAAGCCTCCAACTTATGTGATTTTCCAAAATGCATACTTTTGAGGCAGCAAATCCTTCGACATCCGTCAAAATCACGAGTCTGTCTTCAAGAGTATCAAAATCAACATTGTTCACCAACTAGTCGACCAAAATAGTGCACTTTCTAGCCGATCGATCGAGAAATCGACAGGACAGATGTCACCGGCCCACTGTTAGCTATCAATGTCTGAAGTTACTTGGTCATATGATGTTGATCAGCATGTAGATCCATCCATGATCATTGCCAAAAGAACTCCAAAAGACGCGGCACAACCCACGACTCTTCAACTGCTCGGCGACCACTTAATGCAATTAATTGGCTAGCTTTATTGCAGTCATTAATTCATTTCTTTGGATGGCCCAATAAGAAGCAAGCATCCAAGAGTTACAAGTCAATTGATTCATGGCATTTAACCCATGAAACTCCTCCCATCATGGCGATTAAAGGCAATTAAATGCCCTTAATCTCCACCGGCCAATCAGAAGCCAAGTTCCAAGAGTTACGAAATAAAGGAATTAAACCTTGTAACTCCTCCCATTATGCCGCTTAATGACAATTAAAACCCATAAATCCTCCTAAATGGCTACCAAGAGCCTATAAATAGGAGAGCATTCCAAGAAGAAGACACGGATCCCAGGTCAGAATCAAATCAGCTTCCAAGCACAGAAAATCCAGAGAAAGAAAGAGAGAAAACTCTGCTGAAGTTCTGCACGGGCCACCACTACAAGGTGACAAAAGCCCCCCAAGGTCCTTGCCTTCTCCTTTTGCCTCCAATGGCTTAGACGTGGCTTTTCAACTCGTCTACTTAGCTTTTTATTGGACATAGGACCTCCTCTTGGTCTTTGTCCTCTAAAAATCTGAGGTCATAGCCAAACTAAGCGAATCAAGAGCATCCTCTGTTCTCATCTGCATGGATGATGGTGAAGTCCACACATGGCTTGCGACCGTCAATCTGAAATAGTACCCCACAATCTCCTGAGAAGTTAGATCCTCCTTTTCTTACTTTTCATTATACTTTGTATTTTTCTAAAAGAGACAAAAATCACAACTCTTGTATTTCATTATTGATAAGAATTGTAAATCGGCTATAAACACCAAAATCGGCTATAAACACCAAAAATTGGCTATAATCGCCAAAAATCGGCAATAAATGCCAAAACATCGCCTTTCACAGCAAATCAAGAAAATGTCTCTTTTCTTAAATAAATGTGCAATGGAAACTTGAAAGAAGTTGATTTCCTTTTTACTTGCGAAGGTCAATCTCCGGATCACCAATTGTAATTCCGAGTAAAATAGAAAATCTGGCACACCCACACACAAAAAAAATGTTGATGCACGCCTCCGCCCCTCCGGGCGTGAAAGGGTCGTACCCCACAGACTCCCACGTCCGCCGACCTCGGTAGACGAGTTCGAGAAGCATTGTCCATCAATACTGAGATGAGTTTAGTTGGAGAAGCATCTCCTAAGATCGTGGCCTCAGGAACCTCTATCCAGTTCACTACAAAAGAAATTGTATCCCCCGTGAATCCATTAATAGCATAAACAACTTCTGAAGGTATGTACATTCTTAATACCCTTGCTTTTGTGATAATGGCTCATTAATCTTTTCTTTTCTTTTTCTTTCACAGGTCAAACCCGCTCAAGATCTTCCTTGCAGTCTGGTAGCCCGGCGGAGAATCAAGACAATACTGTCACATTTAGACCATCAGTGATTCGATCAGTTACTCCTGTTTCTGAAGAGAGAATAACAGACTTAGGTCCTTCTTATCCGCTGACTGAATTAGAAGAAATACGGACTAAGGTTGATGCCGCGGCTCGAGCTATTGCCCTTGAGTCTAGTGTCATTCAATCTGCAGCTGCAAATCTCATAGAGGCGCAGTATCCTTCTGCGATGGATGAGTTCTTTGAAGAGGAAGAAGAAATGCAAGCACCCACCGAGCTGGGTAACATTTCTTTGTTTTCTCCTTTTACATGTGCATGCATTATCATTTTCTTTTTTTTATACTCAAATAGTGCTTCATCTATATAGCTAGTGAGGGTCCGTCCTCTGTCGTTCCTATGGATGAGGAACGAGATTTTGAAGGAGGGGCTTTGACTTGCAAGAAAGATGCACCTGAAAATTTTGATGGCCAGCCATTTGAACTTGTCCCACAGCGGTCTGTAGTTGAGGAACAAAAGAATAGCCTGAAAATGATGCTGTTAGAGGTGTTGAAGTGTCTCTCATCTTGCAAGCTAGAGCAATTGAGGAGTTGTTGCTTTCTAGATGATATCGCACTCAACCTAGATTGGACGGTTTTGGATGTATGGCCCTTAAGGGCTGCTTTCGATGAACTTTCGCTCACTTGGAAGGGATCCCAACATCTTGTTCCAGTGAGAAGTAGATGAGCGATTGGTTGCTTATCGGGACCATCTTGAAGATAAGCAACGAGAGATTGAGGCACCCATAGTCTCTCAAGCCCAAACTCTTGCCACTCTGGATACTCTTCGTGACTGTATCGAAAAGCAAGAGAGACTCTTGCCAACTTAGAGCAAGAGTATTTATTTCAGCAACAAAGGATGAATGAGTATTCAGCAAGGCTAGAGGCCGTTCAGTACCAAGCCTCTCCATTGACGCAAGGGTGTTATGAGAATTTGAAGCTATGCTAAACAAATCTCTTGGGGCTGATTAGTGTTGACACAAAAAAATTGTGTCACATTGGCTCTCCAATCTCAAGAAAGCTACATGAAGCTGCAGCCTGCCATAAATACGCAATGATACTTTCAAAAAATCAAATCTTGTCAGAATCAAACAAAAACTGCAAGATCCTTCAAGACAACCAAAAGAGGAGTACAAAAGAAGTTTCGGGCCATTTCAAAATCATTTGGCCTAACTTCGCTTCTCCGATAGCTGAACAGGAGCTCCTTGCGGTGAAAGCATCGGAGACACCAAATCTTCGATCAGAGCCTATGGATGGTCTCAAAATACATCCAAAAGGCTCCACGTCAAGGTCCAAGTCAAATCGACAACGTTTGACCCTCCATCAACCCTCAAACAGCTAAATCAAGCCTCTCGGCGGCGAGAACCACCGAGGCCATCACTCATCAAAAAGAGCATATGGACGGCTTTAAAATGCTTACAAAGTGCTACACGTCAAGTTTAAGGTCATTTCGATAACATTTGACCAGACTTTGACGCTCGGAAGCCAAATCAGGCCTCTCGGCGGCGAAGCTCCCCGGGACCATGGTTTCCAAGACAGAGCCTATGGATCATCTTAAAATGACTCCAATAGCTTCCCTGTCAAATTTCAAGTCAATCGGACATCGGTTGACCGCACATCAAGCCGCGACATCTTCATCGCGATAAAAACAAGTCTACTAGCGATAGGACCCCAAATGGCTTCAAAACTCAAACAAAAGCCTATCGTTGTTCTTATTTATTGCTCAGAAGGCTTCACCCCAAATTTCAGGTCATTCTGACATCATTTGGCCCGGTTTCAGGTTCTGACGGAAAATCAGCAGCTCTACGCGACAAAGTCTTCGGCTTTCCCCGAAAATTGGAAACTTTGCACTCCAAAATGCAAGGATTCTCATCAAGTTTCCTACAGAGAAATCAGGCCAATAAATGATAAAAAATGTCAAGAAAAAATACAGAAGAAAAAAGAATCGAAAAACATCAAAAACGGCCGTAAAACGGGACAAAAGGGGGGAAATTCCCCCCAGGGTCGCCAGCCCCTGCGACCCTGGCCTATGGTCACCGGCGACCATGGAACCCGGAATCGCCGAGTTCGCCCCGGAAAGCCCGTTTTTTATCGTTTTTTGCGATTTCAAGCCTCCGACTCCTGGGATTTTCCAAAATTCATACTTTTGAGGCACCAAATCCTTCAACATCCGTCAAAATCACGGGTCAATCATCAAGAGTATCAAAATCAACATTGATCGCCAACCGGTCAACCAAAAAAGTGTTTTTTTTACTCGACCGATCGAGAAATCGACAGGACAGATGGCACCGACCCGCTGTTGGCAACCAATACCTAAAGTTACATGGTCATCTGATGTCGATCTACATGAAGATCCATCGATGATCATCGCCAGAAGAATCCCAAAAGACGCGGCACGGCCCGCGACTCTTCAACTGCTCGGAGGCCACTTAATGCGATTAATTGACTAGCTTTGTTGCAGTTATTAATTCATTTCTTTGGACGGCCCAATCAGAAGCAAGCATCCGGGAGTTACAAGTCAATTGATTCATGGTATTTAACCCATGAAACTCCTCCCATCATGGCGATTAAAGGCGATTAAATGCCCTCAATCTCCACCGGCCAATCAGAAGCCAAGAAAAAGAAGTTACAAAGTAAATGAATTAAAACTTGTAACTCCTCCCATTATGCGGCTTAATGATAATTAAAGCCCATAAACTCTCCTAAATGGCTACTAAGAGCCTATAAATAGGAGAGCATCCCAAGCACTCCAGAGAGACTTCGAAAAATCCGGAAATCCAGACAAAAAATGGCATCAGAAATCTAAGAGAAAGAAAGAGAGAAAACTCTGCGAAAGTTCTGCACCGGCCACCGCTACAAGGTGACAAAAGTCCCTTGGGGGGTAACCCCCCCCCCCCCCAAGGTCTTTGCCTTCTCCTTCTGCCTCCAATGGCTTAAACGTGGCTTTTCAGTCTGTCTACTTAGCTTTTTATTGGACATAGGACCTCCTCCTGGTCTTTGTCCTCTAAAAATCTGAGGTTATAGCCAAGCCAAGCGAATCAAGAGCATCCTCTGTTCTCATCTACATGGATGATGGCAAAGTCCACATATGGCTTGCGACCGTCAATCTGAATGAGTCCCCCGCAATCTCCTGAGAAGTTAGATCCTCCTTTTCTTGCTTTCATTGTAGTTTGTATTTTTCTAAAAGTGAAAAAAATCACAACTCGTCTTTCATTATTGATAAGAATTGTAAATCGGCTATAAACACCAAAAATCGGTTATAAATGCCAAAAAAATCGCCTTTCACGGCAAATCAAGAAAATGTCTCTTTTCTTAAATATATGTGCAATGAAAAACTTGAAAGAAGTTGATTTCCTTTTTACTTGCGAAGGTCGATCTCCGGATCACCCCTTACAATTCCAAGTAAAATAGAAAATCTGGCACACTCACACAAAAAAATGTTGATACCCGCTCCTGTCCCCCCCCGGTTTCGAAAGGGTCGGACCCCACGGACTCCCACGTCCGCCGACCTCGGTAGAACCGAGCAGAATGCGCGGTCCATCAAGCTGGCACACCCGGTGGGACACGTTCATTTGAGAACACGATGCTTGGAAATGAAATATTTGCATATCATATCTTTTGCTCTATGGTAATACTTCTTTTCTGGATTCCTTGGCTACTTTCTAATTGGTGGCCTATGTTGGAATCCGCATCTAAAAAAATGAGATGAGATTTTTTGAAAATTTCTAATTCTTTGAATTTATTTACACTCTTTCTCTTTTCAAAAAAAAAAATCAAATTTGTCAGTTTGGATTCAAAATTGAGAAACCTTGATCCTCTCCTATCGTTCATCGTGCTTGCAGAAATGTTGAGCATGTTCGACTAAGGATTTGGGCCATCGTTTCTCTTCGATGAGTTCATTAGAGATCTGAAAAAATAAAAAAACAAAAAATCAGATTTTTCAGTTTGGATTAAAAATTGAGGAACCTTGATCCTCTCCTATCGTTCATCGTGCTTGTAGAAATGTTGAGCCTGTTCAACTAAGGATTTGGGCCATCGTTTCTCTTCGATGAGTTCATTAGAGATCTAAAACAAAAAAACAAAAAAATCAGATTTTTTAGTTTGGATTCAAAATTGAGAAACCTTGATCCTCTCCTATCGTTCATCGTGCTAGCAGGAATATTGAGCCCGTTCGACTAAGGAATTGGGCCATCGTTTCTCTTCGATGAGTTCATTAGAGATCTAAAACAAAAAAAAATCAAAAAAATCAGATTTTTCAGTTTGGATTCAAAATTGAGAAACCTTGATCCTCTCCTATCGTTCATCGTGCTTGCATATATGTTTCGCCTGTTCAACTAAGGATTTGGGCCATCGTTTCTTTTCGATGAGTTCATTAGAAATCTAAAAAAAATATAAAAATAAAAATCAGATTTTTCAGTTTGGATTCAAAATTGAGAAACCTTGATCCTCTCCTATCGTTCATCGTGCTTGCAGAAATGTTGAGCCTGTTCGACTAAGGATTTGGGCCATCATTTCTCTTCGATGAGTCTATTTGGGATCTAAAAAAAAAGACATAGACCACTAAGGTTAAACCTGAAAGACCACGATCGAATCCTAGAGGAGGGGGGGGGGGGGGTGAATAGGATGCTACAAAAAATTTAGACCACATCTGAACATTTTGATTTTTAGGTGACTTATGCTTTGATGATGGTAAATTAGCTTGAGAAGAGAGAGAGTTTCTAAGTTATACATTCAAAATCAAAAGACAACTACAAACTCTATTCAATCTCACACCCAACCATAAAGCCAATAATCATAAAAAGAAAGGTAAACACAAATCACCAACACAACCAATTATAGTGGTTCGGCCAAATTGCCTACATCCACTCCCGGTAACCTTACCGGATTTCACTAATCAATTCAAGGTTTAGGATCACCTCAAACCTTACAACCTCATCACTATGCTTTTCAAGGTTAAACATAAACCTTTACATCACAACAAGTGCTTTTTAAGGCTAAACACCAACCTTTACAACATAGATTTTTCTCTTAAGTAAAATGCCTATTTATGCATGGATAAGAGAACAAATTGAACACAATGGTTTACCTCTAGATAGGCTGAATAGACAATGATAACTCAACTACTAGAAGCATGCATATGAATGATAATGTTTATGACTAATGCATGGACTAGAAAACACTCTTTCTCTTTTAAAAAGATGAAACTTCAAATGATGCAAAGGATGATAATCATATGTAAGAGAAAGAGTTGTATTACTCAACACATGGTTTTTCAAAAGATCAAACTTGAAATAATAGATTTGAAAGTTAATGTTCAAAAACACATGTGAATGAAAAGACATATGTTGATTTCATAATGCTCAAGGTTTTCAAAGATCAAAGCATGTTATGAAAAGAACCAACATCTTAAGAAGAGGGCTAACAATTTGATCATGCTTAAAAGAAAACAAAGATGAAAAATCTAAGCATGAAATAGAAGTAGTGATTTAGAAAGCACACCCATTTTAAGGATCAAAGATTGAAAAGTTGAAATGCCTCCATAATCCCGAAAAGCTCTTGAAAAGTTCCTCTCCTTTGGGATCAAAAGTTCTCAAAAATTCAGCAACTCTCCCAAAAGAGAAAGTCACTTTTTATAGAAAAAGTGCTCCCAACGGGTAGCTCTCGGTTAGCCGACAACTAGGTGTCGGTCAACCGACAGCCCAACGGTCACAACCCAACGGCTATATTTTAAAAAAAATTGCTGACCAAGAAACACTTGTCGGTTTGACCGACATCATCGGTCGACCGACCTCGGAACCGACATAGGAACCGACAGAGCAAAAATGCTAAAAATGAAGCTTTCTGATATTGGAACCGACGATCTCTCGGTCTTAAAATTTAAGCATTATTGGTTGACCAACAGGAGCCGAAGAGCTGACCGACAGAGAAGATCTGAAAATTGTAGCTCTCTGGAACTGGAACCGACGATCTCTCGGCTGGACTCGGTTCTTATGCCGGCTGACCGATAGGAGCCGACAGACTATACAATCAGAAATCCCGAAGTTCTGAAGAGTTTTCAAACAAAGACAAAGATTATGGAAGCAAAATATGCATGAGGATCCTAAGAAGGAGAGCATGAATGAGTGAGAGGTCAAGCTAAGACAATGAATGCATCCAATCAAATTACAACAAAATAAAAACTCTAACAATCTCCCCCTTTGCAATTTGATGGCAACTCTAGAAGCTTGACACCCTTTCATACTCCAAGAACTAGAACACCAACTTCTTTGGATATTTAAGGAGCTTTGGATGCTTTGGGGCTTTGGATATTTTGGAGCTTTGGATTTTCCTTGCGAGAGCAACTAGGCAAAGCTTCTCCCCCTTAATTTGATAGACCTTGATTCTACTCCCCCTCAAATTGAGACCACTTAATATCATTCTCTCCCCCTTTGACATCTAATTGCAAAGGATCCTGCCCATCTACAAGAAGACACAAACCTTGTCAGTAGCACCTGTTTATAAGAGGTATAATAAAAAGGAAATGCAATAACAGGTGATTAGTCAACAAGATTTAAGATTTCAGGGCAAGGGCCAATGCCCAATTGATGTCTTAGTTTGATAAATCTTTCATTTCCAAGGGGTTTAGTAAATAGGTCAGCCAATTGAGAATCAGTTGGAACAAAAAGTAACTCAATAGAGCCTTGATCAGCATGATCACACAATAAATGATAGCGAATGTCAATGTGTTTAGTACGAGAATGCTGAACAGGATTTTTTGAAATGCTAATGGCACTTGAGTTATCACACATGATAGGCATACAATATTGTGGAACATTATAATCTAACAAGGTTTGTTTCATCCACAACAATTGAGCACAACAGCTACCTGGTGCTATATATTCAGCTTCTGCAGTAGACAGAGATACTGAATTTTTCTTTTCGCTATGCCAAGCTACTAAGCAATTTCCTATGAAGTAGCAACATCCACTGGTGCTTTTCCTATCATCTATTGATCCTGCCCAATCAGCATCACTGTATCCAATTAATTATAAAGATGAGTCACAAGGATACCAGATGCCATAATGAGATGTCCCGTTGATATATTTAAAGATACGTTTAACAGCTTTGAGATGGGACTCACGAGGATCCGATTGATATCTAGCACAGATTCCAACACTAAAAGAGAGATCAGGTCTACTAGCAGTAAGATGGAGAAGGCTTCCTATCATACTACGATAGAGTTTTTGGTCTACTTTGGTACCTTTTAGGTCACTAGAAAGTTTTGAAGTAGATCCCATGGGGTTGCTATTAGGCTTAGAGGTTTCTAGACCAAACTTCTTAATGATTTCCAAGGCAAATTTGGACTGGCTAAGAAAAATTTCTTTCTCGGTTTGGTTAACTTGGAGGCCTACGAAGAATTGCAGGGGACCGACTAGACTCATCTCAAAGGTGGAACTCATTAATTCTGAAAATCCTTGAGCCAATTTTTCTGAAGTAGATCCAAACACTATATCATCAACATAGATTTGAGCTACAAGAATGTCTTGATTGATTTTCTTGATGAACAGAGTCTTATCAACTTTGCCACAGTCAAAATCATTTTCAACCAGATGATTTGTAAGCTTTTCATACCAAGCCCTTGGTGCTTATTTTAATCCATAAAGAGCTTTCTTGAGTTTGTAGACATACTCAGGATGATGAGGGTCCTCAAAGCCTTCTGGTTGAGTAACATAAACATCTTCTTCAATTTCTCCATTCAAGAAGGCACTTTTGACATCCATCTGAAATAATTTTATTCTCATGCTACTCGCATAACTCAATAGGACTCTTATGGACTCCAAACGGGCTACAGGAGCAATAGTTTCTTCAAAATCAATTCCTTCTATTTGGGCATATCCTTTTGCTACTAGTCTTGCCTTGTTTCTCACAACATTTCCAGATTCATCTGATTTGTTCTTGTAAATCCACTTAGTGCCATTGGGATTTTTCTCTGTAGGTAATGGAACAAGATCCCAAACATCATTTTTCTTAAATTGATTCAATTCTTCTTGCACAGCTTCCATCCATTCCGATTTTGATTCAGCCTCAGAAAAATTCTTGGGCTCGATTTGAGAGACAAAGGAGTAATGAGCACATAGATTATGAACTTGTCTCCAGGTCATGACCCCAGTACTGATATCTCCAATAATATTCTCCAATGTATGATATTTCATAATTTTGGTTGGAACTGTAGCTTTGGATGGAATGATATCACTTTTGTCTTTAGGAATTGGTTGATCAGTATCAGATTCAACTTCATCATCATCTTGAAGAGTTCTTCCAATTTGATTCATATCATCGATGACAACATGAGCTGACTCCATTATGGTCATGGTTCTATGATTAAATACTCTGTAAGCTTTGCTCCTTTCAGAATAGCCTAGGAAAATTCCTTCATCAGATTTAGGCTCAAATTTCTCCAACTGCTCCCTATCTCTTAGAATATAACATTTGCTTCCGAACACTTTCAAACACCCCAAATTAGGTTTTCTTTCAAAATAAAGTTCATATGGGGTCTTGTTGGTATTCTTAGTGAGATAGACTCTATTTATAAGATAGCAGGCAGTATTCACAGCTTCAGCCCATAGATTACGAGGAAGATTCTTTTCATTGAGCATGGTCCTAGCCATTTCTTGAATCACTCTATTTCTTCTTTCTGCTACTCCATTTTGTTGAGGAGTTTTAGGAGCTGAAAATTGATGATTAATCCCATGATTTTCACAAAAATTGGCAAATTTTTCATTTTCAAATTCTCCTCCATGATCACTTCTGATGTTCTGAATTTTACAATCTTTTTCAACTTGTATCTTGTTGCAAATTCTTATGATATTGTCTACAGCATCTGATTTAGCATGAAGAAAAGCAACCCAACCAAAACGAGAATAATCGTCTACCACAACCAGAATAAATTTTTTTCTCCAACACTTTGCACTGGTGCAGGTCCAATCAAGTCCATGTGGATTAATTCTAGAGGACGAGACGACGATATATCCTTTAAACCTTTGAAGCTCCTCTTTATTTGTTTACCCAGTTGGCACGCCTTACAGATTTCAGATTTTTCAGCACTCAACTTGGGAATTCCTTTCACAATTTCATTCTTGGATAGGATTTTCATCAATTTAAAGTTTATGTGACCCATCCTTTGGTGCCATAAGTAATTCTCTTGATCTTTAGTTATCAAGCACCTAGATTCATTGTCATCACATTCTTCTATAATGTAAATATTTCATTTTGTTCTTGATCCAATAAGAATAACTTGGTTAGTTCTATCATTTACCACTTTGCATGAATGACTGTCAAAGACAACTTTGTTTTCCTTGTCACATAATTGGCTAATGCTAAGGAGATTATGCTTCAATCCTTCCACAAGAAATACATCATTTAAAGTTGGTATTTGATCTCCTTTCACACTTCCCTTGCCAATGATTTGAGCTTTACTATTGTCTCCAAAAGAGTTCCACTATAGAGCTGAATCTAGATTGGTCTCCTGTCATGTGTTTTGAACAACCACTATCTTAAAACCAAGTAGGGTTTTCTTTTGCTTTTAAAGGGATTTGAACTAGGAGACTCTCAAAGTTTGATCCTTTAACAATCCAACTAGATAGAGGAGATTTATAGGGAATGGTCTTGGGGACAAATTTGAAAGGTATTTTAGAGGGATTGTTGAGAGATAACTTGATTTTATATGGGCAATTAGGGACCAAATGACCACTACGATTGCAAAAATGACAAGTCCATCTAGTGGTATAATTTCTCTCAACTATAGGTTTGCAGACACTCTTAGTAAATATTTGAGAGCTATTCTTCATGTTGCTAGGGGAACCTTCAAAACCTATACCACTCTTATCACCATAAATTTTATGCATGCCTAACATTTGATAAAACTTATCATTTCCCAAGGTGAATTTTTCAACAATGAATCTTCCTTTGTTGAGTTTCAATTGTAGAGAGTTTGTTTCAAGTTGACTAGATTCAAGCTTGGATTTTAAGTTATGAATGTGATTTTGAGCAAGAGCTAGATCTTTAGTTAGGGTGATGAATTTATGTTCTAAGTTGATTTTGTCATTTATGGTTAGTTTCAATTCATCTTTTAAAACATTTACTTCATTAACCAGTTTTTTGGATTCTTCATTTAGCATTTTATTTTTTTTAATTAAGATCTCGGAATTTTCATATAGATCATTATAAGCTTGTTGGATCTCAATTTCTTCATCTTCATCATAAGTTTCCTCTTCTCCTAATGTGTCATCTATTAATGTGTTATGATCATCGATCTCTTCAATAGAAGCAATAAGAAGCCAATTAGGAGGATTTTCATCTTCATCATTTTGGGATTCATTTTTGTCACTATCTTCATCTTCCTCATCCCAAGTTATGTTTAACGCTTTCTTTGCTTTCTTATCCCCTCTTTCAAATTCTTTAGGAGTGGAGCAATTTTGAGCAATATGTCCAAACCCCTTGCAATTGTAACATTGCACATCCTTTTTGATAAAAGATCCTTTGGAACTTCTTTGAAATCTAGGGCTTTTGCTGCTTTCATCAGATTTTCTAATGTTTTGTTATTCCTAAAGAATCTCTTAAAGTTTTTGACAAGTAAAGCATTATCATCATTACTATCATCTTCACTTTCATTTTCATTAGATTGAGAGGAAAAAGCTACTCCTTTCTTTTTATCTTTAACTTCAAAATCTAGTTCATATGTGAGTAGATTTCCTCTTAGTTCTTCAATTTTGATTTGGTCCACATTTTTACTCTCTATTATGGCAATAATCTTGGGTTTGAATCTTTTAGGAAGAGATCTTAAAATTTTTCTCACAGTTTTAGATTCATCCATCTTTTCTCCTAGTCCTATAAGAGAGTTGATTAATTCCATAATTTTTGTGTAGAAGTCATCAAATGTTTCTTCTTCCAGCATTTTGATATCTTCTAATTTAGAGGTCAACATTTGAATTTTGGCTATCTTGACCTGATTTGTACCTTCATGGGTGGTCTCTAGGGTGTCCCACACTTCCCTAGCAGTATTGCAATTAACAACTCTATTGAATTCCTCTTGAGATAAGGCACAATATAGAGAGTTTTTTGCTTTAGCATTCAGATTAGCTCTATCCTTTTCCCCTTGAGTCCAAGCACTCTTAGGTTTGAGAGTTAGGGATATGATATTACCTTCAGAATCCTTTTCTATGGCAGTGGGGAGATGATAGCCTTCTTCAATGATGTTCCACACATCAAAGCTTTGGGATTCTAAGAACACTTGCATCCTAATTTTCCAATACCTATAGTGTGTTCCATTAAACAAAGGTGGTCTATTGGTGGCATTGCCCTCACCCAGATGAGATTGCATAGTGGCAACAAAAGAAAAAAACTCACTAGGATTCAACTCTAGGCTGTAAGACCTAAACCAGAGCAACTTGGCTTTGATACCAATTGAAAGACCAAGATCGAATCCTGGGGGGGGGGGGGGGGGGGGGGGGGGGGGGGGGTTGAATAGGATGCTACTAAAAATTTAGACCACTTCTGAACATTTTGATTTTTAGGTGACTTATGCTTTGATGATGGTAAATTAGCTTGAGAAGAGAGAGAGTTTCTAAGTTATACATTCAAAATCAAAAGACAACTACAAACTCTATTCAATCTCCCACCCAACCATAAAGCCAACAATCATAAAAAGAAAGGTAAACACAAATCACCAACACAACCAATTATAGTGGTTCGGCCAAATTGCCTACATCCACTCCCGGTAACCTTACCGGATTTCACTAATCAATTCAAGGTTTAGGATCACCTCAAACCTTACAACCCCATCACTATGCTTTTCAAGGTTAAACATAAACCTTTACATCACAACAAGTGCTTTTTAAGGCTAAACACCAACCTTTACAACATAGATTTTTCTCTTAAGTAAAATGTCTATTTATGCATGGATAAGAGAACAAATTGAACCCAATGGTTTACCTCTAGATAGGCTGATAGACAATGATAACTCAACTACTAGAAGCATGCATATGAATGATAATGTTTATGACTAATGCATGGACTAGAAAACACTCTTTCTCTTTTAAAAAGATGAAACTTCAAATGATGCAAAGGATGATAATCATATGTAAGAGAAAGAGTTGTATTACTCAACACATGGTTTTTCAAAAGATCAAACTTGAAATAATAGATTTGAAAGTTAATGTTCAAAAACACATGTGAATGAAAAGACATATGTTGATTTCATAATGCTCAAGGTTTTCAAAGATCAAAGCATGTTATGAAAAGAACCAACATCTTAAGAAGAGGGCTAACAATTTGATCATGCTTAAAAGAAAACAAAGATGAAAAATCTAAGCATGAAATAGAAGTAGTGATTTAGAAAGCACACCCATTTTAAGGATCAAAGATTTAAAAGTTGAAATGCCTCCATAATCCCTTTTGAAAAGCTCTTGAAAAGTTCCTCTCCTTTGGGCTCAAAAGTTCTCAAAAATTCAGCAACTCTTCCAAAAGAGAAAATCACTTTTTATAGAAAAAGTGCTCCCAACGGGTAGCTCTCGATTAGCCGACAACTAGGTGTCGGTCAACCAACAGCCCAACGGTCACAACCAAATGGCTATATTTTAAAAAAAATTGCTGACCAAGAAACACTTGTCGGTTTGACCGACATCACCGGTCGACCGACCTCGGAACCGACACAGGAACCGACAGAGCAAAAATGCTAAAAATGAAGCTGTCTGATATTGGAACCGACGATCTCTCGGTCTTGAAATTTAAGCATTATCGGTTGACCGACAGGAGCCGAAGAGCTGACCGACAGAGAAGATCTGAAAATTGTAGCTCTCTGGAACTGGAACCGACGATCTCTCGGCTGGACTCGGTTCTTATGTCGGCTGACCGATAGGAGCCGACAGACTGACCGACAGACTATACAATCAGAAATCCTGAAGTTCTGAAGATTTTTCAAACAAAGACAAAGATTATGGAAGCAAAATATGCATGAGGATCCTAAGAAGGAGAGCATGAATGAGTGACAGGTCAAGCTAAGACAATGAATGCATCCAACCAAATTGCAACAAAATAAAAACTCTAACAAAACCAACTTCGGTCTTTGATCACGGTTGATTTAAGAAAAGACTTGTCCAGAATGTGGAGACAGCTTGACTGTTCTAGGCAAGGGTCCTCTAAACGGGTTCATTGAGTAATCCTACCCTTACTTGGGGGCGATTCTATCAATCGAGATTTCATAAGACCGGATTAGGAGGCATACGTGTACTCTCTCGTCTTTTAAATAAAATTTTTCAAAATAAATTTTTTTTTGAAATAATAAATAAAAAATTAAAAAAATTAAAAAATAAATTAAAAAAAGATTTTTCAAAAAAAAAGTTTCAAAGAAAAAAAAAGTTTTTTTCTCAAAAAAAAAAAACTTCTGTCATTTTGGGGTTCAGATCGGAGAGATTTTGGTCTCCTCCCTTCTGAGCACTGGCGCTCGCGGAAATCATTGAGCCCGTGTTCAGATTGGAATGCCTTTTGCTCTCTTTGATGAACCCGATCTTGGCCTTTCAAAAAAAAACTCTCATCATTTTTTGGGTTCAGATCCGAGAAATTATGGTTCCTTCTCTTCTGGGTACTGGCGCTCGCGGAGATCGTTGAGCCCTTATTTGGATCGGAATCCCATCTGCTCTCTTTGATGAATCCAATCTTGACCTTTCAAAACAGAGAATCTCATCTCATGGATGCAGTCTCCAAACATTTGTGTCTAGTGGTACTAGTACGCCCTTTCAGGGTCTACTGTATTCGCGGCCGGCACATTTGTAATTCCAACCTTATATTCTTCTTACATCGAGCAAGCTCTGCTTCTCGATAAGTCGAATTTCGGGTCACAATTGCTTCTTGCAGTCATTGGAACACTCATTCTGGACTTACCATTCTTGCGATCAGAACAATTATACCCTCTATGGCCTTTTACCTTCTTCATATTGCTTGGGTCATTTCCCCCGAGCGATTTAAAAAGACAAAACCATAGAGTTTCCCATTTCTGATCATTATATTCTTGTGATTACTAATGGATGTGGTCTTGTTTCAGAAATTTTTGGAAAAACTAACAATGGCAGCTTCACTAACCATTACTTTTGATGAGAACAAGCACCAACTCATGATTTAACAGAAGCAAAACACGCGCACTTACAAGCGCCCTATCAGTTGCCGAAGCGTCAACTCCCACGACAACTCTCTGAACTCCGGGTCGACCTCGACTCCCCGGACTATCGTCTTTGGGACGCTGGGACCACTCCCACTTCCCGAGGAACAAACTGCTCCTTCCAAGAAGCAGAAGCTCGCCTCCCAACGTGTCACTACCATGACACCAAAGGCGGGCACCAAAAGGCCCGAAGCCCGTGGCACCCCCACGAAGCCTCGACTCGCAAACGACCAGGTCTATCCCAAGACTTGGTCCCCAAGACCTTCACCAAAACAAATAAGTTCCCAAACATCCACCAAGCCAGCATACCTGGCCCCACTCTAGGAGAACCAGTTCTACCCTCTTGCTTACATGAAAGAGGAGAGACCCATCTCCAACCTGACTCCCAAGTCAACTAAGCATGAGCCGGCTTGTTCTTACAAGCCCAAAATCAGATCATGCATCACAAGACCTCTACAAGCACCTGCTAAGGCCTACAATCCTTCAGTTCGACCCTTCATATCTATAGGGGCCGAACTCGAAAAATTCAAAGCTTCGCTGCAACAGGCAAAGGACCGGGTTCACATCCTGTCCTTACCTAGCTACAAAGAAGACAGGCTCGACTGCTGCGCCCGAGGGAGCACATCGTTCATTGTCAAAGCCCATCCAGAGCTGACTGAAACTCAAATTGCTCGTCGTATACACCGCTGCGCGTCGTATCGACAAAAGAGACTAGAGAAACAAAGGACCCAGCCTCGTACACTTCAAATCTCTCCCAAATGGGTTGAAAAAGAAAGACCCAAACAAGTTGCTGCTGTCCATATGGTTAGAAAAACCAGAAGACGCCAACAGTCAGCATCCAAAATCCATGTCCGACGTCCAATGACCCGCAGCGTCTCCAGGACAAGAAGACATTCAGAAGAGTCCCCTGCTCCTTCAAGCAAAGGACGGCAGAGTGGTCCTTCCTCAAGCTCTTCATAAAAAAGAATGAGCCCCCGCTCAGTCACCAGGACAATTTCTTCGTTCGAATCTCGAGGGATGAACGTCCTGGCTACAAATTCTGAGCCACCACCTCGCAATCCACCTCAAGATGATGCGCTCATACGCATCCAGCAGTTGGAACAAGGCTAGCAGAGGATTGAAACTCTGATGGAAAACCTTCTCTTCGCCTTCCAAAATCAGGCAAACAATGAACCTCCTCCGAATCATTAGGATGATGAGGTAAATGGAGAAGAAAATGAGTCACGCGCCCTTACCAAAAAGGACGTAGACAGTATCCTCGCAAAAGCAAAAGAAGAGAATATACTCAAGGAGCATGGGATCAAGCCACCATATCCCTTATGGATGGACTCGGTCCCGTTCCCTACAAAATTCAAGCATCCCGACTGGCGGAACACTCTCTTCCTCCATGAACTCATCGGAAGCGTCGTCAACATTTGTGTCCATCGATGGTTCAAAGTCATCGGAATCCTGTGGCAAGTCAGCTGACAAGAAAAATGTAAGTAAACCAAGTCATGGACAAAAAATGGAAAGCAAAAGAAGTTATACCAATTGGAGATTCTGGAATCACTCCAGAGTCCATCGGTTCTTCTTCTGGTGCCGCAACCGGGTCCGCCACCGCCACATCGGCAGGAACCTCAGGCATCGCCAAGTCTTCATCCTCTGCTAAAAAAAACACAGCAGGGGGAGAAAGCAAATCAGAACATGGGAAAATCCCATGAAAATAAATGGAAAGAGAAAGAGGAAGAATCATACCTTCACCGACAGTCTCTTCTTCTCGGCTTCTCTTTTCTGGAGGCTCGTCAGTATTCTCTGGCACCTCCTCATTGATAGTAAGAGGAACTTCCAAATCAGGAGAACCTTCATGTTGCCCCTTGCTGCGATGATAACTCCTCTTCCTCTTACTTCTGCAGGCTCGCTTCCTAGAAGAACCTGCCCCACTGTCAGAGTCAGGTTTCCCACTTGACTCCTCACTGGATGGTCTACTCTTGTCAGTAGACTCCACGGAAGCTCGCCTCTGTGCCGCTTGCATCCAAGCATCAAGCTCAGCTTCCTCCTGTTCTAGCTGCTCTAAAGCCTCATCAGGAATTTCTCGAATAGCTTCAGAACCAATGACGCCCTGGTCACCGAGAAAGCCTATCTTGTGCTTCTCTCCAGAAAGGAAGGCCCAAACTTCCTCTCTCCGAACGTCATCCGACTTTCCAAGGCCTTTTCCAGACGATAGCTTCACATCAAGCTCTTTCTTGGAAAGCCCCCGATATGCCGAAAAGCTCTCCGCGAACCACTTCGCAAAGCCGGCAGTCCCGGAAGTCAACAATACAGGATAGGAAATCATGGTCGTACTGTCTTCAGCACTATAGAAAGCCCATGCGTTTCTCCCATCCTGTAAACCTCCAAAGCGCTTCACCATGCTTGAAGGTGCTCCAACAACGCCTTGAGAAAAGTCCAATTGCAGAGCAAAGTGAGAAGGTACATACGGCTGGATGTCGACGAAAAGATGTCTGCGGTACACCATCGTGCCGACACGTATGCTAAAAAGCCACTCCTTCTCTGCATTTGTCAAGGAGTAATGCCTTCCCGACCCTGCCTTGGTAGAGTCTCTAGAGGCACAAAAGTCAAAAGCCTTCTTCCGCAACTCCGGAGAAAGATTCACTAAAGATTGCCCCATCTCGACATCCCTGAACTGTCCGATCCTCATGCGGGTAAACAAAAGTTATTCAGACACGGCTTTGCCCTTAGCCAGTCGAATCATGAGAGGATCATCATCCTGTGCAACACCCAGCCGGTGGAAGCCAGGACCGTGGTATACATACAACGAATTGAAGATATGGGCTAAAAATACCCTATTCATCGGAAGCCCAAGCCGAACCAAAAAAGTAGCAGCCTGCAGTTTGGTACACAAATAGGAGTAAAGTGCTGGCACCAAAGCAAGCTGCTCTCCAAACGCCATCTGACAAGCCGGAAAAATACAATGCAACCTGATGTGCGTTCCATCTCCTCCAGCAAAAACAGCCTCACCTAGCCAATAAGTGAGGTAAACAACGAGATCTCTCCGCAGTGCAATGTCAGGACATATGGTGTTTGTACTCGCAAAGAAATCTCTCAACTCTTCTTGCATAGCCGAAATCTTCTTCGAACCCGGATCCTTAGCCCTGTCTTCCCAGGTCATGCTATCAGAAGGCTCCCCACCTTCAAAGAAGTTGGGAGATGAAGAGCTAAAACTCTTCCAACTGCTGGACCTTACTTTTGAGCCCTCCTTCTCCTTCAAAAAATCATAGAAGGCGACGAGATGAAAGTACAAAAGCCTAAACTCCTCAGACTGCTCCTCAAGGACGCTGTTGATAGGCATAAACTCCTCATAAAGTCTGCCAAGGATGGCCAATCCAGTAATGGCGCTCAGCTCCTTCAAAGAGAAACCAATCTCACCATTCGTCACAACGAAGGTATTGGTTTGTGGAAGGAATCATTCCAACATAGCCATGAAGGCCTCGTCGGAAAAGATCACGGTCTCCCTAAAGGCACGGACCGCATCAAAAATCCCGGCTTCCTTCAAAATGGCACCACCAATCAGCAAAAATCCTCTGGTATGTCATGTCATCAGAGACTGCATCACCAAAGAAGAAGGTAGGCTTGGGCAAAACCCTCTGATCGTCTATCACCCATGGACGACTGCTTACCATGATCTTATAAAATTCCACTCCCTTGAGAGCGATTAGTCGCTGCCTTATCTCATCTCTGTTGAGGGAGTCGCACTCTTCCAGGTTTCTCTCAACATACTGGACCTTCTCCCAGGCCTGCTAAACGGTCGGATTAGAAGACCTAGCAGATAGACGAGGTACGCTTGTAGCCGGCTCTTTACCCTTGTTCGTTCTGGAGGAACCACCTGCAAAGATTGGAAAAGAAAAAGATCAATCATCAAAATGACAGGATTTCGTTAAAGGAAAATCTGACGAAATTTTGACATGACTCCGGGGCAATTCCAAAGAAAAAGGAAATATCCCGAAAGAAATAGAAAGCTTGAAGATGGGCTCAACATTGCTGCGAGCTCCGAAACTCCAAACTTTCGAAACCTCAAAGTCTCCGCAAAATCAGGAAGGGCTCAACATTGATGCAAGCTCCAAATTCCAAAATTTGCAAAAACTTCCAGGTATGCTATCACATCATGCTACAAATTCAATTTACAAAAAGAATGCATGCATGAACATCTTGGTTTGCCAAAAAATGCATTATCATGATGAGCGAAAAAAAAGAAAAAGAAAACTTTCTCAAAAAAAAAGGAGAGAGAGAAAAATAAAAGAAACAAAAAAGGGGGGGGGGGGACTGGCCCCCAGCCTACATGGCCGTACGGACAGATCCATGCACAAAAAAAAACACGTGTAAAAAAAAAGATAAGAAAACACGTGGAAAGAAAAAAAAGAAAAGAAAGAAACAAAAAAAAAAAACACAAAAACAAACACTTTCTTTTTTTACCATCCTACTTCCTACAATGGAGTTTTCTTGAGAAAGAGAACTTACTTGAAGCCATTGATGGAGAAAAAAGAAGAAAAACTTGAAGATCCTTGAAGAAGAAAAACTCTTGGTCTTGGAGCACTCTTGAGATTTTTGCAAAAGAAAGTAATAAGAGCAAGAGATCCAACCTCCACCTTGATTTTATAGAAGAGAGCAAACCAAAGAAGGAAATAAGAAAGAGGTAAGTGTTACTAATTAGTAACCTTACCAAAAGAAAGAAATTAGAAAGATTCTTTCCTAAAAGAAAAATATCTTGAGGGATTCTCTCCTAAAAAGAAATTAATGAGAGATTTTCTCCCAAAAGATAGGAGATTTGAGATATTCTCCCCCAAAGAAAGATTTCTTGAGATATTCTCTCCCAAAATAAAGGGAACATGAGAGATTCTCTCCAAATAAAGATATTCTTAGATATTCTCTATCCAAAGGAGATATTTTTAGATATTCTTTATCCAAAGGAGATATTTTTAGACATTCTTTACAAAAATGACATCATATGAGATCTAAGCAATTTCAAAAGCTTAAGGTCCCATGGGTTAGCCCATATGAGCCAGGTTTGACCACCTAGGCACTTAAAAAAAAAATATTTGGGCTTTTAGTCAAAGAGAAATCCCACTTACCAAGAGCATACAAAAATGGTTCCATGCCTCTTTTGAGTTGATTGGACCATACAAAAAGAATTCTAAGCCCCATGAGCTTTCAAAAATCAAACCATCCAGCCTCATATACCAAATTGAGCCAAAATCTTGAAATTGACATCCCACAAAGAATCCAAACCAAATCCTGGTCCCCTAACTTGCCACATACAGCTTGTTAGGTCACAAGACCAAAACTAAAAACCAAAACCTGATCCCCTAACTTGCCACATACAGCCTGTTAGGTCACAAGATCAAAACCAAAATCGACCCCCCAACATTCCACATACAGCTTGTTGGGTCACACGGTCAAAACCAAACCCGACCCCCTAACCTGCCACATACAGCTTGTTAGGTCACAAGGTCAAAAACAAAAATCCAAATCCACATCCTGATGTCATCTTTAAAATTTTGCCTCGAGATGGTACGTGATTTCTTTCAATACCATAAAATTTCCCTGGAAGCTCAAAGGCTACAATACCAAAAGAAAGACTGCTCAAAGACTCTTGGTCAAGTCACAAGCTCTACTTCAAAAATCTCTTCGAGGTACATCAACTACAAAAGTTAAGCAACTCGTCGCTATACCTCGAGGGGGCATTTGTTGACACAAAAAAAAAAGTGTCACTTTGCCTCTCCAAACTCAAGAAAGCTACATGAAGCTGCAGCCTGCCATAAATAGGCAATGCTACTTCCAAAAAATCAAATCTTGTCAAAATCAAACAAAAACTGCAAGATCCTTCAAGACAGCTAAAAGAGGAGTACACAAGAAGTTTCGGGCCATTTCAAAATCATTTGGCCTAACTTCGTTTCTCCAATAGCTGAACAGGAGCTCCCGGCGGCGAAAGCATCGGAGACACCAAATCTTCGATCAGAGCCTGTGGATGGTCTCAAAATACATCCAAAAGGATCCACGTCAAGTTCCAAGTCAAATCGACAATGTTTGACCCTCCATCAACCCTCAAACAACTAAATCAAGCCTCTCGACCACGAGAACCACCGAGGCCATCACTCATCAAAAAGAGCATATGGACGGCTTCAAAATGCTTACAAAGGGCTACACGTCAAGTTTCAGGTCATTTCGACAACATTTGACCAGATTTTGACGCTCGGAAGCCAAATCAGGCCTCTCGGTGGTGAAGCTCCCTGGGACCATGGTTTCCAAAACAGAACCTATGGATCATCTTAAAATGACTCCAATAGGTTCTCTGTCAAATTTCAAGTCAATCGGACATCGGTTGACCGCACATCAAGCCGCGACATCTTCATCGCGACAAAAATAAGTCTATTGGCGACAGGACCCCAAACGGCTTCAAAACTCAAACAAAAGCCTATGGTTGGTCGTATTTATTGCTCAGAAGGCTTCACCCCAAATTTCAGGTCATTCCGACATCGTTTGACCCAGTTTCAGCTTCTGACGGAAAATCGGCAGCTCTACACGACAAAGTCTTCGGCTTTCCCAGAAAATTGGAAACTTTGCATTCCAAAATGCAAGGATTCTCATCAAGTTTTCTACATGGAAATCAGGCCAAAAAATGGTAAAAAATGTCAAGAAAAAACACAGAAGAAAAAAGAATCGAAAAACATAAAAAACGGCCGCAAAACGGGACAAAAGGAGCCTGCGACCATGGATCCCGGAATCTCCGGGTTCGCCCCGGAAAGCCCATTTTTCATCGTTTTTCGCGATTCGAAGCCTCCGACTCCTGGGATTTTCCAAAATTCATACTTTTGAGACACCAAATCCTTCAACATCTGTCAAAATCACGGGTCAATCATCAAGAGTATCAAAATCAACATTGATTGCCAACCGGTCAACCAAAAAAGTGTGCTTTCTACCCGACCGATCGAGAAATCGACAGGACAGATGGCACCGACCCGCTATTGGCAACCAATACCTAAAGTTACATGGTCATCTGATGTCGATCTACATGAAGATCCATCGATGATCATCGCCAGAAGAATCCCAAAAGACACGGCACGGCCCACGACTCTTCAACTGCTCGGCGGCCACTTAATGCAATTAATTGACTAGCTTTATTGCATTCATTAATTCATTTCTTTGGACGGCCCAATCAGAAGCAAGCATCCGAGAGTTACAAGTCAATTGATTCATCGTATTTAATCCATGAAACTCCTCCCATCATGGCGATTAAAGGCGATTAGATGCCCTCAATCTCCACCGGCCAATCAGAAGCCAAGAAAAAGGAGTTACAAAGTAGATGAATTAAAACTTGTAACTCCTCCCATTATGCGGCTTAATGACAATTAAAGCCCATAAACTCTCCTAAATGGCTACCAAGAGCCTATAAATAGGAGAGCATCCCAAGCATTCCAGAGAGACTTCGGAAAATCAGGAAATCCAGACAAAAAAAGGCATCAGAAATCTAAGAGAAAGAAAGAGAGAAAAGTCTGCGAAAGTTATGCACCGGCCACCACTACAAGGTGACAAAAGCCCCTTGGGGGGTACCCCCCCCCAAGGTCCTTGCCTTCTCCTTCTGCCTCCAATGGCTTAGACGTGGCTTTTCAGTCCGTCTACTTAGCTTTTTATTGGACATAGGACCTCCTCTTGGTCTTTGTCCTCTAAAAATCTGAGGTTATAGCCAAGCCAAGCGAATCAAGAGCATCCTTTATTCTCATCTGCATGGATGATGACAAAGTCCACATATGGCTTGCGACCGTCAATCTGAACGAGTCCCCCACAATCTCCTGAGAAGTTAGATCCTCCTTTTCTTGCTTTTCATTGTAGTTTGTATTTTTTAAAAAGAGACAAAAATCACAACTCTTGTCTTTCATTATTGATAAGGATTGTAAATCGGCTATAAACGCCAAAAATCAGCTATAAACGCCAAAATCGGCTATAAATGCTAAAAAAATCGCCTTTCACGGCAAATCAAGAAAATGTCTCTTTTCTTAAATATATGTGCAATGGAAAACTTGAAAGAAGTGGATTTCCTTTTTACTTGCGAAGGTCGATCTCCGGATCACCACTTGCAATTCCAAGTAAAATAGAAATTCTGGCACACCCACAAAAAAAAATGTTGATACCCGCTCCTGCCCCCCGGTTACAAAAGGGTCGGACCCCACGGACTCCCACGTCCGCCGACCTCGGTAGAACCGAGCAGAATGCGCGGTCCATCAATTAGCAAGATAGAGAGCTTCTAGTGAAGAAATACATGGCTAACAAGAAAGAGATGCTGAAAAGTCATTTCAAGGAGTTTAATGCAAAGTTTCAAACCTTTTCCGATGACTAGGAAATTTCTCTCTCTCTCTCTCTTTTATTGTATTCATACTTCTTTTGAAGATTAGCAATGACAAAAATTTCTTTTGAATCATTGTCCTTTTGATAAATTTTGGAATATGGGTTGAATGTGCAAATTTAATTTTCAGATCCATTAACTCACAATTTCATAGTAAACTGTGAATTATAAAGAGAATGGATCATAAAAGTGGACTTTAGTCGGGGTCAAAGGAAGACATTAGCCGGGGCCCTTGACTTGATTCCCTCAGCTCAATTGTCTTGACTCTAAATACCAACTGAGTGGAGTGAACACTAGCCGGGGCCTTATAGGGACATTAGCCAAGGTTCTATCTCAGCCATTTAGACATCAGAGAATATATACATAAAGAATTAAAATGGGGTCCACATAAAGACTTTAGCCATATGACGAAAAGTCAACTAGGGCCAATAAAAGACATTATCTAGATGACCAACGTTCAAATCAAAATAGTTTGAGATCCTTTTGACTGGAACTAATGTGAATCTGAAAATGCTTTTTGAAAAATCATTGAAAGATTTTAGGAATAGTAATGTTTAAGAAACTTTCCGTTGATAGGCATCATGCATCTGTCTCCTTTGACAGTGAGCACAGTGTATGCACTATTTGAATAAACTTTATCAATGAAATATGGTCCTTCCCGTTTTGGCTCGAATTTGCCTTTGGATTTGTGAGTAAGGATCATGGGTCTTCGTACTGCAAGAACTATCTTTCTTGAACCTTTTTGTCAAAAGATCCTGTCATGCGAGCTTGGTAAATTTCAATGCTTCATCTAGTTATGAGCCTTTTTTCATCAAGACTTTCAAGCTCTTGGAACCTTAACTCAACATTCTTTCCTTCAGTCAACTTCTCTGCAACTACTACTCTAAGTGATGGCAGTTGAATCTCCAGCGGTACTACCGCTTTGCATCCATAAACTAGGGAATATAGAGTTGATTTAGTCAGAAGAAAGCCCACACAAGTGGGAAGGGATCCCACTCACATGGAAAGAGGCGGCGTATCCAAGGTTCAAACCCTGGGGAGCCAGGTGAGAATCGACATTCCTTACCACTTGGATAAAGAGCTATTCTCAACCATCGTATATGTTGATAGAAAAATGAGATTTTTTTTTTCGTTTTTAGGTTCTTAATTATCTTTTGAGTTAACAATCAGGCGTTATGAACATCCACTGTAGTAAGTTTCATATGTCTAAGTTTCTAATCGGCAGACCAATTTAAAGCACAGACTAAAGAATAAGTATGCCGACCCCTTTATATCAGTATCACAAATATCATTTTTGAAAATTACTATCTTAGGAAAATATCAAGATATTCTCAAACTTGGAGTTTGTCTTTGGATATCATTGAAAAAATGTTGCAAAAAATAAACTAGTTTTTAAATAACTAAAATAACAGATTAAAAACAAAGTTGATATAAAATATTGGGAGGGGATTATTATGTAATTGTGGTTTGAATGGGGCTACATTGATCTTGTACCTTTTCACTCATTCTTTTCTCTTTGTCGTTTCCGTTGTGCGCATGCATGCAAAAGCACGAAACCTGCGATCGAACAACCATGCCACACAAGAGAGAGACGAGACTTTTACATGATGAGGATTTTATATGGTTCGGCAAAACCGCCTGTGTCCACGACAAGAGAGAAATGACTCACATCTTGACTATCTTCAGAGTCTAGGGTTACAGATTACATCATATATATAATCTTCACTTTCTTAGCCCTTAAGAAAGCCCTAGTATAATGACCAAAATACCCTTGACCCCGAACCCGATCCATGATCAACCCAATTGATCACTCCGTAAACCCGGAATACAAGACATAGACCCAACAATATCTTCATTATCATTTAATTAAAATCTTGCTTTGTTACCATCTCAAAAAAATATTGTTGAAGATATTTTTATTGCTATATTTTCAATTTTGAATCTATTTTTCAAATATCTTAATATCACATGAAAATATCAGTTCAGATAGATATATATTTTTTATTTTTAGGAAATTTATGGAAAAAGAAGCCCCATAAGTGGTCTCTACATAGATAAGGACCTACTAAAATCGTGTAGATAAAAGGGGTCCCTTGGGCCCATTTCGTCTTTTTTATTATATTTTTATGGGATTTTCGATATCGACCCTCCCTTTGTATCAACTAAAGGGTAAAAGCCCATTTTTCTCCCATTTCGTCTTCTTCCTCTTTTCCTTATTTTTCATTCTACTACTGTTGTGTTTCCCTTTCGCCATGGATCAATAGCCCAAAACCCTAAATCTCTTTATCCCCATCTACAATCAACAGATGAGGCTTCAAAGAGATCCATTTTCTAGAGTTGCACAGAGAAAGCATTGAAACCCACCATCTCCTCCTCTTACTGAAATGCAACACCTCTTTATCATCCGCCCTTGTCTGCAACCCTCAATCCAAAATCCTACACCAAAACTCTCCCTCTCACCAATTCAAACCCCAAAAAAAGTTCTCATCCGATTCATCTTCTCCCTTCTTTTCTTTCATATGGGCTGCGACTGCAACTAGAAGCCTGCAATTGTTGTTCTCTATGTTGCTAAGTGCTGACTGATGTGTGCTGCTGAGTGCTGACTGCTAAAGTCAAAGTGGGCTCTGTTTCTTTGGTTTTTTTTCTCTTTTCTGCATGCCGTTTTTTTTTTTTAGGGTCGAATGTGAACTGTGAAGTGCTGGAATGGGTTGTTTTTTTGTATGCCATCTATTTTGTAGAAATCCCCATATGAAAATGGTGTGTGAACTCTGAACTGTGAATGAAGTTTTCTGTATGCCATCTATTTTGGTTATTCTAAAAAACTATCATTTAGGAAAAAGGCCATGGAAAACAGCCAAAACAAATTAAGATATCAGTGAAAGACTGATACATTAATTGATATGCAAAGGGTTTGTCATGCACCATAAAAAAAAATAAAGATGAGAAAAAAGAGGGCGGAGAACGGTGGTACTGAACAAATTAAAATAACAAAAACAAACACGCAAAAAACCCATTGCACTAAAAATGAAAGGTAGGGGTTAAGGAGGGAAGAAGGCTTCTGAAGAAGAAGAAACAGAGATGTGCGTGGATGTGTATCACAAGAGATGGAATCAATGTTTAGACCAGTTTTTTTGCAGGGCCCAAATTCAGAATCAAGAATGCAAGAAAGGGTGATATCAATTGTTTTTTTTTTCACAGAAGATGAGATAGAATTGATTTTTAGACTTTAGGCCAGTTTTTTATAGCACCCAGTTACAGAATCAACAAGGAAAGAAATGGCGATTTCTTCCAACCTGTAACAACTTTATTTGTTGAATATGACAAAATGGTCGATATCGACCATCACCACTTACCCATGATAGTCGACATCGACCAATTTGACATTGAGATTTCTTCCAACCTGTAATTGTCGTATTTGTTGAATATGACAGAATGGTTGATATCGACCAATTTTTCAGTCAGATTTTCTCCAATTTGTAACTGTCTTATGTGCTGAACACGACAGAATGGTCGATATCAACCATATCGCGAAATGACAAAATGAAAAAGTCAGAAAAGGAACATGAGGACCTTCTCCGTTTCCAAAGCTTTATCAGGTCCTTATCTGTGTAGAGACCACCTTTGGGGTTTTTTTTTCGTAAATCCCCCTTTATTTTTTCAAAATATTACAGATGTTGAGACAACACTTTCCATGGACCAATCCATCCAATCATGGTCTTGTTAATAGGCTAGGATGAGAATTTTCTAGGCAATCCTTCATCCACAATGAGGTCCATCATATGGGCAGAAAGGATTGTCAAACAATGGACACTACATGTATGTATTGAATTGCTGATTGATCTTCCATTATTTACCACATGGGATACATGCATTTCAACCATCACGTGGTATCTGTGCGATATCTTTAACTGCATGACCGGTGACCATCTAATTAAATGTTGAATAAATTCTAACACAGTTGATCATGTTTTCTGGATGTAACCACTCATGATCAACCAATAAACAAGCAAACCAAGAGGAATACGGGAAATTTATGCAGTTTGCCAGTGTGCCTATGTCCAAGTGATGATAAAAACTATTTCTATTGCATCTGAGAAATCAAGGTACAAATTTATTAGCATTTCACTATCCTCAGAAAAGAACACTTATGTTTGGTAGAAATTATCAAAATTTCTTGAAAATAACAAAACAGATCAATCACCACAAATTTATTCGCATTTCTATCCTCAAATAAGAACACTTATATTTGGTAGAAATTATCAAAATATTCTTGAAAATAACAAAATAGCTCAATCACCACAAATTTATTCTCATTTCTATCCTCAAATAAGAACAATTATATTTGGTGGAAATTATCAAAATATTCTTGAAAATAACAAAACAGATCAATCACCACAGCATACAAGATATTTCTCCCCCATAATGTCCCTATTCAACTGAGCTACAAGCCAGGGACCACAAAATACAAGATATTTATCACGACACTAAGATGAAAGTAGATTACAAATGTTTGACTTAATTCATGTCCATTTGAGATTTGACAATCCAAAAGGAGAAGGTAATAAAAAAATCAGGCAAGTAAGAGACTTGAGTCTTGAATAACTAATCTAGGAGAAACTTTCAAGGCTTGAAGTTGTTTTCTTATCTTATTTCTTAATGCTCCTACTTGACCATCAGCAAGCAGAATGCTGCAAGAGAAAGGTGAAAGAACATAGATTAATATATACATGGAGAGAGAGAGAACTATCATTGTTTGTGAAACCATTAATAATCCATACCTTATTGAATTCTCTGGTGATCAATTTCAATGCATGGGATGTGGGATATGTTGCCCAATCCTCTCTTTTTTCTTGATCGAACTGCTCTGTTACAAGTGGACACCCGGCGATCTTTAACTCTTTGAGTGTAGTGAGGTGTTGCATCTTTGGTAACTGCCTCAACTCACGGCAGTAAGAGATGTTGAGGATCCTGAGTGACTTGAGTTGTTCAAGCTCATCAAATAGAGGCCGCAATTCAATACATGTAGAGACATTGACATTTTGTTATGCTTCGAGTTGCACCAACCCATCTGATAGAGACCTCAGTTTAGTACAGGTTGAGATGTAGAGATCCCGGAGCGCCTTGAATTGTCCCAAGCCATTTAGGAGGGATGTCAACCCATAACAATAGTTGATCCTTATAGTCTGGAGTGCTTCAAGCTGCCCCAACTCCTCAGGCAAAGATGTCAACTGAGAGCACTTGGAAATGACTAGAGTCTGAAGAGCTTTGAGTTGCCCCAACCAATCAGGCAGAGATGTCAATGCAACACAACGGCAGATGTAGAGAGTGTGGAGTGATTCAAGTAGTCCCCATCCATTGGGGGGGAGCGACTATTGAAATGTTTCTATAATCTCCAAAGTCTTGAGAGCGAAGAGGCATGGTATTGGCTTAGAGAATATCCCTCTTACATTGCCTCTAAGAGACAAATCTTCAAGGATTGGGAGTAGATTACATGGCATCCAAATAACTTCGCCACATGCGCCAATAACTACTTTCCTTAAAGAATTGGGGAGGTAGCTGGGCAATGCCTTGAGTTTGTGGCAATTGAAAGTTGATAGCTGACCGAGAGATGGCATTACCTGTCCACATTCCTCTGTCAACCTCCATTCCTCCCAATTCAACATCGAGTCAACGTAGAGGTGTTCCCGCCTTGGGAACACATTTCCTTTCACTCTATCATCACCATTCCCATAAAACTCACTGCCCACCGCTCTTACATCATCAGCTCCATATATTTTCAATTATTTAAGTGCATGCAATTTTCCAAGACCTGGAAGTAGTTTACACTTTTTGCAATCCTTCAGTTCAACATCAACTAGACTGGAAAACATTGAATCCTCCAACCAACTGGGGAATTTTGAACCCGCATAGTTTAGTATTTGCAATTGTTTTAGGTAAAACTGAGGTGGTCTAAGTCCTTCAAACACACTCTCCATCCTTTCCATCTCATCATTTCCCAGCATTATCCACTTTTCGTCCATCTTGTATTCACAATGTAAAGACAAACTATGAAGATAACACTTCTTATCGAGTTCTGCTTCTCTAGCCTCATTCAAAGTAATTAGCCTCTCCAAATTTTGTATTTCTAAATTTCATCTAAGAAGGTTGAGATTTTTTAGTTCTCTAGTTTTACATCCTTTGTTACCATCCCCCACAAGGAACTTGCACAACGTTCGAAGGGAAGTCAGCTTTCCTAATCCATTTGGAAAAAATGTGAGATCATGAGTCAATTCAATTTCAAGATGTCGTAATTTAATCATTTTGCTTATACCACTTGGCAGTATGCAAAGTCCTCCACAATCATTAAGTTTCAGAGTTTGCAAATTACAGAGTTCAGAAATAAGTTTAGGCAACTCCACGATCTGTGATCCACACAAAATGAGATACCTTAGTTGTTTTAGTTTCCCAATTAAACTTGGCAATTTTTCAATTGAAGTTCTACTTAAATCCAGAGCTCTAAGAAATCTCAAATGATTGAATAAATTGTTGTGAACTTCCTTAATTCTTTATGGTCCGAACAGAAGGAGTGTTCGCAATCTTTTGCACATTAGAGATGGAATGATTGATGCATCATAGTTCACAAGTAATGATAGATGATGGCTGCTATCAGAACACAAGTTTGAATTTCCAATTTCCTTGATACAGTAATCACTAGATGTGACAGATTTTGCAAGATCGTGAACAAGATCATGCATCTTACATTGAATAATGTTTCCACTGTCGTCTTCTTGTGCATCTTGAAATAATGACCGCGTCAACAAATCATCAAAATACTTTTCACCAATTCCTTTAATCTGAGCTGTTTCAGATTTGATGATACCATGAGCCATCCATAACTTGACTAATTCATCCTTCTTTATATCATGATCTTTCGGAAACACTGAGCAAAATAAAAAACATGGTTTCAAATGGAGGGGCAACTTATAATAGCTCAATAAGAGAGCTAGCAACATGCCTTCATCCTTGGGAGTTTTCCGTTCCCATATTTCGCTATCTAAGATGAATTTCCAATCTGACTTTTTTCTTTTAATGTCGTAAAAGACTCCCTACCTCACTACAGCAAGAAGTACACCTTTGCACTTATCTACAATTTCCATACCTACCTCTGTCAACTCCTGGCACTTTTCCTATTCCCTTCCTTTGAATGCTTCATATGTAAATAGCTTCCAACAATCTAAATTAGACAAAATGCCCAAATTATGAATGTGAGGTGCTTCCATTACCTCTGCAACTTTACGACTACGAGTTGTGACAACAATTCTGCTTCCTTGTGGAGCACCATTGCGTGGAACCTTTAATTTTTCCCATTCTGAATGATTTTCATTCCAAACATAATCCAACACAAGTAAAAATTGCATTTTACCAACAACTTCTTGAAGACTATGCTGCAAAGTGTCAAAGTCTAGGTTCTCGCATGAAGACCCACTCATGGATAGAATGATTTTTTTTGCAATCTGATTAAGGTGAAATATATCATATACATAGACCTAAATTATCTTTTTGAAATGTTTTATCACTCTCGCATCATTGCAGACTAGTTTAGCGAGAGTTGTCTCGCCCAATCCACCCATCCCTACTATCGAAACAATGGAAAATGGCTTCTCCTCTTGACCATTCACACAAACCAACTCATTAACTATACTCTCTTTATCCTGATCTCTGACAAAAATCTTTGTTTTATCAATTAATGAACCAGTTTGTCATTGTTCTATGCGAGAACTTGACTTACCTTCCCTTGTATTACCTTCATTAAAATTGAAAGCACTCTTCTTGATTGAAATTTTATTTAGTCTTTCTGTTATTTCCCTTACCTTATGTCCAGTATCATGCCGTGATTCAACCTTCTTGAAACATATGCAAGGAAAGAGAAAGTAAGGACGCACCTTCTTGCCAATATGAATATCATCTTTATCTCTCTGTGATCCAAAAGCATCTGTTCTCCACTCATCTAGTATGTCCTCGACCTCGTACGCCACTTCTTTAAGCTTCGCTAACCAATCTCGGACCGCCTTTGTCGTCACTTGCTGCCTCTCAGCATCCTCCAGTACAGCTTGAATGGCTGTGAATGTCCTAAAAAGTTGTTTGAGCTCTTTCTCAACATCAGTCAACAATCTCACCTCATCTTTGGCCAGGTCATACATCTCTCTCAACACAATAGATACAAGTGCATTTTCCATGCTATCTTTCTTTACTGCACACACAAAAACACAGAGAAATAATGAAAGATCTTTGAATGTAGAGCCACTTCACTATGTTGTGTGTTATATTTGCAATGGAGCATAGCTTTAAGAAGAAGGAACCTTACTTGGTTTGTTGTAAAAGAACCAAGAAGGAAAACACTACCTACCAGAAAAAAAAAGTAGGAAAAAAGCATATAGTGCCAATTGACCGAGTATATTTTAGTTGTCCTACCTACTACCTGTATTAGTGTATTATATGGATGACATTTTAAGTAAAAGTAGAGGAATTGTGGGGTCCTTCACTCCTTGCTGGTGTTTAAAAATCCCTAAGCATCCACTTGATCAAAAAAACCTACTAAACTAATCTGTTTTGGCCTTCTTTTTTTCAGGATTGGACCAGTAGTCAAAAATATGAAATACCACCAGTGACCAGTATTTTGAAAATAACCGGTCAGAAATGCTGATCTTTCCTAAATATCCACCATTGCATTGTTAACAGGATAAATTAGAAATACTGGAAAATGAGAGTAGGGTGATATTATAATGGTAGTAACACGGTTTCTATGATATTACCTAAAATCTCTATAAATTTTGAATTCATATACTTCTTAGGATTTCCCCAACAAAGTTGGGACAGGCTTTGATGATGATGTACCTTTTTAGCATTTAGGCAGGCCGCCCTCAGTTCAACTAAAGAGGTTTTTTTTTTCACTGGATCACAATTCAGGTTTATCATCCTTCGTTTGTGATCTGCCTAAATGGTCCCAGTTTGCTAGTGGTAAATGAGATAATTCATAGTTTTGGGATCCTTGTGTAGATATATCTATTCATTTTAATTTCCAAGTGAGACCAAATCTTAGATCTAAGATTTCAAGATGCTGATAGGATGGACATATTTCAATCCAAGTTGATTTGCAACATGGATATCAGATTCATGAAAACTTAGGTCACAATCAAAGAGGATCAAGATTCTAACTCGTGAATGAATTGAATCCTAAATTAGACCGTTTGATATGGTGAATCATGGAAAACTGACCTGCAATCTAGACTAGTGTGATCCATATAGCTAATCGCGGGGTAGTATAGTAATATAGGTTAATCTGGATCAAGAAGCTAAAAGTTCTTGATATTTTGATGGATGATATCCTCACCAATTTTGACAGAAAGATACATGGACATGTTGGATTGTGTTAGAATATAGAACTTGTCTGGCCTCATAGGCTGTAAGTCGACCAAAAGGGCTGTAGAAAAAGTCTTGTCAGGCTGCTGTCAGGCCTAAACCAAGGCGGAGACAGAATGGTGTCTCGCTATAGTGAGACTCATTCTCGCTATAGCGAGGGTGGTGCAGAAAGTCTAGTACGATCCGGACTCTGTGTTAGAGTTTGAGATAGACTTCTTTTCTAAGTGGATTATTCTTAGGAGTTTTATGCACGAATTAGGGGCTATAAATTGGGTGTTTCTCACAACCCAAAGATAGACACAGATCATCTCTCAAGTTCTGAATTAGTGATCTAATTGAGAGAAATATTCTCTAGAGATTTTTGAAGAGTTGTGCTGCCAAGTACTCTAGAGAGCCAGGTATCTTCTGCATCCCTTGTAGAAGATCATCTTCTTGCGTAGAAGATTTTAGGAGTCAAGCGCTGGATTGAGTATGTTGCAACCAACGGTGTGAAGTCGTTGAAGCGTGAAGCGACACAAAGTAACTTCAGTCTTTAGATAGGGGCTATCTCGGGAGGAAATTTGAGTGTCTTGTAATTGCGAGATTCATAGTGTTTGATTTGATTCAGTTCGGATCGGTGGTTTTTCACCCGGTTAGGGTTTTCCACCTTAAATTTGGTGTCCTTGTGGTGTGTGCTTGTGATTTTATTTATGCTGCGTAGATTATTTTTTTTTGCACACGTTTGGTTTTATTGATTGAGTGGACCAATCTAGAGATCTCGAACCCTAAACCTTCAATTGGTATCAGAACGGGTTGCACTAAGTTGTTGTGTTTGATCATAAGAGATTTCTGGAATGGTATTCAATCAATTCTTGGCAAGACCTTCTATGTCTGATGATGATAATGAAGATGAGGTGTCATATCAAGAATATGATTGGGAGGAAAAATATTACTCTGCGTTTAATGATTGTGTGAGGATGACCAAGTACGGTAAGAAGGTCACAATCAAGTTAAAAGTTGTTCAAGAAGAAAATTTTGCATTAAAGAATGATTTAGAGCAAGCACTTGAAAAGATTCGTCTCTTGGAAAGTCAGAAAAACTGCATGGTTGAAAATTTGACCACTGAGAGTCAAAAACTTGAAAAGGCTGAACAAGAGATTGAGAATATGGAGTTGCAAACTGTTAAATCTGAAAAGGAAGATTTGCAAGGAAGACTGAATATCACTCTGTCTGAGTTAGAAGTCAAACAAGTTTCGCTAAACAAGATAACCACTGGTTCAAAGACTCTTACAAACATCTTGTGCAGTTAGAAGTGTCAGTTTGACAGAAGCGGTGTCGGTTATGATCATGGTGCATCCACTTCAAAAGCTAAAGGTAAAATAATTTTTGTTTCAAGTGTTGCACATGCTACTCCACATACTGCACATATACATAATGTGTCGAGTAGTTTCAAGAAAAAAAATGTGTCACGAGCTATTCGCACATCCACTTGTCACCATTGTGGAAAGAAAGGGCACATTCGTCCCCATTGTTAGAAACTGTTAAGTCTACTCAAGACCAAGCAATGGCGAAAGAATTTTTCTCCACCCAAGACGACTCAAATTTGGGTAAGAAAGTCTGATTTGCCTAAGAAGTTTGCTCACACTGTGCTGAAAGCTAAAATACATAAGTGTGGGTGGCTAATTATAAAAAGCCCTGATCAAAGAGGTCAAGCCCCCACCCCCAGTGCTAATACGAAGATCATAGTGAGGGGGAGTCAAAATTGAGGGGTAACTAGTGCATCCAGATGACGGAAGCTGCATGATTTTTTGTTTGTCAATTATGGACAAATTCAGGGGGAGAAGAACGAAGCCAGGAGGAGTTCTACAAGCTAAGGCAATTCAAGATCGACAGTGCTGATCTTTTTTTATTTTAAAATTCGATGTTATTTGGGTTTTTCTTTTGGGTAGATCATATTGTATTGTTCTAGGGAGCTTTGTCCAAGAATTACCAAAAGGGGGAGATTGTTAGAATATAGAACTTGTCAGGCCTCATAGGCTGTAAGTCAACAAAAAGGGTTGTAGAGAAAGTCTTGTCAGGCTGTTGTCAGGCCTAAACCGAGGCGGAGATAGAATGGTGACTCGCTATAGCGAGACTCATTCTTGCTATAGCGAGGGTGGCGCAGAAAGTCTGGTACGATTCGGACTCTGTGTTAGAGTTTGAGATAGACTTCTTTTCTAAGTGGATTATTCTTAGGAGTCTTATGCACAAATTAGGGGCTATAAATTGGGTGTTTCTCACAACCCAAAGATAGACACAGATCATCTCTCAAGTTCTGAATTAGTGATCTGATTGAAAGAAATATTCTCTAAAGATTTTTGAAGAGTTGTGCTGCCAAGTACTCTAAAGAGCCAGGTTCTTCTGCATCCCTTGTAGAAGATCATCTTCTTGCGTAGAAGATTTGAGGAGTCAAGCGCTGGATTGAGTTCGTTGCAATCAACGGTGTGAAGTCGTTGAAGCGTGAAGCGACACGAGTTAACTTCAGTCTTTAGATAAGGCATAAGGGATATCTGGGGAGGAAATCTGAGTTTCTTGTAATTGCGAGATTCATAGTGTTTGATTTGATCCAGTTCGGATCGGTGGTTTTTCACCCAGTTAGGGTTTTCCACCTTAAATTTGGTGTCCTTGTGGTGTGTGCTTGTGATTTTATTTCCGCTACGTAGATTATTATTTTTTGCACACTTTTGGTTTGATTGATTGAGTGGACAAATCTAGAGATCTCAAACCCTAAACCTTCATATTGTTTTCTCTTCTTTTGAAAATTTTAAGAATCTTATACATGTAAATTGTTTTATAAGCATGGCATCAGGGTCACCTTTATTGTTAGTCAATACGCTCCTCTTGCATGGAAGTTGCTGGAGTGGGTGTATGTGAAATTGTGACTGCTCTTTTGATTATTTGTGTTGACCTGGAATACTCAAATCGTATTCTTATAATGGGATCTTCATGGTAATCAATCATATTAAACTGTATGCATGACTAAACATGGTGTTTTATTTGGTATATTTTACACCTGCCTTCGCTGACATTTTAACTTTTGTGGAAGATATAAGCGTAGAAAGGAAAGACTTTCGTTGCAATTTGGTAGATGACCCAATAATTTAGACTTTTGCTGATCTAGAATCCAATTAGATGATTTTAGTACAGCACCCAAGACAAAGTGGAAACACATGGAATATGGGTGGTAATATAGACATTTGTACTGGGTTACTACCAGTTCCAACTTTCAAGTGCTTAGCAATTGGTATGCTCAAAGGCCTGATCTGAAATCACCTGCCACGAACATCTATGTTAAATAATAAGACAGCATAAACACTTTGAGCCAACTTGACTAATTTCTACTTAAATTCTAGGGTTTCATTAGAAAATGGCTTTTTCTTATCAAAGGTTATTGATTGTGAGAGGAATGAAGGATCAAACAGTGAAAAAGATTGTTTGGATGAAGAGGAAGGGTGGAAAGATCATGTGGATTCTGTGTCCTTAATTGGAATTGAGTTCTTCAAATTTCTAAAGAATGCTTTTCTTTCCAAGGGGCTAAAAATGAGTGTTTCAAAGTGAAGATACACAAGGGGCCATAAAATAGCCTCTCATTTGGTAGGAAATGGTTATGCACCTGTCATTGTATTCAATTACATCTTGGAAAGATGATGGTCGCATCTAGATCTCTAATTTAGACCGTTCATTGCTCACCTCTCCGATACTCCTTCAATAAACACACCCTGAATTTTTAGGGGTCATTTGGATGTAAAGAACAAATAATGAAAACAAAAGGAGAAAACTTTTCACATTCAGAAGTTTAACTGTGGTTTTCTCTTCCTCCATTTTCTCCTCATCCTAACAAACCAGAAGGAATTCAATGCGAATAATGCAAATGGCTCATGGACAATGTCAGGAGCAGAAAATTATGAGAGTTCAGCTTTGTACTGTGGACAGTTTTCTCTACCTTTCTTCCTCGTCTAACAACCCCTTGTGATTTAATTCCTTAAGGGTGAATGGGTGACAACCATTTCCACTCAGAGGGTAGGAATCGAGGCCCCTCGCATATATTCACCTTTCCTTCACTCTCACAACTTTGATATAACCAAATTTTTAGCAGACCACTTGAACAGATTGGGTGCCTTCAATTGTCCATTGCTAGCTATGAACAGATGCTCAAGAAAGCAATACAGTGATAGTCCACCTCAGCAATCAGAACAGCTAAGGCCAAATAAGGAGCCTTATTCCATGGTGAGCCCCTTGAAGTACCCACATGACAAAACTCGAAAAAGCCATACTATGGTTTGAATCTCTTCTGCCTCAACTGTAAAAAGTATATTCTTCTTTTAATCTATAAATAAAAACAAATAGAATTATTGAATTACCTGTTCATGCAAAGAATTTTCTCTGTCATGTCTTCCTCAACGGTATGCTTAGTTGCCTATGCATATAGGTAAATGATTTACCAACACATCACTCTTCTGGGCTTGTTTGGTTTCAGGTTTTGGTATACAGGAATGTAAACTGAAAATTCAAAGTACCGTAAGTATTAAACTTCTAAATAGTTGAACCTAAATTCAAACTAGCGAATACTAAGTACCATCAATGGGAGAAGATAAAACGCACATGTGTAGAGTTTCAACGGGGATATATTGATTGATTTTCAAATATTGCGCCACTATAAAATTAATGACGACAGTTAATGTTAAAAAATAAGGGGCATTCGGCGACAGGTCCCTGAACATTTCACTTTCTGGCCTTAGATCGACAATCTTTTTTCATAGTATGGTACGTCCTTTTTCCAAATTTGAAGACCAAAAATGTCCAAGTTTCCATTTCTTTAAACCATATCCCATGATTAGTGGGATATGCCATTAATAATGGCCAACTACCATTTAATTGACAATGATTAATGAAATCCCATGAATGAGATTTTCAAATAAATACTTAAGAAATACAAATAAATTTCAAGAACACACATAAATTTCAAAGGAACACAAACAAATTTCAAAAAATGCAATAATTTCAAAAAACGCAATAAATTTCAAAAGATGCAAATAAATTTCAAAAGATCCAAATAAAATTCAAAAAATATAAATAAATTTCAAAAGACATAAACTCAAGTATT
This sequence comes from Litsea cubeba, assembly GCA_012931725.1. Lineage (NCBI taxonomy): Eukaryota > Viridiplantae > Streptophyta > Magnoliopsida > Laurales > Lauraceae > Litsea > Litsea cubeba. The sequence goes on from CM022946.1 coordinate 125,075,234, forward strand.
TTTGCCAAAAATCAGTTAAATTTATTTCAAAAAATACAAATAAATTTCAAAAAATGCAAATAAATTTCCCAAAAAGTTCATATAGATTTTCCAAAAACTCAGATAAATTTAAAAAAAAAACTCAAATAAATCTTCCAAAACATATAAATTTGACAAAAACTCAGATAAATTTGACAAAAACTAGGATAAATTTGACAAAAAATCAGATAACCTGAGTTCTGCAAAGTGGATTAGGTTCACTGGCTTGAACTTGGAACTAACCCAAAACTGGGTTTTTTTCTTCGATTGGATATGGTACGATACCTTGTTGCTCTATTTCTACTGATCCTTCTTCCTTTTCGATGGCGGTGAATGGCCAGACAGTGTGCTGGCGCTGGCTGGTCTCCGGCGACGATGAGTGCGGCGGCGGTGGCGTGGACTCTGCCTTCTGGTCCGGCATTTCACTTTCTAGACTTAGATCCATAATCTTTTTTCATATTATGGTAGGTCCTTTTTCCAAATTTGAAGACCAAAAATGTCCAAGTTACTCTTTCTTTCAATCATATCCCATAAATAGTAGGATATATATGCCATTAATAATGGTCAACTACCATTTAATTGACAACGATTAATGAAATCCCATTAATGAGATTTCAAATGAATTCGTTAAAAACACAAATAAATTTCAAAAAACACACATAAATTTCAAAACAATGCAAATAAGTTTCAAAAGATCCAAATAAATTTCAAAAAATATAAATAAATTTCAAAAGACTCAAATAAATTTCAAAAGAAGTAAATAAAATTTAAAAACATAAATAAATTTCAAAAAATGTAAATACATTTGCCAAAACTAAGATAAACCAATTTTCCAAATTTTAGGAATTTTTTTCAAAAACTCAAGTATTTTTGCCAAAACTCAGTTAAATTTATTTCAAAAAATGTAAATAAATTTGAAAAGACGCAAATAAATTTCAAAAGACACAAATAAAATTAAAAAACACAAAGAGATTTCAAAAAATGAAAATAAACTTGCCAAAAAGCTCAGATATATTTTCCAAAAACTCGGATAAAATTTAAAAAAAAACTCAGATAAATTTTCCAAAAACACAGATAAATTTGATAAAAACTCAGATAAATTTCACCAAAACTCAGATAAATTTGACAAAAACTCGGATAAATTTGAAAAAAACCCAGATAACCTAAGTTCTGCTGAACCGGGCTTCTGCAAAGTAGGTCAGGTTGAACCTAACCCGTAAACTGGCCTAAACCTGGAACTAACCCAAACTGGGTTTTTTTCTTCGATTGGTTCTGGTACAAACCTTGCAGCTCTGTTTCTGCTGATCCTTCTTCCTCTTCGATGGCGTTGAATGGCTGGACAGTGTACTAGTGCTAGCCGGTCTCCGGCGACGATGAGTGTGGCATCTGCGTGGACTCTGGCCTTCTGGTTCGGCGATGACCGCCTTACAAGTCCGGACCTCTACTTCTAATTTCTTCTCTAAGAATGGCTAACCCACACAAATATATTTTAACCTCAAATACTCCACTTGTCAAAACAAGATGAGTTCCAAAACAAAACTCTTATTGGTTTTCCATTGTGGGATGCCTTTGCATGAACCAATGGAAACCGAGACGAGATGGCATAGCAAATCAAGATACTCCACCATTCAGCCACAAAAAACGAAAGAACCTTTGCTTCGGATTCCTACAACAAAACGCGCTTCACAGCGACTGGTGTTCTCGATCCATACCGAAATAGAAAGAAGAAGACCGAAGGGGGTCTCTTGCCCTAGGAATGAGGGAGGGGGAATGGAAGATTTGAAATTTAAAATTCATAGTTTTATGCCTAAACAGTTGAAAGGGAAAATCGGTCATGAAAATGTCTGGTGTGGCGTATCTAGGGACCTCTCACCAAAATATGTCCAGCTACGTGGACTACAACTCTTAGACGAAACTTGTGTGGACCAGAGCCTTTAAACGTTCCATTTCAGGGACCTATCACCATTTAACTCAAAAAATAACTACTAACTACCTGTAACATCTCAAATCCAAATATGAAAATATCTTCTTAATTTTAAATCCACAATTAACTAGTTTACACATCATTGATGCTTGCCCATTAATGCAATAATTCATAATTTGCAATTAAAAACCTAAGAGCCTAATGGGAGTTGGATGACACCTAGGATCAGCTTTTAAGCCCCTACCTATTGACCTTGGTTATAAACACCAAAAAACAGATAATCAAGAAGTAATGTCTGTTTGTCTGTTGTTCACAGATGATGTTGTACTCACTTGTTAGACAAGAAAGCAAGAAAATGATAACTTAGAGCTTTGAAGAAGATTTAATTCAAATGAGTTGAAAATAGAAGTTCAAAATTAGAATACATGTCAAGAGCATGTTTAGCAGATTTGAGAGTAAAGAAGACGAGTTAGTGAAAACCAAAATAATCTAGTGCAAGGGCATGAAAAATCTTGACATTTGGGAGCAACTATATATTGAGCAACACAAGGGGAGTTAGATATAGCAAATGATAAGTTTTGTGTGGGCAAAGTGGAGACCAGCTAGTGGACTATTTATGCGATGGTCAAGTACTACTTTAATTTAAAGGGCATCTTTACAAGAGACACTTAATCCTGCTTCTGAAAGTTGTGAAGAAGCCAAAGAACTTGTTGAGAGATGCGCATGGTAAGAGGGATTCGTGGAGGTGTAAGAAAGGGTCGAATTAGGAAGAGAAACATAGGAAACTTACATGAAGTTCCAATTGAAGAGAATATCAAGCAACATCATTAGAAATATTTTAGGCACGTACATAGAAAATAAAATAGTGCACATTGAGGCTTATTGAGTTATATGTTCAAGAAATTAGGAAAAAAAGGAGACCAGTAAAGACCTTAAATGAAGCAGTGAGAAAAGGCATGATAGCTTGCGGACTTACTGAAAAATATCGCTCTAAAATAGGGGTTCAAAGGAAAAGTAAAACTTGCAAAGCCAATCTACATAGATTGCATATATAAGGCTTCAATGATCATGATTTAGGCTTAATCTAAAAAACGCATAAATAAAAGATAAGTATGTTGGTTTCAGGCTGATCGAATGTGGCCCACATCATGCCCATGCTCCAACTAGCAATAGTTTCATATAAACAAATATGTGGATGTGTAATAAGATAAATAGACCCAAAACTTTCTCTATTGTCTAATATATAACATCTCCTATTTAAATTCAAAAGATAAATATGTGATGCTGATTAGGTTTTTCATGTCAATTTTCATTAAGCAGCCCTTACCAAAACCAAGACAGCCGTTCATCTAGAAGTAGAATAGATAACCGAAGATCTGAAGCAATAAGTCCAACTCTAGAAAGCAGGAACTGTGCAACATGAGCCTCCTGTCCCAATAGAAGAACTTACATCTTCAAGATCATTACAATCATGTCTTAATTCAGATCAAACTCTTTCACATATATTCCATCAGCAGCAACATTAACAGCAGGATGGTTACTTTGGAAAGATGGAGTAAATGAATACAAGTGTAATGTTGGGTTTTTTGGTGGTTTCCAAATTCTAAAGGTGTTTTTTGTAAAGGTGTTTTGTCCTTTTGTTCTTTTGCTTTATGGGGGTAGTGTAGGCTATTGGAAACAAGGCATCCCACATTGCTAAAGTTCATCTTTTGAAGAGGCTTTATATGTGTTTCCATTCCTATACTCTTTAAGAACTTTTGAAGACTTTTGCCATGAGCCCTATGCGAGTCAGGCTTGATCAGGTCCGAAAAATGATTAACTAGGCATGCGTCCGCGACACGCGCACAGGGGGGTGCAAATCTAGGCCAGGTGGCCTAGAGGGACCCATATTCTGATATAGAAATGCAAACTTTTGCCATTATTTTATTTATTTATTTCAATAAATAAAATCTATTTTTATAAACCGATTTTAAGCATTGTATTTAATGTGGATTAAATCATTTTAACGTTGTGATTTATTTATTTTAACGTTGTGAGGTTTATGGCCTTAATGATCTTAAACGTTGAGGATTAATAGTTCAACGAACACTAATCTCATTATATTAGGCCCATCTCAGTCATCGCTTTTACAGACACAGAAAATGAATTTCTCCTCTTCTCTTTTCCTCTGTTTTCCATCTGAGCATTCCAAAAGGAGTCTACAGTTCAGTCTGCGTGTGCGACCGAACCTGAACAAGAAGACCGTTGTATCCCGGGGGCAGTTCTGCTGAGAACCTTCGCACCTAGATTTTATCCCAAGGGGTGGAACTCATCCTAAAGAGAGCGTCATCAGACGTGCCTCAGCCACAGATCTGCTGCCGTTGCTGCTTTTCGACTTTCGCTAACAAATCACAGTTGCAGTCTTCAACAATCGGGTACTATTATTTTATTTAAGTTCTATTTGACAGCAGCCCCTGTTCTGTAGCATATCCAACAATTGTAAAGCCAAGATATCAAATCCTTACAGTAATTTATGATAAAAAGAATTTTTAAAGGACAGTAGAAGAAAGAAACCACAACAAGGTATAGATTTTAAGTAAACGAACTCATCCATATACATTGTGATAAAAAGAATTTGCACCTTCATCTGCTAAAAAACCATGCTTTGATTTTATTTTTTTATTTTTCTTGGGTAGGTAAGAGGGATGCTTGAAAAGGCAAACAAAAGATGAAATAGCCAAAGCAAATCTAGACTCCCATGCATACAAATTTCAATCCCGACAACCCATTCTTAGCAAGACAGTGGGCAGCCATAGTAAAGTTCTTGGGAACACGAGAGACTTATAAATTTTCAAAACAACTTCCAAGGCTAATATATCCCAAATATAGAAATGGATAGACTAGTCTCCACTGCCTTTGATAGCCTTAACAACCGCCAATGCATCCGACAATAGACATATTTTAGAGAAACCATGCCTTTGATGGACTTCAGCGCAAACGGGATTGCTCATGCTTTGATTATTTTCTCCCCTGCATTCGAATAAGAAAGCATGACTGGAGAAGACTAGGATAGACTGCAAGGTGTCACATCCCGGGCCCGAGAATTCCCCGATTAGGGTGGTTTTCGAGGTGTGACACGCGTATTCCCGTGAATTTGCACCTGTTCCGGTACAAATCCGAATCCACGAAGGAGAAAATTCCACTTCACGCGTGTGAGGAGTGCTCACTGACGCCTATCAATGTACTTTTAATTTGCGGAAGCCTTTATATCACTAATATCAAAGCTTGAGCAGTCCCTAAGAGTTCCAATAATACATCTTATTATTTATCATTTAACAAGATTAATAACTTAATATCCCATAATTACATTCTACAAAAGCACTCCACTGAAGAAAATACTAGATATTTTACCTCAATGGAACATGATCCTAATACAATTGCAAATCATAACTAATCATATGTATAACTATAAATAAGTGCAAGATATAGGATCTAATCTCAAACCCAATGTTACAACTCTTGTACGTTCTCTGACAGTCAAAGCTAGCCGACAACCTTAAATTCCCTTCACTCTAATCACAGAGGGACTAGTAGTTTTCCTCCTCAGTTTCCTGGATTCCCGTGACTCCAAGTACAACACCATGAATACAACAATTTAACAATATATGAGCAATTGAGATTTAACACATGCTGTTCTAATTCAAATATAAAAATGAATAAATTAAAGAGATCAAACATTAGTATGTTAGGCACATTGTGCTTTATGAATAAATCATGTTTTTCGAATCATAGGTCGAATACTTACTTTTCTAATTGGTTACTACATTCTGCTCATCCTCTCCTATAGAGAGTGAATCTTGTTTGGATGTCACTAGTGATCTGGCCAAAGGTTCTCCTGGCTACCCGGTTCTAGATTTTCGGTGCTCCAGACAACCTACGGTAGTTGCCTCGAATAACTGAACTGAACTTCAACCCCGTCGAGTATCGTACGGTCGAAGCTAAGTAGTGTCGAACTGTTCGAATCGAATAATAATGAAACTGGAGTTAGACTTTTTTATTCAAATCATTAAAAATTGAATCCATTTATTTTCATTCTATAATTTCGAGTCATTTCCAATCGAATCGAATCATATGCTTACTCCTTCGAATATCACATCAATGTACGATAACATTTCTAAGACAATTGTAATAACATTTTGAGAAATAATACGAATAAAGCATATAACATTTATTTGAACAGATGAGGGCAATAAATAAGTCGATCCCAATATGCAAATGCAAATCGATTAATAGAATCAAGGTGATTTACTAGCCAACCCTAAATATCTAATTACCTATTGTCTCTAACCGTCTGTTTCGATGTAGTTTTAGGTAATTCGATGCACGTGCTACATTTCTTTGGTGTCACTTTGTGTGTATGCGAGGTACAATGAAATTCCTAAAACAACACCCATGGTGAAGTGGTAGACGAAACGGATAAGCACATGAGATGATCTCAGCCCAAGATTTCTCATGTGATATAGTTTCCATCAGACTACGTTAATCGGCTATGGACCTATAAGGTCAGTCTTTTCACACCCTAAGAATATATTGGTTTTATGTATACATCTTGGTCATCCTTAGGGCTGACTATGACAATTTTTACACATAAGTATAAGTAAATAAGACCTCATTTATGATTAAAAGGAACCCGGTAGGGTTCAGTTACCTGTCGGTTAACTGAAAGTGGCTATTTCGGTTCACCGACATCGAACCAAAGTCAGCCTGTAAGAAAAAAGGCTATCCAGTTCTTCTGACCGAAGTAATTAAGTTATGTTCGGTGGGTGTCGGTTAACCGAACTCTATTTTCTGTTTTTTTCTGCCTTCTGTTATTTGAACTGAACTCCATGTCAGTTGACCGAACTCCCTATGTGTCAGACCCCGACCCAGGTTTGGAATATTTAATTATATTTTAATCGTGATTAGTTGATAAGTGGGGTTAGTGGACGATTAGCTTATTTTCTTAAGCTAGATTAGAATGTTTGATTAGCTTTGGGAATTTTTTAGAGTCGTTGACTTAGGCTTGATGTGGGCCGGGGCGCCCGTGTGTTGTGTGTGAACCTTTGGGGTTTAACTTTGATTTTTTTAAAATCCCAATTTTTATGTATTTCGACTCATTTCATTTAGATTATCAACTTCCATGTTTTGACCGTCTTGGTTTAATGATCAGAAATTGCGTTTTTCGAGAAAAATGGCAAAACTGACCTTTCGCACAAAATCTGTACCCAAATTCTGAAAATTTCAGAAATTGACAAAAATATACTTTTTGGAAGGTAGAAATTTCGCTGATCGTTTTTGTCTTCTTCGTCGTTTCCATTCGGGGCCCGCAAATGCCATTTTTAGCCCTGTGAAGATTGGGACCCACAAACCCATCTTATATGAGATGAGCTCTCTTCTTCTTCCTTCATTTCTCTTTTCCTGCACGTTTTGGAGCAAGGGTTTTTCCCTTTCTTCCAGCACTTTCTCTCTTCTCTGAAACACCCATTTCTTTGAGTTTTCATGGAGGATTGATCTCCTTGGGTTCTTCCTCATCATGCAAGCTTTCCAAAGACACCTTTTTCAAAGGTTTTGAGCTAGGGCAAGGTTCTCTTTCAAGCTTCTCTTCATTGTTTGAGTTCTTCAAGGTTAGCAATGGCTTTCCAAACTTGGAATCTTTGTTTTCCTCTTCATTTAGAGTGTTTTCATCCCACATGCAAGAGTTTTCCTTGGAGATTTACAAAAGATTGATTTCTAGGGTTTTCTTGGGAAAATTTTGGGGATTTTTGTAGATTTGGAGCTTGAGGCCCTAGAGAGTGTTTGAACAGTATCTTAGCTCTCATCTTGACTGAGGCAAGTGGATTTTTCAATTAATATGATGATTTCATTTTCTCTTGTTTTATTTCATGGTGTTTCATGCTATGTGCTAATCTTCTTATGATTCATAGATTTGTTTTGGGATAAATGGAGTAATGTGATGTTTGATTTCCACTTAGGTTATTGTTTTTCAATGTATTAGAACTTTGATTTCACTTTGGACATCTTGGAATTTAACTTTCTTTATGTTAAGTTATTGTATTCAAAGAATGGAAAAAAAAACTTTGATTTAAAAGTGTGTGTATGCTTGATTTGAAGGATTAATGGATGATGATTTGATGAGTTGAAGAGGTCAAGGAAGGGCCCAATTAAATCTTGGAATTTTGTATGAAAGAAAAGGAACGAAAAAGGATAAAAAAGGATGGGGAAATAAGGAAAAACACCCAGCTGAGCCGGACTGGACAGAGCCTAGTCCGCTCGAGCGACCCAGGCTCTGTCTGGGCTTCGCTCGAGCGGACCTTGGGTCGCTCGAGCGAGCCCAGTCCGGCCTGGTTCAGGGCCTGGTTCTGGCCTGGGTTTAAGGTCTGGTTTTGGGCTGGTTTCAAGGCCTGTTTGGGCTTGTTTCAAGACCTGATGTCGCGACCCCGGACCGGGAAACTAGGGGAAAAGGAGGATCCGAGTCCGGGAATCGGGACAGTGGTGGGGTGATGCCGCGCCACATGCATCTCTTTGGCTAAACCGCACACGGAATTAAAAGAATATTTATCCGTGCACGTGATTTCCCACAGGGTTCCGCGGTGAGGATTATCTTTACACATCATCTCACATATAACCATATCAGACATATTTTCAAGATTGCGGAAGCGTGTAGCAAACCATGCTAATACTATTAAATCCAATCCCATGAACAAGACTGATTTATGATTAACATAACAAGATATCAGAATGAGCAATGATCATAAGCATATTTCCCCAAAAGTAAAGTTAAGTATATTTACAAAATATCAGTTGATTAATGCCCCCAAATAACGGTCAACAAAGACCGTACAACCAAATGAAACCTAAAACAAAGATATCATAAGTTCCCAAGGTGTATCATTCTCAAGGCAAGACCGAATGTCTACATGACAACATCGGCTTGCCACTCAATCACTCGCTGCGGTTCACCGACCGCCTCCTCTGGCTCCTCCTCAAAGGCAATAAACTCGGGACCTGAGTACCAAAATAAATGGATCAGACACGACGGTCTGGCAGGTGGGTGAAAAGATATAACAATAATAAAACAATGATACTATGCAAGAGTTAAGAAAACCTGCGTATAAATAATGAATTTCATAAGAAATAATGCATCATTTGTTAAACAACAACATGAACGATATAAAACAGTAGAGGTACCAAGGATAAGGAACTGTCAAGATGGCAACCCACACAAAGCTATATCCTCTCTCACCGAAGTGAAGAGAGCGCATACCCTAACAGGATCATTGACCTCAGTCACACAAAGTGAGGTGGGACAATGATAAATACTATAATATACATATATATATACTCTGTGGGACCACGGTAGCGAACCGGGTAAAAACTCTGCACATTCCAGACTGCAGCTGACTATCAGGAGGGGAAGGAGCCCCAAGTCAGTGGATCAAACCGACGAGGTCGTCCAAGCTCAGTGGTGCCGACTCTTAGGCAAATACGATAAATCAAATCACATGCACAGTAAGAAACGGGGTGCCAAGATGCACAAAATACCCATTCACCTCAAGTTGACATATACCGGTTAGCAAAAGCTAAGCACATCTCTTCTAGTACTCTTGAAATAGTCTAGTCGTATCATATGGGTTGAAATCCCAAAATAGGAGTTTGGTTGAAAATCGAATACAAATAGTTTTCCATACCTTTACAGGCTAACAATGGGGTTTCTAGAATTGAATCAGTGCGAATAGGGTCCCGTATGTCAATCATGATGTAATTTTGGTACTCTTTAAGAGTTAAGGACATTCCGGGTCCTTATACACATTGGTCAATCTAGAAAATCTCATAGGATCTCCATGATGAGTTTCCCCTTCCTCCGGACTTCACGCAATGCCTTACGAGTCCCTAAATAACAATGGGGCTCCAAATAATACCTCCCCACTACAACCCTTTGCAATTTACCCAATTCATTCATGGGTGGTTCAATGCCTTCAAATAAGAAGATAAGGGATAGAGCTGAATTGGACTTGAGTATGGGCTTGGAATGAATCTGGGAAATAGTCCCACAATTCTCTTATTTTACAGTTCATCTCATTTCAGTCCGATCGATCGGGCTCCTTGGCCGATCGATCGGTCCTGAATTGCTTCCAGTTATTTACAGTCCGATCGATCGGACCTGATGGGCGATCGATCGGTCCTGAAAACCCTCTCAGTTATTTACAGTCCGATCGATCGGACCTGATGGGAGATCGATCGGTCCTGTAACGAATCTCAATCCATTTGGTTGAATTCTTCTCTTGTCCAACTCCTATCCATTTCCTTTCTTTCCCCTTCTTCCATACATATCTTCACGAATAATTGGGCTATTCCTTGACCTCATTATCTCATCAAATCGTCATTCAAGATCAATAAGACTAAGCATCAAACATGATAAATCATTAAAGCCCTTAATGAAGACAAATCAAGATTTTTGCAGAAAACATAATAAAACACATGAGAATCATTTCATCCACTTGCCTTGGGTCCAATTGCAAATCAAATTGAGCTCTAATCACCTCTTAGGCCCCCAATCAAACACCTATACACAAAACCCCCAAATCCAAACCCTAGATTATCAAAATCCAAGTAAAACAAGACGAAATTTTCCAATAATTGAAATAGAGCTACCCTAGGGCTAAACAAACAAGATTATAAAACTTTTAGGAAGATCACTTACAAGGAAGTTCTTCAAAAAGCAAGGTGTTGTCCAAAGCAAGTTTTGGAGTGGGCGGTTTTCTTCAAAAATGGTGTCAAGATGAAGCCCTTGAGATGAGGAAGAAGATTGTAGCCTCTAATTTTCCATTAGCACTAGTTTAGTGGGGGATTGAAGATGAAGAAGCAAGAAAAGGTAAGGGAAAACCCTTAGGGCTGGGATTTCTCTTCTCCTCTAGGGTTTTTGCCAGAAATGGGGAAAAAGAAGAAGAAGCTTTCTATATATAGTAAGTGGGAGTGGGGCCCACGACTTAAAAGACTTCTCGGGCTCAAAACATGGTTTTCGGGGCTTCAAACGAATTCGATGAAGAAGACAAAGTTGCTCGGCAAAATTTCTAGTTTCCAAAAAGTATATATTTTGCACCTTTTGGTGACATTGAAATCGGTGTCCAGATTTTGGGTAAAAAGACCATTTTGCCCTTAATTAGTGAAAAATCGGGTTTAAGGTCCTCGAATGAAAACGATGTCAACATGAAAGTTGTAGGGATTAACAAGATAAGTCCAATGGGGGTTAAAAACACGATTCTTGGAAATCATCGGTAAACCCCCAATCTCACACAATTCGTAATAAGAACCCCCAAAGGGTCCCACAATTCAAAAGGCTCTCCAAATTCCCCAAAGCTATCATAAAAGCTATTGAAATCCCCAACTAATCCAAAACCACTAAACACACTTAAAACTAAAACACAACTTAATCAACTCTAAACGAGGTCTCTCGGGTCGGGGTCTTACATCCTCCACCCCTTAGGACATTTGGTCCTCCAAATGGCAATTAAAACTCACCTCCGGTAGGAGATGTGGGTACTTTTTCTGAACTTGATCCCGTAATTCCCAAGTTGCTTCTTCCGGTCCATGATTCTCCCAAAGTACCTTGACCCACTGAATAGTCCGAGTTCTCAATTCTTGTTCCTTGGTGTCAATGATCTGCTTAGGCTTCTCAACATAGGTCGCATCTTCTCGAATTTCTAACGGCTCATAACGGAGTATGTGTAGTCTGTCGGGAACGTACTTCTTCAACATAGACACATGAAACACATTGTGTATGCCGGAGAGTTCGGGTGGTAAGGCTAACCTGTAAGCCACATCACCAATCCTACTCACAATGTCATACGGTCCAATGTATCTCCTAGACATTTTGCCCTTCTGCCCAAACCTCAAAGTTCCATGCGTAGGTGACACTTTCAAGAAAACCTTATCTCCTTCTTTAAATTGTAAATCCCTTCTGTGGGAGTCTGCATAACTCTTCTGTCTACTCTGAGCCACTTTCAGACGTTCTTGGATCAACTTGACCATGTCGCTTGTCTCACTAACAATGGTCGGTCCATGGAAACTGCGAGTACCAACTTCTTCCCAACAAACAGGTGTTCTACACCTTCTGCCATACAAAGCCTCAAAAGGTGCCATACCGATACTCGAGTGGAAACTGTTGTTGTAAGCGAACTCACATAACGGTAAGGCTTCATCCCACTGAGTCTTGAAATCTAACACACAAGCTCGAAGCATATCCTCAAGTGTCTGAATTGTCCTTTCTGACTGGCCATCGGTCTGTGGGTGTTAGGCCGTGCTGAACTGTAACTTCGCACCCATAGACTCATGCAATGTCTTCCAAAATCTCGAGACAAATCTGCTATCTCTATCGGATGTGATGGAAACTGGCTGTCCATGACGACTGACAATTTCTGTGACAAACAACTGTGCCAAAGGTAACATATGCATTTTTTTCTCAGTCTTCATCGGTAGGAAATGAGCTGACTTGGTGAGACGGTCCACTATGACCCAAATAGCATCATTGCCCTTACTAGTCTTTGGTAAACCCGATATAAAGTCCATGGTAATATGCTCCCATTTCCATTCCGGAATCTCTAATGGTCGTAGTAACCCTGGAGGCTTCTAATGTTCTGCCTTGATCAACTGACATGTCATACAACGAGAGACGAAAGCTGCTATCTCTCTCTTCATGTTATTCCACCAAAATCTGCCCTTCAAATTCTGGTACATCTTCGTACTGCCCGGGTGTATGGAATACTTGGTATTGTGAGCCTCAGACATGATATCATTCCTCAAGTCCTCCAAGTTAGGCACACACAGACGGTCTCGGTAATACAAAACTCCATCTACAACACGAAAATCCGGGCGATCTGCTAAGTGCTCAGAAATCTTAGCCAACTCTAGGTCTTGTAACTGCTTCTCTTTGATCTTCTGAATGAACGAAGGTTCTGACACTGACATATTTGCCAACATGACACCCTCTCTTAGTGGCTGAAAATCTACTCTCATCTCCTCTAACTGTTGTACCACATAAGTCCCCCGAAGACTTGCCATGCTCACTGACTTTCTGCTCAAGGCATCAGCAACTACATTCGCTTTTCCCGGGTGATACTTGATTGGAAAATCATAGTCTTTAATATATTCCATCCATCTCCTCTGCCTCATGTTCAACTCCTTCTGAGAAAACAAGTACTGTAGGCTACGGTGATCGGAGTGAACCTCAAACTTCTCTCCATAGAGGTAGTGTCTCCACATCTTCAAAGCTAAACAACTGCGGCCAACTCGAGATCATGTGTTGCATAGTTCTTCTCATGATCTTTCAACTGCCGTGACCCATATGCAACTACCTTCCCATCTTGCATTAGCACGCATCCAAGCCCAACATTAGAAGCATCGGTAAAAATGGTAAAACCGCCGCTCCCAGATGGCAAAGTGAGGACTGGAGCTGTAGTCAATCTCTTCTTCAGCTCTTGGAAACTAGCTTCACACTTGTCCGTCCAAACATATGGTGCATTCTTCCTTGTCAACTTCGTCAAAGGTGACGCAATCGACGAAAATCCTTGTACAAACCTCCGATAATATCCTGCCAATCCAAGAAAACTCCTGATTTCTGATGCATTCTTCGGTCTATCCCAATTCATGACTGCCTCAATCTTGGACGGGTCCACTGATAATCCTTCTTTGGAGATGATATGACCCAAAAATGTGACTTGGTCCAACCAAATTCACACTTACTAAGTTTTGCAAACAACTGATTCTCCCTCAAGAGCTGGAGTGCTATCCTCAAATGTTCTTCATGCTCTCCTTTGGTCTTGGAATACACCAAAATATCATCAATAAACACCACTGTAAACTGATCCAAATACTCCGCAAATATTTTGTTCATCAATGCCATGAAAACTGCCGGTGCATTAGTCAAACCAAATGGCATCACTAGAAACTCATAGTGTCCATATCTTGTCCGAAAGGCTGTTTTTGGTACATCTGAATCTCTAACTCTCAACTGATGGTAGCCTAACCTCAAATCAATCTTCGAAAAGTAAGCAGCTCCTTGTAACTGATCGAACAATTCATCTATCCTTGGCAATGGATATTTTTTTTTGATGGTCACTTGGTTCAATCTTCTATAGTCAACACACATTCTCATGGAACCATCCTTCTTCTTCACAAATAAAACTGGTGCTCCCCACGGTGACACACTAGGTCTCACAAAACCTTTGTTCAAAAGTTCTTGCAATTGCATCTTCAACTCTCCCAATTCTGCCGGGGCCATTCTGTAAGGTGCGATAGATATCGGAGCAGTCCCCGGTAACAACTCAATAGTGAAGTCTATCTCTCTAATGGGTGGCAATCCTGGTATCTCCTCCGGGAAAAAATCCGGAAACTCACAAACAATTGGGATCTCCTCCACCCCTGGGGACCGTTTATCCTCCGTGATAAACGCCAAATAACCCTCACAAGCACTTTTTAGAAGTCTATCAGCCTTCAACGCTGAAATAAACCCTGCACCAGAATTACTCCTCTCTCCCTGAAACAACACCCCTGCTTGGGTCTCCTCTAACTTAAAAGTTAGGGTTTTATGGAAACAATCCATCGTAGCATGGTATCCTCCTAACCAATTCATCCCTAGGATGACATCAAAATCCTGCATCTCTAATAAAATGAGATCTGCCGGTAATACTACTTCTCCTATCATGACTGGACAACTAGGGTAAAAAGTTTTACAAACAACTTCCTTACCTAAAGGGGTAGTCACAGTCAAAATGAAACTCAACTCTCTAGCATGCATATCAATCAACTTAGCAAATTTTGGAGATAGGAATGAGTGAGTAGAGCCAGGGTCAAACAAAACCTTAGCATCAAAACCACAGACGAGAAGTGTACCTTCCAATACATTGCCTTCAGCCTCTGCATCAGCTCTATTGACAGCATAGAGTTGTGCCCTCTGTTGTGGCATGTTCTGTCCTTGCTGTTGCCTGCCTTGTGGTGCATTCCTGTTCTGATTCTGAGGACGCTGATTCTGATTTTGATTTTGCCCTTGCTGACGGGCCTGTTGTTGCTGTTGTTGCTGTGGCCTAAACTGTTGCTGAGGTGCCTGTTGTTGTAGTGGCCTTACTTGATTCTGAACTACTAACGCATTCGTAGGTGGTGTCTGACGCTGTACTCCCTGCTGCTGTCTATTCTGTCTATCTGGCCTTGGGCAATCCCTCATCTGGTGGTCCAATGAACCACATCTAAAACATGCCCCTGTGATAGAACGACATTGGGCATTCCCATGATATTTTCCACAATGGATACAAACTCCTTGATTCTGTGCATTCTGCTCTTGTCTTGGCCTCTTGTTCTGATTGTTCCTTTGTTGATAGTTCTGCTGCTGGCCTTGACCCTTTCCTTGGTTCTTGACGATCTTGTTGTGGAAGTTCTCAAATTTGTATGCTCTCTTGACAGCTTCTTCAAAGGTAACGGGTGGTACAACCCCGGTAGCATCCCTCTCAATAATCGGGTGAAGTCCCTCAAGGAACTTGGTTATCTTCTTCTCCTCTGTGTCTACCAACTCCGGTGCATACCTTGACAATCTCTCAAATTTGGTGAGGTATTCGAGGACTGTCATATTTCCTTGCACAAGTTGCTGAAATTCTACTGCCTTTTGTCTCTTGACATGTGTAGGTACATATTTCTCTCCAAACTGTCTCTTGAAGCTAGCCCAAGCTTCTGCATCAGCCATTGTCCTGTATTCTGCCTTGACGGTCTTCCACCAAATATCTGCTAAACCCACAAACATAGAGGCTGCAAGCTGTACACGTTCTACACCGGTACATATGAAGATCTCAAATATGTTTTCGGTGTGCTCAAGCCAATCATCTGCTGCCATTGGATCCTCAGTCCCCAAAAATTCTTTCGGTCCTCTCTTCCTAAACCGCTCATACAACACATTAGGATCATTCCCTCTAATATTCACCGGACCAGGTGGTGCAACTGGGATTGGTTCCGGTCTCCTCTCCAATATCCCCAACAACTGTGCCTGCATTTGAGCTATCTCCCTAGCATGATCCTCGTCTTTCTTAAGCATCTGTTCTTGCAATCTGGTCTGTGTCTCATATGCTTGTGCTTGGAGCCTAGCCTGATTCTCATTGGCCTGGCGTTGTTGGTCTATCATAGCCTGCATCATCTGTTGGAATTGGTTCTGCATGTTGTTGTCTTGTGGTTCCTCTCCAATAGGCTCTGTATTCTCACTGTTACTGGCAACGTGATTACTGTTTGCAGTTCTTTTGCGAGGTGGCATAACGCTGCAAAACAAATTGTTAGCACATATAAATCAAGTACAGGGTGGTCACACATTGCTCACACGATTCTATCTAACGAATCCTCGCCACGTACTTAAGATTTCTAGTTTCTTTTAATTGCCTGAAACATGTCCCGCTCTGATACCAGTCCTGTCGCGACCCCGGACCGGGAAACCTGGGGAAAAGGAGGATCCGAGTCCGGGAATCGGGACAGTGGTGGGGTGATGCCGCGCCACGTGCATCTCTTTGGCTAAACCGCACACGGAATTAAAAGAATATTTTCCGTGCACGTGATTTCCCACAGGGTTCCGCGGTGAGGATTATCTTTACACATCATCTCACATATAACCATATCATACATATTTTCAAGATTGCGGAAGCGTGTAGCAAACCATGCTAATACTATTCAATCCAATCCCATGAACAAGACTGATTTATGATTAACATAACAAGATATCAGAATGAGCAATGATCATAAGCATATTTCCCCAAAAGTAAAGTTAAGTATATTTACAAAATATCAGTTGATTAATGCCCCCAAATAACGGTCAACAAAGACCGTACAACCAAATGAAACCTAAAACAAAGATATCATAAGTTCCCAAAGTGTATCGTTCTCAAGGCAAGACCGAATGTCTACATGACAACATCGGCTTGCCACTCAATCACTCACTGCGGTTCACCGACCGCCTCCTCTGGCTCCTCCTCAAAGGCAATAAACTCGGGACCTGAGTACCAAAATAAATGGATCAGACACGACGGTCTGGCAGGTGGGTGAAAAGATATAACAATAATAAAACAATGATACTATGCAAGAGTTAAGAAAACCTGCGTATAAATAATGAATTTCATAAGAAATAATGCATCATTTGTTAAACAACAACATGAACGATATAAAAAAGTAGAGGTACCAAGGATAAGGAACTGTCAAGATGGCAACCCACACAAAGCTATATCCTCTCTCACCGAAGTAAAGAGAGCGCATACCCTAACAGGATCATTGACCTCAGTCACACAAAGTGAGGTGGGACAATGATAAATACTATAATATACATATATATATACTCTGTGGGACCACGGTAGCGAACCGGGTAAAAACTCTGCACATTCTAGACTGCAGCTGACTATCAGGAGGGGAAGGAGCCCCAAGTCGGTGGATCAAACCGACGAGGTTGTCCAAGCTCAGTGGTGCCGACTCTTAGGCAAATACGATAAATCAAATCACATGCACAGTAAGAAACGTGGTGCCAAGATGCACAAAATACCCATTCACCTCAAGTTGACATATACCGGTTAGCAAAAGCTAAGCACATCTCTTCTAGTACTCTTGAAATAGTCTAGTCGTATCATATGGGTTGAAATCCCAAAATAGGAGTTTGGTTGAAAATCGAATACAAATAGTTTTCCATACCTTTACAGGCTAACAATGGGGTTTCTAGAATTGAATCAGTGCGAATAGGGTCCCGTATGTCAATCATGATGTAATTTTGGTACTCTTTAAGAGTTAAGGACATTCCGGGTCCTTATACACATTGGTCAATCTAGAAAATCTCATAGGATCTCCATGATGAGTTTCCCCTTCCTCCGGACTTCACGCAATGCCTTACGAGTCCCTAAATAACAATAGGGCTCCAAATAATACCTCCCCACTACAACCCTTTGCAATTTACCCAATTCATTCATGGGTGGTTCAATGCCTTCAAATAAGAAGATAAAGAATAGAGCTGAATTGGACTTGAGTATGGGCTTGGAATGAATCTGGGAAATAGTCCCACAATTCTCTTATTTTACAGTTCATCTCATTTCAGTCCGATCGATCGGGCTCCTTGGCCGATCGATCGGTCCTGAATTGCTTCCAGTTATTTACAGTCCGATCGATCGGACCTGATGGGCGATCGATCGGTCCTGAAAACCCTCTCAGTTATTTACAGTCCGATCGATCGGACCTGATGGGCGATCGATCGGTCCTGTAACGAATCTCAACCCATTTGGTTGAATTCTTCTCTTGTCCAACTCCTATCCATTTCCTTTCTTTCCCCTTCTTCCATACATATCTTCACGAATAATTGGGCTATTCCTTGACCTCATTATCTCATCAAATCGTCATTCAAGATCAATAAGACTAAGCATCAAACATGATAAATCATTAAAGCCCTTAATGAAGACAAATCAAGATTTTTGCAGAAAACATGATAAAACACATGAGAATCATTTCATCCACTTGCCTTGGGTCGAATTGCAAATCAAATTGAGCTCTAATCACCTCTTAGGCCCCCAATCAAACACCTATACACAAAACCCCCAAATCCAAACCCTAGATTATCAAAATCCAAGTAAAACAAGATGGAATTTTCCAATAATTGAAATAGAGCTACCCTAGGGCTAAACAAACAAGATTATAAAACTTTTAGGAAGATCACTTACAAGGAAGTTCTTCAAAAAGCAAGGTGTTGTCCAAAGCAAGTTTTGGAGTGGGCGGTTTTCTTCAAAAATGGTGTCAAGATGAAGCCCTTGAGATGAGGAAGAAGATTGTAGCCTCTAATTTTCCATTAGCACTAGTTTAGTGGGGGATTGAAGATGAAGAAGCAAGAAAAGGTAAGGGAAAACCCTTAGGGCTGGGATTTCTCTTCTCCTCTAGGGTATTTGCCAGAAATGGGGAAAAAGAAGAAGAAGCTTTCTATATATAGTAAGTGGGAGTGGGGCCCACGACTTAAAAGACTTCTCGGGCTCAAAACATGGTTTTCGGGGCTTCAAACGAATTCGACGAAGAAGACAAAGTTGCTCGGCAAAATTTCTAGTTTCCAAAAAGTATATATTTTGTACCTTTTGGTGACATTGAAATTGGTGTCCAGATTTTGGGTAAAAAGACCATTTTGCCCTCAATTAGTGAAAAATCGGGTTTAAGGTCCTCGAATGAAAACGATGTCAACATGAAAGTTGTAGGGATTAACAAGATAAGTCCAATGGGGTTAAAAACACGATTCTTGGAAATCATCGGTAAACCCCCAATCTCACACAATTCGTAACAAGAACCCTCAAAGGGTCCCACAAATCAAAAGGCTCTCCAAATTCCCCAAAGCTATCATAAAAGCTATTCAAATCCCCAACTAATCCAAAACCACTAAACACACTTAAAACTAAAATACAACTTAATCAACTCTAAACGAGGTCTCTCGGGTCGGGGTCTTACACCTGACATTGGACCATTCCAAGGACTGTTTGGGCCAGGTTTAAAGGCTGTTTTGGGCCTGTTTCAAGTAGATATTTAAATCAGTTTTATGGGGAATTAATGGACCGTTTTACAGGTTCATTTCCAGCCCATGCTCAAGTCCAGTTCAACCTAATCATTATATATATTGAAGCCCATTCAGCTCTTTTAAATTCATGAGACCATTATGTAAATTGGTTTGAATTATGAACAAAACCATTTGGGAACCCTTCAAATCTAAATGTACACTTCATCCCTTGTGATTGTCAGGGATCTTCTGTGGCACCAAATTACTTTCTATTAATGACAATAAAGGGGGTTAAATGTGCATCAAGACGACCCGCATTAGACTGTTGAATCATCTTACATTCATTCCATGTAAAAAGATTTTATTCGGATTCTTTCATCAATCTATTTGAATGCTTTGAGGTGGTTTACCATATTCTTTGGATATTGATAAGACTACTCATCTATTTTGCTCGGATCCGTCGATATGTATTGGTTCGGAGTAGTTTTCTTATCGACTTTGGAAATGTATTTTTATGAACGGATTTATATTACTTCAAGGCTTCGAACTTTTACTCTAATGGCACCACTAAGCTTAGGTTACCTCGTTGGACCGATCATCCGGCTTGGAATCTTTAATTTGCTCACCAACTGCAGTTTGGATTCTGTCTGTACCGACCATGGCAACGGTTTATATCCGGTCCCACGTGTGGTGGCTACTGTTCTGTTTGTTAACGACTATGTTCGTTCCGGTCCCACGAGTAGTGGCTACGGTTCTGTCTGCTCCCGTAACTTCGGTAACAGGAGAATTTAGCTATACGTGGTCTGCCAATGTTTTATACATTTAATGTTTTATCTTATGGTTCTTGTTTACTTCACTTACTATAGCATTGGATTCATTAATGTTTTAGATATCGACCTTTTATCTTATCACTTCTATTATTAAGGATTTAATCTTGGTTCTCATTTATTTAATGTTTTACTTTTCTATCATCCTGTTATTTGTTATATTTGCTTGCCAGACCGTCGTGTCTGACCTTGTTTACTTGGTGCCAGATGTCGAGCTCCTCGCTGTTGAGGCGCACTTCGAGGCGGAACCTATAGTTCTTGTGGAAGGCGAGTGGCAGCCCGATGATGTCGTTTAGACGTCGGGTTGTTTTCGGAGCTTCGATCACATTTTGGAGTAGATACTATTCTTTTTAGGATTTTGTTGTAGCCATTGTTGGGTTATTCTTTTTGGGGAAAAATTGTAATTATTGGCTAACTTTACTTTTGTAGTAAACTTGAAGCTAACTTTGGGGCCTATCTATAGAATGTTTCTCTTTTTTATGCTAGTCTTGTGCGTTCTCATTATACTCATATGTTATGGACTTTTATGTTTGCTACAATGCTTCCGCGTAATTTATTCGTATGAATGTGATTCTTAATAATCACTGTTGGATCGGATTTCGAGGATCCTTACTGCAGAAACCTGTGGGAAACTAGCGTGTGCGGGCAGAATTTTTCGGCCCGTCGCGCCACGACCCTGGATTAAGGTCTTGTTTAACGGGTCCTCGGTCCGGGGGCGTGACAGGCTTGGTATCAGAGCGAGAAATATTTGAGGCAATTAAAATTGGATTAGAAACATAAGGACGTGGCAAGGATTTGTTAGAATTGCCGTTAGTTAGCATCGATTAGGTTTGGGAACGCCTTATTTACTATATTTTGTTGTACTAACAAGTTGTTTTGCAGCATTATGCCTCCACGCAGACCTCAAGTGAATGCGAATACATCAGGCAGTAACAATGACAGTGGGGTTGAGAATCAGATGACAGGTCAATTCCAGCAGCTCATGCAGATGTTAGTTGAACAACAACAACGAGCCAATGAGAATCAAGCTAGATTCCAAGAGCAGATGGCAAAGAAAGACGAAGAGTTGACACAGGTTCAGAGGCAGTTGCTTGAAGTTTTGGGTAGGAGACTAGAACCAATGCCTAATATGGAAGCTATGCAGAACAGATACCGGGGTCCTAATATCTTGTTTGAGAAGTTCAGAAAGAGAGGTCCTAAGGAGTTCACAGGACAAGAAGACCCTTTGGCAGCTGATGACTGGTTAGCCCACACGGAGAACATCTTTGATATTTTTACATGCACAGGCAGGCAACAAGTTCTTCTAGCAGCGTCTATGTTCACCGGATTGGCAGATATTTTTGGTGGAAAACCATTAAGGAAGGTTATCAGAATATTGAGAATGAGATTGCTTGGGCCACCTTCAAACAGCAGTTCAGTGAAAAGTATGTCCCTGCTCACATCAAGAAGCAGAAAGCCGCAGAGTTTCAGTTGCTCAAGCAAGAGGACATGACCGTTCTTGAATACCTTACGAAGTTTGAGAAGTTGTCTCGTTATGCACCGGAGCTTGTGGACACGGAAGAGAATAAAATTACCAAGTTTATGGATGGACTTAATCCCATCATCTTGAGGGATGCATTAGGTGTGGTACCACCGACTACTTTCCAAGAGGCTATCAAAAGAGCCTATAGATTTGAAGACATCAACAATCAGATCATCAAGGATAATCAGAGGAAGAGGCAACAATACCAAGGAGGGCAGAAATCTTATCAAGGCAAGAGACAGAAGAAGCAGCAGAATACTCCAGCTCAAGGTGGGTGTGAGCATTGTGGCAAGAATCACCCTTCTCAGCAGTGCTATAGAGTTACGGGTGCATGTTTTAAGTGTGGTGGCACAGATCACCAAATGAAGGATTGCCCAAATAACAGGAATCAAGGCAATAGGGCACCTCAGCAGCCACCAAGGCAAGCACCCCAGCAGAACTAGCAGGCAGTTCAGAATCAACCAAGACAGCAGCAGAATCAGCAGCCCCGTCAGCAATCACAAAATCAGAATGTTCGTCCACCGCAACAGAATCGGAATGTGCAGCAAGGAAGGCAGAATCAAAACCAGAATAGACCGCGTCAGCAAGGCCACCTCAATCACCTCAATCAAGTGGACGCAGAAGCAGCGGGAGATGTTGTGGAAGGTAAACTCTTAATTTGTGAAGTAGAAGCTAAAGTGTTGTTTGACCCGAGATCTACTCACTCTTTCATATCCCATGTGTTTGCTAAAATGATTAGTGTACCTGCTAGAGAGTTAGAGTTTGTTTTGACTGTTACTACTCCGGTAGGGAAACAAGTTGTGTGTAATACATTTTACCCTAGTTGTTCAGTGAAGATAGGAGATGTCATTTTCCCTGCAGACGTTATTACCTTAGTTATGCATGACTTCGATGTCATTTTAGGCATGGATTGGTTAGCGGGACATCATGCCTCTATGGATTGCTATAGCAAGACCATTGCTTTTAGATTGGACGGGATATCCTCCGGGGTGAAATTTCAGGGAGAGAAAAGAGTTTCTCCGGCTAGGTTTATTTCAGCTCTTTCTGCAGCTAAGTTGTTGAGATCAGGATGTGAAGGATTTATTGCATTTGTCACCAAGGATGAACAGTCCCAAGGGGTGGAGAACATCCCGGTAGTGTGCGAGTTTCCCGATGTTTTTCCGGAAGAGATTCCAGGTTTACCACCTATCAGAGAGGTTGAGTTCACAATAGAATTGATACCAGGGACTGCTCCGATCTCCATTGCTCCTTACAGGATGGCTCCAGCAGAGTTAGGAGAATTGAAACTACAGTTACAAGAGTTACTAGACAAAGGCTTTGTAAGGCCAAGTGTTTCACCATGGGGAGCCTCAGTTCTATTTGTCAAGAAGAAAGATGGAAGCTTGAGGATGTGCATAGACTACAGGAAATTGAACCAAGTGACCATCAAGAACAAGTACCCTTTGCCAAGGATTGATGAGTTATTTGACCAGTTGCAAGGAGCAAAATTTTTCTCGAAGATAGATTTGAGATCCAGATACCATCAGTTGAGAGTTAGAGAATCAGACATCCCGAAGACAGCTTTCCGGACTAGATACGGGCACTATGAATTTTTGGTGATGCCCTTTGGACTGACGAATGCACCAGTGGTATTTATGGCCCTTATGAACAAGGTCTTTGCACCCTATCTAGATCAGTTCACAGTCGTCTTTATTGATGACATTCTAGTGTATTCCAAGTCAAGAGAAGACCATGAGCAGCACTTGAAGACTTCATTGCAGTTGTTGAGAGATAATCAGTTGTATGCGAAGATTGGGAAATGTGAGTTTTGGCTAGAGCAAGTCACCTTTCTTGGTCACATCATTTCTAGAGAAGGACTAGCAGTTGATCCAGCAAAGATAGAAGCGGTCATTAATTGGGAGAAGCTAAAGAATGTGACTGAGATTTGGAGTTTTCTGGGTTTGGCAGGATACTATAGGAGATTTGTACAGGGATTTTCATCCATTACAGCACCTTTGACCAAGTTGACCCGAAAGAATGTACCGTTTGTATGGTTAGAGAAATGTGAAGCTAGTTTTGAAGAGTTGAAGAAGAGGTTAACTTCAGCGCCTGTCCTCACCTTACCTTCGGGGAGTGGTGGTTTTGTTATCTATACGGATGCTTCAGGCTTAGGACTTGGATGTGTTTTGATGCAAAATGGGAATGTGATAGCGTATGGCTCGAGGCAATTGAAGGAACACGAGAAGAAATATGCGACACACGATTTGGAGTTGGCAGCGATAGTGTTCGCGTTGAAGATGTGGAGACACTATTTATACGGAGAAAATTTTGAAGTTCATTCGGATCACCGTAGTCTCCAATATTTGTTTTCTCAGAAAGAATTAAACATGAGGCAAAGAAGGTGGATGGAGTACATCAAAGACTATGATTTTCCAATCATATATCATCCGGGGAAGGTTAACGTAGTGGCCGATGCATTGAGTAGAAAATCAGTCTGTTTGGCCAGTTTGCAAGGGTTTTATGATTTTCAGCAATTCGAAGAGTTGAGGGTGGAATTCCAACCCTTGAGGGAAGGAGTTATGTTGGCAAATATGACAGTGTCTAAGCCCGTCTTCATTCAGAAAATTAAGGACAGTCAGATGCAAGACCCGGACTTGGCAAAAATTGTAGAGCACATCTCAGAACGCCCAGATTTTCAAATCATGGATGGAGTTTTGTACTTCCGTGGCAGACTTTGTGTTCCAAAGATAGATAATTTGAAGAATGACATTATGGTGGAAGCTCACAATACGAGGTATTCTGTACACCCGGGGAGCACGAAGATGTACCAAAATTTGAAGAGTCGCTTTTGGTGGAACAATATGAAGAGAGAGATAGCAGCCTTCGTATCTAGATGCATGACTTGTCAATTGGTGAAAGCAGAACATCAGAAGCCACCTGGTCTTTTGTAGCCGTTAGAAATTCCAGAGTGGAAATGGGAACACCTGACTATGGATTTCATCTCGGGTCTACCGACTACAAGCGGAGGGAACAATCCTATTTGGATCATAGTAGATCGGTTAACGAAGTCGACACACTTTATTCCTTTGAAGACCGGGAAGAAAATGCTTGGCTTTGGCACAAGCTTTCGTGAAGGAGATTGTCAGTCGTCATGGTCAGCCGGTCTCCATTACTTCAGATCGAGATAGTAGATTTGTTTCGAGATTTTGGAAGACCCTACATGAATCGATGGGAACGAAGCTTCAATTCAGTACAGCATATCACCTGCAAACCGATGGTCAGTCGGAGAGGACTATTCATACCCTTGAAGACATGCTTAGGGCTTGTGTACTTGATTTCAAGAGTCAATGGGATGAGAATTTACCTCTCTGTGAACTTACCTACAACAACAGTTACCATTCAAGCATAGGGATGGCCCCTTTCGAAGCATTGTATGGCAGGAAGTGTAGGACCCCAGTGTGTTGGGAAGAAGTCGGAGAACGTAGTTTTCATGGTCCTTATTTGGTTGAACAAACGAGTGATAAAGTCAGAATTATTCATGAATGATTGAAGATTTCGAGAAGCCGACAGAAGAGTTATGCTGATGTTCAAAGGAAGGATCTACAATTCCAAGTTGGAGATAAAGTATTTTTGAAAGCATCTCCGGTCAGAGGAACGCTGAGATTTGGGCAGAAGGGCAAATTGTCTAAGAGATTCATTGGACCGTATGAGATCTTGAGTCGTATTGGGGAAGTAGCATATAGATTAGCTTTGCCTCCAGAACTTTCGGGTGTGCACAATGTGTTTCATGTGTCGATGTTGAGGAAGTATGTCTCGGACCCTTCACACGTGCTACATCACGAACCATTGGATGTTCGAGAAGACCTACATTGAGAAACCGACACAGATTATTGATACCAAAGAGCAAGAACTGAGAAACAGAACAATTCAGTGGGTAAAGATTCATTGGGAGAATCATGGACCAGAAGAGGCCACTTGGGAACTTCGTGATCAGGTCCAGAAGAAATACCCTCAGCTATTTCCAGAGGTTAGTGATCATTTGGAGGACCAAATGTGATTTTTAGGGGTGGAAGATGTCAGACCCCGACCCAGGTTTGGAATATTTAATTATATTTTAATCGTGATTAGTTGATAAGTGGCGTTAGTGGATGATTAGCTTATTTTCTTAAGATAGATTAGAATGTTTGATTAGCTTTGGGAATTTTTTAGAGTCGTTGACTTAGGCTTGACGCGGGCCGGGGCGCCCGTGTGTTATGTGTGAACCTTTGGGGTTTAAGTTTGAATTTTGTAAAATCCCAATTTTTATGTATTTCGACTCATTTCATTTAGATTATCAACTTTCATATTTTGACCGTCTTGGTTTAATGATCAGAAATCTTGTTTTTCGAGAAAAAGGGCAAAATTGACCTTTCACACAAAATCTGTACCCAAATTTCGAAAATTTCAGAAATTGACAAAAATATACTTTTTGGAAGGTAGAAATTTCGCTGATCGTTTTTGTCTTCTTCGTCGTTTCCATTCGGGGCCCGCAAATGCCATTTTTAGCCTTGTGAAGATTGGGACCCATAAACCCATCTTATAAGAGATGAGCTCTCTTCTTCTTCCTTCATTTCTCTTTTCCTGCACGTTTTGGAGCAAGGGTTTTTCCCTCTCTTCCCGCACTTTCTCTCTCCTCTGAAACACCCATTTCTTGGAGTTTTCATGGAGGATTGATCTCCTAGGGTTCTTCCTCATCATGCAAGCTTTCCAAAGACACCTTTTTCAAAGGTTTTGAGCTAGGGCAAGGTTCTCTTTCAAGCTTCTCTTCATTGTTTGAGTTCTTTAAGGTTAGCAACGGCTTTCTAAACTTGGAATCTTTGTTTTCCTCTTCATTTAGAGTGTTTTCATCCCACATGCAAGAGTTTTCCTTGGAGATTTACAAAAGATTGATTTCTAGGGTTTTCTTGGGAAAATTTTGGGGGTTTTTGTAGATTTGGAGCTTGAGGCCCTAGAGAGTGTTTGAACAGTATCTTAGCTCTCATCTTGACTGAGGCAAGTGGATTTTTCAATTAATATGATGATTTCATTTTCTCTTGTTTTATTTCATGGTGTTTCATGCTATGTGCTAATCTTCTTATGATTCATAGATTTGTTTTGGGATAAATGGAGTAATGTGATGTTTGATTTCCACTTAGGTTATTGTTTTTCAATGTATTGGAAGTTTGATTTCACTTTGGACATCTTGGAATTTAACTTTCTTTATGTTAAGTTATTGTATTCAAAGAATGGAAAAAAAAAACTTTGATTTAAAAGTGTGTGTATGCTTGATTTGAAGGATTAATGGATGATGATTTGATGAGTTGAAGAGGTCAAGGAAGGGCCCAATTAAATCTTGGAATTTTGTATGAAAGAAAAGGAATGAAAAAGGATAAAAAAAGATGGGAAAATAAGGAAAAACACCCAGCCGAGCCGGACTGGAGAGAGCCCAGTCCGCTCGAGCGACCCAGGCTCTGTCTGGGCTTCGCTCGAGCGGACCTTGGGTCGCTCGAGCGAGCCCAGTCCGGCCTGGTTCAGGGCCTGGTTCTGGCCTGGGTTTAAGGTCTGGTTTTGGGCTGGTTTCAAGGCCTGTTTGGGCTTGTTTCAAGACCTGACATTGGGCCATTCCAAGGACTGTTTGGGCCAGGTTTAAAGGCTGTTTTGGGCTTGGCTTAAGGCCTGATTTGGGCCTGTTTCAAGTAGATATTTAAATCAGTTTTAAGGGGAATTAATGGACTGTTTTACAGGTTTATTTCCAGCCCATGCTCAAGTCCAATTCAACCCAATCATTATATATATTGAAGCCCATTCAGCTCTTTTAAATTCATGAGACCATTATGTAAATTGGTTTGAATTATGAACAAAACCATTTGGGAACCCTTCAAGTCTAAATGTACAATTCATACCTTGTGATTGTCAAGGATCTTCTGTGGCACCAAATTACTTTCTATTAATGACAATAAAGGGGGTTAAATGTGCATCAAGACGACCCGCATTAGACTATTGAATCATCATACATTCATTCCATGTAAAAAGATTTTATTCAGATTCTTTCATCAATCTATTTGAATGCTTTGAGGTGGTTTACCATATTCTTTGGATATTGATATGACTACTCATCTATTTTGCTCGGATCCATCGATATGTATTGGTTCGGAGTAGTTTTCTTATCGACTTTGGACATGTATTTTTATGAACGGATTTGTATTACTTCGAGGTTTCAAACTTTTACTCTAATGGCACCACTAAGCTTAGGTTACCTCATCGGACTGATCATCCGGCTTGGAATCTTTAATTTGCTCACCAACTGCAGTTTGGATTCTGTCTGTACCGACCATGGCAACGGTTTATATCCGGTCCCACGTGTGGTGGCTACTATTCTGTTTGTTAACGACTATGTTTGTTCCTGTCCCACGAGTAGTGGCTATGGTTCTGTCTGCTCCCGTAACTTCGGTAACAGGAGAATTTAGCTATACGTGGTCTGCCAATGTTTTATACATTTAATGTTTTATCTTATGGTTCTTGTTTACTTCACTTACTATAGCATTGGATTCATTAATGTTTTAGATATCGACCTTTTATCTTATCACTTCTATTATTAAGGATTTAATCTTGGTTCTCATTTATTTAATGTTTTACTTTTCTATCATCCTGTTATTTGTTATATTTGCTTGCCAGACCGTCGTGTCTGACCCGGTTTACTTGGTGCCAGATGTCGAGCCCCTCGCTGTTGAGGCGCACTTCGAGGCGGAACCTATAGTTCTTGTGGAAGGCGAGTGGCAGCTCTATGATGTCGTTTATGTTGGGATTGGTGTATGCCCTAAAGCCCACTAGCTGCACTCTCATCTTTTGTTACTGGATATTTAATGGTTATTTAATGGACTAACTCTTTTCTGCTTAAACATGTATATATGTATGGTTGTGTAAGGCCCATTGTTTCTAGTAAATGAATTAGGTGTGTAGTGTCTACACACAGATAGGTCTAATTCATGGACACTGGAAACAACATATTTGTTCATAACTGAGAGATGGAGCTGGGCACTTCATCTTGGTATAAGTTATAATGAGAGACTCTCCTGTATTCAGAGTGACTTACCTAAGTCATGGGAGGGCTTTCCCGGATTTATCTCATTAGTGCATATGCAATGCATTGAACAGGACCATGGTAGGTGTGATCTCTAAAATAGTACTATCACAGAGAGAGATCAAGTCACCTCATGCTACTGAGTGACCAGTGCTCTTAATCTTGAGCATTTGTGGATGAACTGACGAAGTCAAGTTCTTGTGCTTTAATTCACTATGGGTGAGATTCTTTTCATGGGTCAACAGCTCTGTGTTTTGGGTACTCGGACTTGATCAGTTGGGACGTGCAGATACAATAAAGAATCTATGCCATCTAATGATGGAATGATCGTCCCCTTAGAATTATCCGATTAATCATCAAAATCTAAGATCTTAGTATATGGATGTTCCATATGGATATTGAACTTGTGGGTCGCTCCCTGGACCAAGAGAATGATATCCGGATGATGATTATGTTAAGGAATGAAGGTCTAAGGTTTAGATGTAATCGGGAAGGTTGATAGTACATGTGATAACCTGACTCGATTATGGATGTTACATAGAGGGGCATTCAGGTCATTACACTTAGTAGGTCGAAGACAACCGTCATTTTATGACGAGCTTATTATATTATATATTTGTCCTTGGAGTTCAACCATAACTCTTTAGTGGAATGAGTTAAGGTTTAAATGGTCTTTATGTTGCTATGGGTTTAGCATGGACATTTTGGTCATTTTGGGAGCCAATGGCAAATATGTCTTTTGGTCCCTCCTCTAGTCACTTTCCAAGATTGGTATGGTTTCCTAAAATGTTTAGATAACATTTGGATGAATTATTTTAGTGGAAAAATAATTTTGAGTTTAAATTCAAATAGGCCTTTGATGGCATACATGAATTTAATTCTAGATAAATTGTATGTGGGCCATTGTGTGCATTATCATGAGGGACGTCCATAATGAGATTTCCATGGGTAAGGTTTCCAATTTTGAGTAGGTCTCTCTACTTGGAATGTTGGACTCCTCTTTGGATTAGTATTCCTATGAGAAAGTTTCCTTTTTGGATTAGAAACTTAAATTAATTAGTGTTGTACAACTAGGATTACTAATTGCATGGGAAGTTCCTTAGTTTCCTTTTCTTATTAGAGTGTTTCTAAAAGGAAATAAATCTTTAGATTATACTTTCCTTTTAGGACATCTTTGAGAATTAGGAGAGATAACTTTATGGGAAAGCTATCCCAAAGTTTCTATAAAAAGAGACAACCCACCCTTTGGACGTCCATAACAAAAGAGAAGCACAAGGTTGCACACGTCCAGCCCTTGAGGTTCTTTCTTCTTCATTGAAGAAAGTTGTAGGTCTGAGATTTTTCATTAGAGAAATAGTTCTCAATTCCTAGATTAAGATCCCACCATCTTAGACAATCAGATTTGGAAGTGAGATAGAGAAGAAGATCAAAGGCAATACTAGTGCAGAAAATTCCAGCAACTTGTTTGCTAATTGCAAGTCTGAGTTCGGGCCTTTGGATCTATTTTTTCAGAGATTTGAAGTCCACAAATCTTCAAGGTAATAGTCTTCTTCATTCTCCTTTAATTATACACTTGTCGGTCATGAATTCATGGAGTTCTCATGCGATCACTATGGCTGATTTATGCTGCCCAAATCAGATTTTTTAAAATCTGTCATTTTACAAATTAGCCATGAATGTCTTCCGCTAATTCAGATCTGAATCGCAGTTTCTTTCAGTTTAGACGTCGGGTTGTTTTCGGAGCTTCGATCACATTTTGGAGTAGATACTATTCTTTTTGGGATTTTGTTGTAGCCATTGTTGGCTTATTCTTTTTGGGGAAAAATTGTAATTATTGGCTAACTTTACTTTTGTAGTAAACTTGAAGCTAACTTTGGGGCCTATCTATAAAATGTTTCTCTTTTTTATGCTAGTCTTGTGCGTTCTCATTATACTCATATGTTATGGACTTTTATGTTTGCTACAATGCTTCTACATAATTTATTCGTATGAATGTGATTCTTAATAATCACTGTTGGATCGGATTTCGAGGATCCTTACCGCGGAAACCTGTGGGATACTAGCATGTGCGGGCGGAATTTTCCGGCCCGTCGTGCCACGACCCCGGATTAAGGTCTTGTTTAACGGGTCCTCGGTCCGGGGGTGTGACACTGTGTGCAGAA
The DNA here is from genome assembly GCA_012931725.1 of Litsea cubeba. NCBI lineage: Eukaryota > Viridiplantae > Streptophyta > Magnoliopsida > Laurales > Lauraceae > Litsea > Litsea cubeba. The sequence goes on from CM022946.1 coordinate 125,106,307, forward strand.
TCTGTAATGGCTCTGTTTACATTGTCTTTCAATTTCATTTCATTCCAACTCTTCCTACTTCTTTCCATGACATTTAAAGGTCATCTTTTATACAATTTGAGCCCCCAATGCTCTCATAAATTCCATCCATTCATTCTCATATAATTATTCATTCTTCAATAACCTATTCAAAGAAAAACCCATTTTCCATTGTCAATCTAATTCAATGAAAAGAGGATGAATTTGACATTCAAAGGAATCATACCAATCATTCAATGAATCAATCACATACTTATATCCAAACTGCTCATCACTTCCCTTAATTTGGTGCTTCCCAATTCAGATCTTCGCTTTAACTCAATTTATACAAAATCCTCAAATGTGCTAACTCATACAATTCCATACAATGGAGATGAGAATGAATGAGCTCAAGAGAGTGTGCATGCAACCCTTTAAGCTTCCAATTAATAAATCAAAACAAGATGAAGGTGTAGGGAGGCATAGCTTACCAAAGGAAATTGGTAGGGGGAGAACGGTCGTGAAAAAAGCTTAAGGATGAAGAAGATGATGCTCTTTGATATGGATCAAGCTTCGTAACCCCTCAAATCCAACATGCACAGTCCTCCCTAGCTTGTTTGGAAGCAACGAAAGGTGGTTGAGAGAAACCTTGTTGATGGAGAAGATTTGGGAAGATGCATGGTGTCACACCCCGAAATCGGGCCCTGCAGTAATCCGATCTCGGGATGCGAAATTTTGGAATAAATTTGAAACTTTTGTTATATTTCCCAAGATCCGCGTGAATGAGGTTAATCAAATTCCATCACAATCAGAATATATTTTCGCGGAAGCTAAACATGGCATTGCGACCCGGAGTCCGTGGCCATCGGATTCCGTGTCGCACTTGACCAATATCATAAAGCCATCATATTAGCAGACTGGCACAAACCGTAAATCATAGAACACTGAGTTGGTAGCAATAGGACTATTTAATTTCCCACATATTCAAATTACAATTAACAAATATCTTAATTATAAATCCCGAGAAAAAGGCTAACTAAGCCATACAAAAATATCCAACTAAACAGAATTACTACCCCCAATATTTAGATACGAACTCCGGTGCCAAACTTGACATCTAGATGATATCAATAGGCAGCCTCTCGCGTCAGACTGGCGGTTCCACCGCCTCCTCCGATCAAACACCTAAAAACAGAAAGAGAGAAATCTGGCACCAAACAAACGGGGTCAGACACGACGGTCTGGCAAGCAAGTAAACAGGTAATATGTAAAATGAACATTCGTAAGACCTTATGGAATCATTGTAAAACCATTTAAAGAGTCTAAACAAAAATAGCAATAAATCATGATAAAATGATCGAAAGACCGAACATAAATATCAAAGCAAATAATTGAACAGACTCTGAGCATAAATATCTTGAAAAGGTAACAGCCTACGTAAAACATTTAATAGTTGGAAATACATTTCAAATCCCGAATAATAGCGACAATATGATAAATGATCGATTTCATAAACATTAACAAATTCAAAGCATAAAGAGTATAAACAAACAAGAATCATAAAACAAAGTAATAAACAGATAAAACATTGGCAACCACACCTAGCTATATTCTCCTATTACCGAAATAACAAGAGCAGACAGAACCGTAGCCACTACACGTGGGACCGGAAACAGAATCAGAACCGTAGCCACTACACGTGGGACCGGCAGATATAAACCGTTGCCATGGTCGGTACAGACAGAATCCAAACTGCAGCTGGCAGACAAATTAAAGATCCCAAGCCGGGTGATCAGCCCGACAAGGTGACCTAAGCCTAGTGGTGCCTTTAGTTTTCAAAACCCAAACCGATACAACTCAAACCATAATAATCCCTTTGGCTCATGGGCTCACACTACAAAGCTCTGGCCCCATCTTGCCTCGAGGTTTTATTTTTGAAATAATAGTCTCTTTGGCTCATGGGCTCGCACTACAAAGCTCTGGCCCCGTCTTGCCTTGAGGTTTTATTTTCAAAATACTAGTCTTATCGATGAAATCCCGAATGTGACGAATCACTCCAATCTCCTTCCAAATCGATTCGGAGAAAACATACGAATTTCCAGGGTAAACCACTCAAATACACATCAAAGTAGTTTGTATAAAATCATGCGATCAATCCTTTCGAACATGGAAAACCACATGATTTTATAGCAATCACCGATGCTATTCAAATTAGTTCACCGAAGAATACAAATACATTCTCTGACTTGAAATGGAATGGATAGTGTAGAATGACTAAATGACTTACCAAGGAACCATCTCAATACACATTTAACCTTTAAACATTGATTAATAAAAGAATATGTTTGATGCCAATGAAAATCCACAACATTTAAATGATAAGTGCGCATTGAGACTTGAAAGATTCCCGGGTAATTTCACATATGCTCACTCTCTCATTGTTCTCATTCCCATTTCACAAATTCCAAGTATCACAATTTACCCAAAACATTCATGGGCTTCCATACATCATTAGAGGTCCATTGGGCTTCAAATAAGAAGAAAATGGAGGCCGGAAGAGGGCTGAAACAGGCCCTCACAGAAGCCTGGCTCGCTATAGCGAGCCCCAAGCTCGCTATAACGAGCTGGGCGTCTGCCTGGACTCGCCAGATAGTAGGCCGGCTCGCTATAGCGAGCTGGCCTGCTGTCCAGCCCGAGCAGGGGAGTTTTTCTCCCCTGTTTTCCATACTTCTTCATCTCAATTGATTTTTCTTTCCCTCCCACTTCTTCCACATCAAATCTAACATAATTTGGGCTTCTCCTTGCCACACCAAATCCATTAAAAACAACCATACATTAAATCATTCCATTCTTTCCAAGATTCAAACATGAACAAAACACTTTCTATCCATCAAAACATTAGAATCTGAAAAGTGCATAACAAATTCAAAGATGGTTCATTACTAAATAAAAATCTCAGATTATTGGAATCATAAACTAGAGAACCATAAACATAAATCTTTGCCCAAACATTTCAAGAACAAATCAATAAAACAAGGTAGAAAATTCATAGTTTTTAAGAGAAGAACAAATACTCATAATAAACAACATCCACCACAATATCTGAATATTTACTTGCCTCAAGTCAAGAATAGGGGGCAAACCACTCCAAGAGCACCTCTCTAATAGCAAAGCCCCAAATCTACAAAAGCCCCAAAAATATCCAAGAGAAAACCCTTGAAAATCAATATTTTGTAAATCTCAATGAAAACCCTTGCATGTATGATCAAAATACTCCAAATGGTTTGGAAGACAAAGATCTAAAGAAAGAAAAGCCATAGCTAACCTTTGGTAGCTCAAACAAGGGAGAAAGGCTTGGAAGAGGGGTCTTCTCTAGCTCAAATCTCTTGAAAAAAGGTTCATTGGAAAGCTAAAAGGGAGTAGAAGAAGATGGGAAGATCACTCCCTCACTTAGCACTCAAGATTAGGGTTTTCAAAGAGGAGAGAGAAAGGGGCTGGGAGAAAACCCTAACTCCTCTCTTGTTGCAGGAAAATGAAAAATGGGGAAGGAGAAGAACCCATTGGCTATATAAAGAGTTAAGTGGGTTGGGCCCCATGGGCCCCAAACTTACAAAGGTCAAAACTAACATTTGTGGGTCCCGGATGAGATCGACGAAGAAGACAAAATCGATCAACAAAATATTTACTTTCCAAAAAGTATATTTTCCCCAAATTCCGAAATTTTTGAAATTCATGGGCAGATTTAGTGTGAAAAGTCAATTTTGCCCTTTTTCTCGAAAAACGCATTTTCTGATCATCAAATCATAATGGTCAAAACATGAAAGTTGTTAAACTTCATAAAATGAGTCAAAATACACCAAATTTAGAATTTTTAGAAATCAAAAGTAATTTCTCACAAAAATACAAATCATATGGACTGGGTCAAACCAAAGTCAACGGTCCTCAAAATCTCCAAGGCTATGAAAAACCCAGTCAAACTCTAAGACAAAGTCAAACCAACTCAAATCTCACTCAAAAAGTTGAACCGCAATTAAAACAATACTAAACAAGAGAACTGGGGGTCGGGGTCTTACATCCTCCCCCCCTTAGAACCCATTTGGTCCTCCAAATGGTCTAAACCACATCAAAATCAAAAACCCAAAAGACAAAAGAAATCACTGACACCCTACGCTGAACCTCGGCAACTGGGATACCCTCTGATCAAACCTGACGTTGAGATGCACGGTCAACAACATTCTGATTCGGTTGAAGGCTTCACACTATTCCACATATCTGCTCGAAAACATACTTCTCTGACTAAACTGGTGTCCAACAATTCCTTTAATCATCCTTGGTGTCATCTGTCGTTCCTGTACTAGATCATTTCCTTTTACTTACCTTATCAGTCACTATCGGTCCAAGAAACTGCAAGTTCTATCTCTTTCTATCACTTGGAATTCTGTGCCTTAAGTCCTTCAAAGCTGTACACGGTGTCCCTGACGCTTGTACGAAGATGTGATCGTAGACATGTTTTCTCTAAAATAATCTCCACTTCAAAAATTCCTGGAATCCCATATACTTACTTATACTGTACCATTCAGCTTCTGGCCTCCAAGAATACCGTCAATCCTTCTTCGTTCTGAAATTAAAATCTCCAAATTCTACAGGTCTCCTGTCACTGACTTGGTCTGCTACAACCCAGATGTCACACTACTATACGCCAAATGTTAAACTGTCATAACCTGCTAAGCTGTTCTGTGTCGAAACTTTGCATGGCTTGCCTCTTCAGATTTCACTCTTCGAGTCTTCTACCCTTGACATGTAAAGCCGACCTTGGAACTCCAATCTATGTTCACAACTCCATATTCCAATCTTTCCGTGCTGTACTCCGAATTCCTGCTTGGGCGACCTTGAGGGTAGAGAATGATCTTGAGCAGGGCCAGTGAGAATCACTATCCAAGTCTCCAAGATGTTGTATGCGTGAGGCAACATGCAGGTTCTGTTGGCTTTTTTTCTCAGGCCTAATGAGGATAAAAAATAGAGCAAATAGATGAGGGTGATGACATCGTGCAAATGATAAGATAGGAAAGAGATAAGGGAGGTGTATGGTGGTCTGGGGGTGCATGGGAATAAGAGATAGAGTTGACCTTTTGCACATGTTGGCTTAATACATTTATAAAAATCTATATAATATGGGAGAGCACTATTTGAATCTTAGGACATTTTGAGCCCTTGGATCTATGTGCATAAATCCAAGGGCTGATATTTGTCCAGCATGCTATACAGTTACTAAATTCCCCCTAAAATGCAAACCACTTCCCTCTCTCTCTCACTCTCCATCAAAAGAAATCCAAGCATATGAACCACCCAGGCGCAGCAGCACCCCTCTCTCTCTCTCTCCCCCTCTACCTGGGCATTGGCTCCCTCGGTTCAACTCTCTGCTATATAGATTCCTGAGTACAGAATCCAAAGGCCCCACTCCCAAATATCTTCTCTACAAATGCATTCTCGGGCCCTTCTGCAGGTTTGCTCCTTTACTCCTATTTATTATATAGATTTCGGTGGCCTGTAGTTGATTTGGGTTTGGTGGGGTTTGATGTTTGGATCTTATTAATGCTGACATTGGGTTGAATTTAGCTGCATCTGAATTCTAAATTCTGTTGGATTAGAGTAGTTGCATGAATAGCAGTACATTGGATAAAGAAAGAAAGAACTATGCTTTCCAGTCAAAATTTCAGGGAACATTTAGTAACTGTATTAGTAGAATGAACTTCTTCTCCGGTGAAGAGCGGCGGCAGCAACAATAGATGGTTGCTGTCTACAAAACACGAAACAGAGACACCCGTCCTTCTTCGATATTTCAAAAATTCTGCGATTGAATTCTAGAGATCAGATCCTCTTCTCCAGTCTTCCTCTCTGCAAACTTTCAATGGACAAGCAAACCAGGACCTTCTCTTCTATTATGCGAATGATTCTGCAATCAGGTACCACGCCCAACGTCAATGACGAACTCCGCGTGGCCCACCAGAGATAAAAAAAACCTTCTCTAGAATACCCAAAGTCTCGATAGAGTCTGTCTCTCACTCTCTGCTATCAACAAACCTTCTCTGGAGCAGTTGTATTCGCTTTGTTCCTCTTCTCCGCTGATCTTCTACAAATTGGATTGGCCCACCTATCAGATCTTCTGATCTCTGCAATTCTACAACTGCTCCAGCCGAAAACCTACACCTTTGTAAATGTAGCCCCATGTGGTAATTACTCGAACCATAATTCAAAGCAATTGATTTTAGGAAGTTTCATAAGGATTTGCCTACTATCCAGTGTATGATCAGATAAAGAACTGTTTTAAAGAGAAAAACCAGATTTGGCTTGATTGATTGTGGGATCCACGGATTGATCTGATCACAGATCTGGTCCGTCCATCAGGCCGGATATGGTGGGACAACTTGCACTTTGTGGTTTGATCTGAGATTGATCAGAGATGGGCCACGTTCCATGTGCGATTGATAGAGTGCACTCAACTGTTAAACTCAAAAACCATGATTTGAGTTATTTCGTTTTTTTAACAGTGGGGCCTAGGTGGACCACCTTTGAAAATCTGGTCCATATATCATGTAGAGGGACCTTGGGCGACCTTGAGGGTAGAGAATGATCTTGAGCAGGGCCAGTGAGAATCACTATCCAAGTCTCCAAGATGTTGTATGCGTGAGGCAACATGCAGTTTCTGTTGGCTTTTTTTCTCAGGCCTGATGAGGATAGAAAAGAGAGCAAATAGATGAGGGTGATGACATCGTGCAAATGATAAGATAGGAAAGAGATAAGGGAGGTGTATGGTGGTCTGGGGGTGCATGGGAATAAGAGATAGAGTTGACCTTTTGCACATGTTGGCTTAATACATTTATAAAAATCTATATAATATGGGAGAGCACAATTTGAATCTTAGGATATTTTGAGCCCTTGGATCTATGTGCATAAATCCAAGGGCTGATATTTGTCCAGCATGCTATACAGTTACTAAACTCCCCCTAAAATGCAAACCACTTCCCTCTCTCTCTCTCACTCACCATCAAAAGAAATCCAAGCATATGAACCACCCAGGCGCAGCAGCACCCCCCTCTCTCTCTCTCTCTCCCCCTCTACCTGGGCATTGGCTCCCTCGGTTCAACTCTCTGCTCTATAGATTCCTGAGTACAGAATCCAAAGGCCCCACTCCCAGATATCTTCTCTGCAAATGCATTCTCGGGCCCTTCTGCAGGTTTGCTCCTTTACTCCTATTTATTATATAGATTTCGGTGGCCTGTAGTTGATTTGGGTTTGGTGGGGTTTGATGTTTGGATCTTATTAATGCTGACATTGGGTTGAATTTAGCTGCATCTGAATTCTAAATTCTGTTGGATTAGAGTAGTTGCATGAATAGCAGTACATTGGATAAAGAAAGAAAGAACTATGCTTTCCAGTCAAAATTTCAGGGAACATTTAGTAACTGTATTAGTAGAATGAACTTCTTCTCCGGTGAAGAGCGGCGGCAGCAACAATAGATGGTTGCTGTCTACAAAACACGAAACAGAGACACCCGTCCTTCTTCGATATTTCAAAAATTCTGCGATTGAATTCTAGAGATCAGATCCTCTTCTCCAGTCTTCATCTCTGTAAACTTTCAGTGGACAAGCAAACCAGGACCTTCTCTTCTATTATGTGAATGATTCTGCAATCAGGTACCACGCCCAACGTCAATGACGAACTCCGCGTGGCCCACCAGAGATAAAAAAAACCTTCTCTAGAATACCCAAAGTCTCGATAGAGTCTGTCTCTCACTCTCTGCTATCAACAAACCTTCTCTGGAGCAGTTGTATTCGCTTCGTTCCTCTTCTCCACTGATCTTCTGCAAATTGGATTGGGCCACCTATCAGATCTTCTGATCTCAGCAATTCTACAACTGCTCCAGCCGAAAACCTACACCTTTGTAAACGTAGCCCCATGTGGTAATTACTCGAAACATAATTCAAAGCAATTGATTTTAGGAAGTTTCATAAGGATTTGCCCACTATCCAGTGTATGATCAGATAAAGAACTGTTTTAAAGAGAAAAACCAGATTTGGCTTGATTGATTGTGGGATCCACGGATTGATCCGATCACAGATCTGGTCCGTCCATCAGGCCGGATATGGTGGGACAACTTGCACTTTGTGGTTTGATCTGAGATTGATCAGAGATGGGCCACGTTCCATGTGCGATTGATAGAGTGCACTCAACTGTTAAACTCAAAAACCATGATTTGAGTTATTCCATTTTTTTAACAGTGGGGCCTAGGTGGGCCACCTTTGAAAATCTGGTCCATATATCATGTATAGGGACCTTGGGCGACCTTGAGGGTAGAGAATGATCTTGAGCAGGGCCAGTGAGAATCACTATCCAAGTCTCCAAGATGTTGTATGCGTGAGGCAACATGCAGTTTCTGTTGGCTTTTTTTCTCAGGCCTGATGAGGATAGAAAAGAGAGCAAATAGATGAGGGTGATGACATCATGCAAATGATAAGATAGGAAAGAGATAAGGGAGGTGTATTGTGGTCTGGGGGTGCATGGGAATAAGAGATAGAGTTGACCTTTTGCACATGTTGACTTAATACATTTATAAAAATAGAATAATAGGGGGTGATGGCTGGAACCATTTATTTATGATTTATTTTACATGTATATTTCAAAATTACATTTTGCTTGATAATGATAGATGAAATATTTAATAGTTGGAATCGGATTTTTGGTTATTATTTTCCATTCACCTTAACCCTTTCAGGGTTTTAAATAGGCTTTTGTCCAGTTTCTCTTTCCAGTCTTGGATTTTTTTTCCTTTACCTTTGCATTAGGCATCTTTCAAGCTTCAATTTATAGAAAATTAATGTATTTCCTTAACAGGTATAGATAATAAAAGGCAACCATTTGTTTATGATTTATTTCAAGCATGGGCTATGTTTTTAAATTCTCATTCTTTTTGTATGTAAAAACTTTAGCTTTTTGTTTGGAGGTATGTGTAATGTAAATATGATATAAGAGTTTGAATGATGCAGGCCTGGTAGATATATGTTATCTGCAGCCCCATGTGGGAATTACTTGAACTGTAATTCAAATCAATTGATTTGGAGGAACATTCATATAGAATTTGAGGTTTATTACATGATATTGGTCCAATTGTGTTTTTTTTTTTCTTATGTTTGGAAAATTTAAGCGAACGGATAATCTTCAATTTTAATGGTTTATTAAAGTGAACTGGATGTGGATGTAACGTTAACACATGTATATTTCAAATTTAAATGGTAAAATTGATAATGATATATGAAATATTTAATAGTTGGAATCGGTTTTTTGGTTATTATTTTCCATTCACCTTAACCCTTTTGTAGTTTAAAGAGGCTTTTGTCCAGTTTCTCTTTCCAATCTTGGATTTTTATTTTCTAAACCCTTGCATTAGGCATCTTTCAAGCTTCAATTTATAGAAACTTAATGTATTTCCTTAACAGGTATAGATAATAAAAGGCAACCATTTGTTTATGATTTATTTCAAGCGTGGGCTATGTTTTTAAATTCTCCTTCTTTTTTAATGTAAAAACTTTAGCTTTTTGTTTGGGGGTATGTGTAATGTAAATATGATATAAGAGTTGGAATGATGCAGGCCTGGTGGATATATGTTATCTGCAACCCCATGTGATAATTACTTTAACTGTAATTAAAAGCAATTGATTAGGAGGAAGATTCATAATGAATTTGAGGTAAATCTGATATAATTATATGCTCTATTTGTAAATTCTATTCCTTTTTGTATGTAAAAATTCCAGATATTTGTTTGGGGGTATGTGTAATGTAAATACAAGATAAGAGTTTGAATGATGCAGTCCTGGTGGGTATATGTTATTTGCAGCCCCATGTGGGGATTGTTGGAATTTGAGATGACTTGAAAGTCTTTTGAAGAATTTGAAGAATCAGTATCTCAAGTATTGATATGAGTTGGAATTCTTGTCAACACATTGTCACAAACATGATGATAATAAGCTAGTGTTGATAGAGCTGAAAAGAAGAATCAAAATTGAAACAGTCAGAAATTCAGAATTCCTGAAGCAGAGCACGCGGTCGACCGGGCACCCCATGCGGTCGACCGAGCAAAGAGAAACCTGCAGAAACAGATTCAGGCACCTCTCAGTTATTTTTGTGACACAGTGTGTCTTCGGTCGACCGGGACCCCAGGATGTCGACCGAGCGCGATAATTGATTGATTCCAGACAGTGTCTTCGGTCGACGGAGCAAGCCAGGATGTCGACCGAGCACGGGAACCAGAGTTGCGCAGAATTAGAAGTTTTGCACGAAAATTCAGCACTCTTATCAAATTTATTTGGGACTCTTTCTAAACGAATTGTAGCATGTTTTGAATACAATTAAGGGTTAAAATAACCTATAAAAAGGCATGTATGGGTCGTTCTAAAGAGACACCAGAAGAGAGAAAGAAGAGAAGAGAAAAGAGAGAGAGTTTGGAGAGAATAGAGTGCTGTTGCTGTGTGCTGTTGTGTTGCATCTTTCTACAGCAAGTGTGGACGAGGATGTGCTCTTGAAGATGGTATTTCGTCCATAAGATAAGTGTCTCTCTGTTTATGCTTTAATTTCAATTTGTAAGGGATTGAGAGAGAGAGAATTGTAGAGGGGAAGGGCTGTAGACAGAATTTATCTTCTATTCTGTTTTTACATCAAGTTGGTGCTTGATGTCTGGGGTTTGGTGATCCTATCTGTTGGTGCAGATAAATTGTAAAGGGAGTCGGTGCTTCCTAGATAGTTGGTGCTATCTGAAACTAAGGGTTGGTGCTCTTTGTCGTTGGTGCGACTAAATAAGATTCAGATCTGTCCCGGATTGGTGTTCGGACACTCTTTGAACCGTGGACGTAGCCTTTCGGTGAACCACGTTAAATCTGGTGTCATTGTGTGATTTGACTTGTTTTGTTGTTGAATTGGACCTGTTTTTAGAAATCACTGATTCACCCCCCCTCTCAGTGATCGCGGTATCCAACAATTGGTATCAGAGCGAGGCTCCCTTGATCAGTTTAATACGCTAAGGGTGATCTCTTGTCAAATCACATGGCAGTCAATACAGGGAATATGAAAGCACCTCTGTTTGATGGTTCTAATTACTCTTTTTGGAAGATTAGGATGCAAGCCTTCATCAAATCTCTTGGCTATGATGTTTGGGAGGCTGTCAGAGTCGGTTACAATACTGCCACCGTACCCAATGATACAGCATCAAAGAAGTTGGCAGACAACGACTCCAAGGCGCAGAATGCACTCTTTAGTGGCCTTGTGGACAGCGAGCTTGTCAAAGTAATTGCATGCAAAACAGCCAAGGAAATTTGGGACAAGTTGCAAAGCATACATGAAGGTGATGAGAAGATTAAAGAAGCCAAATTGCAAACTCATCGCTCTCAATTCGAGTCTCTTCGCATGGAGGAAAGCGAGAATGTTGACTCGTATATGCAACGAGTGAATGAAGTCACGAATGACATTCGTGGACTAGGGGAGGAGATTAAAGAGCCGGTCATCGTCAAAAAGGTTCTAAGATCTCTTCTTCCCCGGTTTGATTCAAAAGTCTCAGCCATCGAAGAAGCCAAGATCTGAATGCATTTTCCATGGATGAATTACATGGTTCTCTAACTGCCTATGAGATGCGCATAGGAAAGACATCTTCATCTGATAGAGAAGCGGCCTTCAAAGTTCAGAAAAAGGCAAAAGAGACTGCTGGTCATGATGTTGATTCTGATGATGATGAGCTTGAGGCTCAATTTGTTAGAAAGTTGAAGAAAGGAAGCAATGGAAAGTACAAAGGGAAGCTACCCTTTAAATGCTTCAATTGTGGAGGTATTGGTCACTTTGTTGCGAAGTGTCCGCTAAAAGAAGACAATGATAATGACTCGTATGCTGAAAAGAGTAAAGGAAAGAGAAATTTCAGAAAAAGGGGCAAAGCTAAAAACTTTCTATGTCAACAAGATGACAGCACGTCTGAAACTTCAGACGATGATGAATCAACCGAAGCTCTCTTCATGGTCACTGTTGAAGAAGAAGAAGAGCTAGATCCGGAAGAGGAAGAGGAGGCTGAAGTCAATCTTGAAGAGGAACTCATAGCCGCACTTGAGGAGCTTAGCATGGAACGCAAAACAAGTAAGAAAAATCTGAAACTTCTCCATGAATCTGAAAGTTCTATTATTGCTTTGAAAACTCAAGTAGAAGAATATAAAAGAATGGTAGAAGTCCTTGAAAACCAAATAAGTATCAAAAAGGAAGAGGCTATGAAACTTGAAACTGAGATCGCTAGAGCAAAGGCTGAAAATTTGGAAAATAGCAAAAAACTCAAAGCGCTCCAAGCGATTGAAGGGACTATGAAACTCAATGAACTACTGAAAGTTCAAAGACCTGCCCACTTCAGATTTGGTCTAGGATTTGAGAAAGGTGAATCCTCTAAGATTGCACCTCCTGAAAAGAAAGAGTTTGTGAAGAAAGTCACTGCACCTTCTAACTCTATGAAGCCCACTCAACCTAGAAAGGAGTCCATTCCTGTTAGAAAGGTAATGAAGACTAACCAGCCACAAAGAAGATACAAATTCTATGGTTATTGCTTTCATTGTAATATGTTTGGACATAAAAGAGCTGATTGTAGATTCTATGTTAGAAACAGCCCACTTGTGACTAGGAATCCTTTTTCAATCCTAAACAGCCACAAAATTGAGTGCTATATGTGTCATAATTATGGACACTTGGCTAGGGATTGTAGGTTGCATATTGCTAACAAATTTCAGGTTGAAAAGAAACCCAAGCTAGTCAAGGCTTGGAGAGTAAAGCAAAGTGCAGAAAGTCCCAAAGAATCTCTCATTGTGCAAATGGCATTCAATGCACAAAAGAAGGAGCACCATGGGTCCTTGATAGTGGTTGTTCAAGCCATATGACTGGTGATAAAGAGAAATTCATCAAATTACAGCACTATGAAGGCGGTTCAGTGAAGTTTGGCAACAATGATGGTGCCAAAATCTGCGGAAAAGGTGTTATTCAGCTTATGGCAAACAAGATCAGATCGGAAGAAGTCTTATATGTGTCTGGATTGAGACACAACCTGCTTAGTGTGAGCAGACCTGTGATAAGGGTCACGAAGTTATCTTCACAAAGAATGGGTTTGCCATCAAGAAGAGTAGCAACGGCAAAACAGTGGCAACTGGATCAAGAACTGCTGGAAATCTCTATACATTGTCAGATGGAGCTGAAAAGACCTGCTTGATGAGTCGGACAGAGGAAAGTTGGTTGTGGCACAAACGCCTTGGGCATCTAAGCTTTGATAACATGTCAAAGATTTGCAATTCAAAGGCTGTAAGAGGCATGTCTAAAGTTGAAAAGCCTTCTAATCCATTTGCGACTCTTGCCAAAAGGGAAAGCAAACGAGGGTTATGTTCAAGTCAAAGGAGCATCATTCCAAGAAACCTCTTGAGCTAGTGCACACTGATCTCTGTGGACCGATGCGAACTCAAAGCACCAATGGAGATAAGTATTTCATGTTATGCATTGATGATTATACTCGTATGACATGGGTATTGTTTCTTAAGCATAAGCATCAAGCACTTGATCGTTTTAAAGTGTTTAAAGCACAGGTTGAAAATCAATTGGAAAAACGTATCAAGATTTTAAGGTCTGATCGTGGAGGCGAGTTCACATCTGAAGAGTTCACTAAATATTGTAAACATCATGGCATTCAAAGACAGTACTCAGCCCCTAGAACTCCACAGCAAAATGGAGTTGTGGAACGGAAGAATCGCACCGTACAAGAGATGGCTCGTACGATGCTAAGTGAAAGCAAGATGGCTGATAAGTATTGGAAAGAGGCAATTCATACGGCTGTATACATTCAAAATCGATGCTTGATCAGGCCACATGAAGTCAAAACTCCCTATGAGCTATGGTTTGGAAGAAAAGCAACAGTCAAGCACTTCAAAGTCTTCGGCAGCAAGTGTTACATCAAGCGGCTCGAACAAAATCCGGGCAAATTTGAAGAAAGAGCTGACGAAGGTATATTTCTGGGTTACTCCTCTACTAGCAAGGCATATAGGTGTCTTAACAAAAGAACCAGAAAAATCATAGAAAGTGCTGATGTGAGAATAGATGAGAATATTGAACCAAAGAATGCAACTCATAATGACAGTCCAGTTTATGAGGACTCGAGTGACATTGATGATGAGATGGCTGAATCTAATGATTCTGAGAAAACAAAGGATGACTCAGAAGATACTTCACCTAAGAAGCACAGCACTTGGGTAGAACAACACCCTAAGGATCAAATCATTGGAGATCCTAAGGCAGGCGTTCAAACTAGACAAAGTGTAGTTAGCAATTACTCACTTATGTCCACCATTGAACCCAAGACTGTGGCTGAAGCCAGTCTCGATGAAAGTTGGTTGAAATCTATGCATGAGGAGTTGGAGCAAATTGAGAAGAACTCCACATGGGAACTTGTTCCTAGACCTACTAATAAGAATGTTATTGGTACCAAATGGGTCTTTCGGAATAAGCTGAATGAAGATGGTCAAGTCATTAGAAACAAAGCAAGGTTGGTTTGTAAAGGCTATGCTCAAGTTGAAGGCATAGATTTGAAGAGACCTTTGCACCGGTGGCTCGTCTGGAAGCTATTCGTATGTTTCTTGCATTGGCAGCATACAAAATCTTCAAGGTATTTCAGATGGACGTAAAGTCAGCTTTCTTGAATGGTTTACTTGAAGAAGAGGTCTACATTGAGCAACCTGATGGTTTTCTCATCAGCAAAAATTCAGATCTAGTGTGCAAGTTGAAAAAGGCTCTTTATGGACTGAAACAAGCGCCAAGGGCATGGTATGCAAGGCTGGAAGCTAGGGGGAGATTGTTGACAGTGCATGGTTGATATTTCAGATTGATATTTCAGAATTTCAGAATTGGTTCCAAGTGAGTGTTGAAGTTCCAATAGTGTTGCCAACAATTCCAAAGGGGGAGATTGTTGGAATTTGAGATGACTTGAAAGTCTTTTGAAGAATTTGAAGAATCAGTATCTCAAGTATTGATTTGAGTTGGAATTCTTGTCAACACATTGTCACAAACATGATGATAATAAGCTAGTGTTGATAGAGCTGAAAGAAGAATCAAAATTGAAACAGTCAGGAATTCAAAATTCCTGAAGCAGAGCACGCGGTCGACCGGGCACCCCATGCGGTCGACCGAGCAAAGAGAAACCTGCAGAAACAGATTCAGGCACCTCTCAGTTATTTTTGTGGCACAGTGTGTCTTCGGTCGACCGGGACCCCAGGATGTCGACCGAGCGCGATAATTGATTGATTCCAGACAGTGTCTTCGGTCGACCGAGCAAGCCAGGATGTCGACCGAGCACGGGAACCAGAGTTGCGCAGAATTAGAAGTTTTGCACGAAAATTCAGCACTCTTATCAAATTTGTTTGGGACTCTTTCTAAACGAATTGTAGCCTGTTTTGAATACAATTAAGGGTTAAAATAACCTATAAAAAGGCATGTATGGGTCGTTCTAAAGAGACACCAGAAGAGAGAAAGAAGAGAAGAGAAAAGAGAGAGAGTTTGGAGAGAATAGAGTGCTGTTGCTGTGTGCTGTTGTGTTGCATCTTTCTACAGCAAGTGTGGACGAGGATGTGCTCTTGAAGATGGTATTTCGTCCATAAGATAAGTGTCTCTCTGTTTATGCTTTAATTTCAATTTGTAAGGGATTGAGAGAGAGAGAATTGTAGAGGGGAAGGGCTGTAGACAGAATTTATCTTCTATTCTGTTTTACATCAAGTTGGTGCTTGATGTCTGGGGTTTGGTGATCCTATCTGTTGGTGCAGATAAATTGTAAAGGGAGTCGGTGCTTCCTAGATAGTTGGTGCTATCTGAAACTAAGGGTTGGTGCTCTTTGTCGTTGGTGCGACTAAATAAGATTCAGATCTGTCCCGGATTGGTGTTCGGACAGTCTTTGAACCGTGGACGTAGCCTTTCGGTGAACCACGTTAAATCTGGTGTCATTGTGTGATTTGACTTGTTTTGTTGTTGAATTGGACCTGTTTTTAGAAATCACTGATTCACCCCCCCCCCCTCTCAGTGATCGCGGTATCCAACAGGGATGACTTGAACTGTAATTCAAATCAATTGATTTGGAGGAAGATTCATAAGGAATTTGAGGTTTATTATATGGTATTGGTCCAATTGTGGTTCTTTCCCTGATGTTTTGAAAATTTAAGAAAACGGATAATTTTCAATTTTAATGGTTTAATAAAGTGATCTGGGCTAGGAACTACATCACCCAAAAATGGGTGGGTCCTACTTATGTCAGATCTGAATTTGCAAGATCTCATTAGATCACACGCTTTTATTCTCATATGCCAATCTACGTGATCTTGATTGGAACATCAAAAACACAAAAAAAAAGTCTGAAATTATGACCATATCTGAACCCAATTGGACAGTTTTAAAAAAATTAAGGGTAGGACCCACATATTCCAGATCTAAATATGTGGTCTCATCAGATCACACCCTTTTATTCTTTTATGCCAATCTAAATGATCTTAATCAGAACATCAACACACAAGAATGACCTGATTGTATACTAAAGACTATAGATGGGCAGGATTCCCAGTAATGTGCAATGGTATGGGCAAAAAAATACAAATCAATGCATAAAAGGATCCAGCAATCACAATTTTTTTAAAATTCCTTTTTTTTTATTTCCTTTTGACCCGAACCCGACCCATGACCCACAACCCGATTGACCCGTGACCCGTGACCCGACCAACAACTGTCACAAATGGGTCGGGTTTGTATGGGTTTTCACCCATATAATTTTTTTCGGGTCGGGTCGGGTTTGACCCGTTGAACACCCCTAATTGCAGGTATGATTTGGAGGAAGATTCATATGGAATTTGAGGTTTATTACATGGTATTTGTCCAATTGTGTTTTTTCTCCTGATGTTTGTAAAATTTAAGAAAATGAATAATCTTCAATTTTAATGGTTTATTAAAGTGAACTAAATGTGGATGTAACATTAACACATTTTATTTTTTTACTTTTGTTTTGACTTAATTATTCGAGTTAGATCCTCTTATTGGATTAGGGAATACGACTTTTAAGAATTCTATATGTGTTGTGACTATAACAACATCGTTTCGCTGTGACTGAGCCCTTTGACTTGGTTACGGTAACACAACTTCCGTCTAATTGAAATATTTAATAGTTGGAATCGGATTTTTGGGTATTATTTTTCCATTCACCTTAACCCTTTTGTAGTTTAAAGAGGCTTTTGTCCGGTTTCTCTTTCCATTATTGGATTTTTTTTTCTTTAACCTTACATTAGGCATCTTTCAAGCTTCAATTTATAAAAACTTAATGTATTTCCTTACAAGGTATAGATAATAAAAGGCAACCATTTGTTTATGATTTATTTTAAGCATGGGCTTTGTTTTTAAATTCTCCTTCCTTTTGTATGTAAAAATTTTAGCTTTTTGTTTAGGGGTATGTGTAATGTAAATATGATATCAGAGTTGGAATGATGCAGGCCTGGTGGATATATGTGATCTGCAACCCCATGTGGGTGTTACTTGAACTGTAATTCAAAGCAATTAATTTGGAGGAAGATTCGTAAGGAATTTGAGGTAACTCTGATATAATTATACGCTCTATTTGTAAACTCTATTCCTTTTTGTATGTAAAAATTTCAGCTCTTTGTTTGGGGGTATGTGTAATGTAAAAACCCTAAGAGTTTGAATGATGCGGGCAGCCCCATGTGGGGATGACTTGAACTGTAATTCAAATCAATTGATTTGGAGGAAGATTCATATGGAATTTGAGGTTTATTACATGGTATTTGTCCAATTGTGTTTTTTCTCCTGATGTTTGTAAAATTTAAGAAAATGAATAATCTTCAATTTTAATGGTTTATTAAACTGAATTGAATGTGGATGTAACGTTAACACATTTTATTTTTCTACTTTTGTTTTGACTTAACTATTCGAGTTAGATCCTCTTATTGGATCAGGGAAGATAAGTTTTAAGAATTCTATATGTGTAGTGGCTATAACAACATCGTTTCGCTGTGGCTGAGCCCTTTGACTTGGCTACGGTAACACAGCTTCGTCTAATTGAAATATTTAATAGTTGGAATCGGATTTTTGGGTATTATTTTTCCATTCACCTTAACCCTTTTGTAGTTTAAAGAGGCTTTTGTCCAGTTTCTCTTTCCATTCTTGGATTTTTTTTCTTCTTTAACCTTGCATTCGGTATCCCAATGAGTATCTAAACTCATTAAATCCTACTGGGTTACCGCCTTTTAAATTGGAGATGAAGGTGGGTTGTCCTATAAAATTATTGAGAAATATTGCTCCAAAGGATGGACTTTGTAATGGCACAAGGATGATGGTTGTCAGGTGTGGTACCCGTATTATTGAAGTTAAGATTCTAACTGGAGAAAAGTTTGGAAAATTGGCATTCATACCCAGAATATCCTTAACACCATCATCTTCAGATTTTCCTTTTCATATGACAAGGCTTCAATTAATTTCCAGTTCGATTGGCATATGCCATGACTATTAACAAATCACAAGGACAATCTGTGAAATTTGTTGGGGTCGATCTGCATACACCTGTTTTTAGTCATGGGCAATTTTATGTGGCATTGTCGAGGTGCACCTCTTTTGACCGTATAATTGTCCTTCTCGCCGAAGATGGAACAGATTCCACTACCAATATTGTTTATACTGAAGTTCTGTTGTAGTATGCCATATCAAACAAGGTACAGTAGGTTGCAGAGTATTAAATATCATTCCTTTGTGATTTCATACGTTTTGGAACAAAAAATGATTTTTTTAATTTTCTCTTTCGCAACTATTTATGGTTCTACTACTGTGATAAGGACAGATACTTGCTTGAATGTGTTCATTTATGACAGCTGTATCATTTTCTTTTTTCAATATTTATGTAGAAAAGAGGTATGATCATGCCGATTTTGTATTCATAGTGATTTTGAACATGACAAAAACAATATGTAATATGTACGTGATCTGTAGCTGCTATGTAGTTTATGGAAGATGGGTTAGTGGGGCCAAATATGTTCAAACTAAATCAATCCATCGATCGCCCCAAATGAGTATAAAATCTGATAGCGAAAGAATATTGGGTCCTGCGATGTAGGTGTGTGCAATTTGTGGGCAATGAACAAAATATTTTCATATTTTTTTTCTTTTAAAATTTAGGATTTGTGTGTGTTTAAGGGATTGTGGTAAATTTGGTAGTAGTAGTTAGATGATGACCATTGATGAAGTAGAAGAAGATTAACCGCATGCTTGCATCAAAAAAAAATTTATATTCCCTTTTCTTTTATAATGAACAAAAAAATCTCATTTTTTTTCTTTTAAAATTTAGGATTTGTGAGTGTTTAAGGGTCTTTTTTCAATATTGATGTAGAAAATAGGTATGATCATGCCGATTTTGTATTCATAGTGATTTTGAACATGACAAGAACAATATGTTATATGTGCTGTATCATTTTCTTTTTTCAATATTTATGTAGAAAAGAGGTATGATCATGCCGATTTTGTATTCATAGTGATTTTGAACATGACAAGAACAATATATATGTACGTGATCTGCAGCTGCTATGTAGTTTATGGAAGATGGGTTAGTGGGGCCAAATATGTTCAAACTAAATCAATCCATCGATCGCCCCAAATGAGTATAAAATCTGATAGCGAAAGAATATTGGTTCGTGCGATGTAGGTGTGTGCACTTTGTGGGCAATGAACAAAATATTTTCATATTTTTTTTCTTTTAAAATTTAGGATTTGTGTGTGTTTAAGAAATTGTGGTAAATTTGGTAGTAGTAGTTAGATGATGACCATTGATGAAGAAGAAGAAGATTAACCGCATGCTTGCATAAAAAAAAATTTATATTCCCTTTTCTTTTATAATGAACAAAAAAAATCTCATTTTTTTTCTTTTAAAATTTAGGATTTGTGAGTGTTTAAGGGACTTTTTTCAATATTGATGTAGAAAATAGGTATGATCATGCCGATTTTGTATTCATAGTGATTTTGAACATGACAAGAACAATATGTTATATGTGCTGTATCATTTTCTTTTTTTCAATATTTATGTAGAAAAGAGGTATGATCATGCCGATTTTGTATTCATAGTGATTTTGAACATGACAAAAACAATATGTAATATGTACGTGATCTATAGCTGCTATGTAGTTTATGGAAGATGGGTTAGTGGGGCCAAATATGTTCAAACTAAATCAATCCATCGATCGCCCCAAATGAGTATAAAATCTGATAGCGAAAGAATATTGGTTCGTGCGATGTAGGTGTGTGCACTTTGTGGGCAATGAACAAAATATTTTCATATATTTTTTTTAAATATTTTCATATTTTTTTTTCTTTTAAAATTTAGGATTTGTGTGTGTTTAAGGGATTGTGGTAAATTTGGTAGTAGTAGTTAGATGATGACCATTGATGAAGAAGAAGAAGATTAACCGCATGCTTGCATCAAAAAAAAAATTATATTCCCTTTTCTTTTATAATGAACAAAAAAATCTCATTTTTTTTCTTTTAAAATTTAGGATTGGTGAGTGTTTAAGGGTCTTTTTTCAATATTGATGTAGAAAATAGGTATTATCATGCCGATTTTGTATTCATAGTGATTTTGAACATGACAAGAACAATATGTTATATGTGATCTGTATCTTTTTATATGTGATCTGTATCTGCTATGTAGATTATGGAAGAGGGGTTAGTGGGGCCAAACATGTTCAAACTAAATCAATCCATCGATCGCCCCAAATGAGTAGATAATCGGATAGAGAAAGAATATTGGTTCGTGCGATGTAGGTGTGAACTTTGTGGGCAATGAACAAAAAAAAATTATTTTTTTTTAATTTAAGATTTGTGTGTGTTTAAGCGGTTGTGGTAAATTTGGTAGTAGTAGTTAGATAATGACCATTGATGAAGAAGATAAGAAGAATAACTGCATGCTTGCATCCCAAAAAGATTATATTCCCTTTTCTTTTAGAATGAACAAAAAAAATCTCATTTTTTTTTCTTTTAAAATTTAGGATTTGTGAGTGTTTAAGGGGTTGTGGTAAATTTGGTAGTATTAGTTAGATGATGACCATTGATGAAGAAGAAGAAGAATAACTGCATTCTTGCATCCCAAAAAAATATATATTCCCTTTTCTTTTATAATGAACAAAAAATCTCATCTTTTTTCTTCTTTTAAAATTTAGGATTTGTGTGTGTTTAAGGGTCTTTTTTCAATATTGATGTAGAAAAGAGGTTTGATCATGCCGATTTTGTATTCATAGTGATTTTGAACATGACAAGAACAATATGTTATATGTGATCTGTAGCTGCTATGTAGATTATGGAAGAGGGGTTAGTGGGGCCAAACATGTTCAAACTAAATCAATCCATCGATCGCCCCAAATGAGTAGATAATTGGATAGAGAAATAATAGGGTTTATGTTTTCTGTTGCTTAGAATTGGATTTGGTTTTATATGATCTTTCTAATGGGTTGGAATTGTAAGGATTTCAATTCCATGATTTTTCGTGTTGAAATGACCTTCCTGCTTTGTCAGCCCCAAACTATTTTTCTTGATGGGTCTTGCATCAAACGTAAATAAATAGCTTATATTGCCATGGAAAAAATAAGTGTGGTTGTAATTATCCTTGCACAATGACCCTAATGATTGATTTTTAATTATGCTATAGCAGTTGTTTTTTTTTTCCCTAAGTTATCCATGCTTTCCATTCATTTCAATATTTGCTTTTGTTTTTATTATTATTTTTTGTTTGAATGCTCTTTCTGTACGTTGCAATATGGTTGGAAGAATTGGCATTGGATTTAAGGTATTAAATCTATTGGTTTTTCATTGAATTTAGTTGCATCTGAATTCTAATTTGGCAAATTATAATTTTAAAATATAAATGTAATTATTCTAATTTTGTATATAAATGATGCATCGTGCCTTCAGGCACGGGCAATGTACTAGTAATATTACAATTTCCGGCATTGTTGGCTTGGATTTTGAGTTGAGATTGGAGGGTTTTGGGTGTTTTTTTCCCTTTTGCTTGTATGTGTTTTGGGTAAGGTGGGGTTGGAACGATCATGTGAAACATGACAATGTATGAGAGCTGTGTGGGGTTTGCTCTGTTTTTTTTTTTTTTTTCTAATCATAAAACTCTTTTTTGTTGAAATCTGAATTGTGTACGATTATTTGAAACATGATAGTGTAGAATACAACACAGATTTCATTAGTAAGATACTAACAATTTTTTGCTTAAATCCTTTGGTTTGGGGCTATGAAAGTTATTTTTTGTTTGAATTTCTCGTGCCACATCCAACTCTGCCAGTAAATTTTGGAAATATTTCTTTACTACAAGATAGTCTGAGATCCAAGGAATTTGTCCATGGCAGAGTAATTGCACTGTTTGTATTAGTCTAGCCATCAAACTAGAGGCCTGATTATGGTTGGGTAAGAAAATCTGAGCACTGTCCAACACTTTATGAAATAAAGTCTTCTAATCTCACTGTTTATCAAGACACTTGAATGAAAACAGAGCATAGTATTTTCCAGCTTGAAATTGATAATGAAGGCATGTTTGTTTCAACTGATACTACCAGGCTGCACTAATAAAAAAAATGCCAACAGAAAACTAGCAACAAAACTGTTCAATTGGAAAACTAGCACTTATCCACGACAATGGTATACAAAAAAGATCACTTATCCCTTGTGGAGGACCCCTGAAGGTTAAATTCTGGTCCCCTGCAGAAAACATTGTTCTTATCATCTTGGCGAGTTCAAGTTTGAATCTTTTAGCCTTACTCATAGATTTGGATAAACTCATTCTCATCATATAGGAATGCCCCATTCACAGAAGGCTTACCCCATTCTATATTTCATGGCATCTTAGATGCAATCTAACATTATGGTGAGTATGGACTTTAGCACAGCAAGCACAAAAACCAAAAACTAAAAAAATAAAAACTTTATTACAATTGGTATTTATAGACAGAACTTGTTACACAAAAGCGACCTCCATTGGGCAAAAACTTGCTAGCATGCTCCATCCAAAGGATGCAAAACTCAGTAATAAGAAAAAAGTTTATGAAATTGGTTCAACTTGCCTACAATACAAAAACAAAAAACGCCGGTGACTTTCTTTCGCATACTTTTCTCTACTCTTCCATTTCATCATCCAAGTCGCCAGCTTCTAACTTCATCTTCTTCACCACCTAAAGCAACATTATTCCTTGGCCCATTTGGAAGATCAATCAAGATATCTGACTTTTGCCCCGTAATAGCATTCACCAAACCTTCATTCTTCTCCACCCTATACACCACTCCTTCCTCTTGGCATCAATGTAAACAGTGGGGTTCTCATCTATCTCCTGATTCTCCTCTTTTATGAGCATCTTTGAGAGCTATGTCACCACCATCTTCTCTAACCATCTCACTATCGGCCTTGCACCAGAAACCTACAACCGCAACACAAAAGCAGTCAGCAACAAGCAGAACGAACAAGTCATCAAAGCCATTAGACCAAATAAATCTATGATATTCCACAACATTGCAGAAACTAGCAGGCTGCACTAATAAAAAAAATGCCCAACAGAAAACTAGTCAGCAAAGCTGTTCAATTGGAAAACTAGTAGCACTATCTAGACCCTCCAACCCTCACAGAACATCATCAAACTGGTCTCAGTTCACTGAATGTCTGCTTCAGAATCTTCTGAACTCTCGCTATTTTCTGCTTCAGGAAAGTACTATGTAGCTGGGTGATCCAAACACAAGAACTATAAGCATATAAAAAAAAAGAATCCCATAAATTTTATAGATATATACTTGCACCTCATTGGCAACTGACTTATGAAAACTCAGTTTATCCAACCTATAGGCAGAAACGGAGTTACATTCATTCTATTCTAAGCTGAAGTTAATAGTACTGAGTGGAAGACTGTTATATCATTCACATCAGTTTCTTAGAATTTGATTATGGCAAACCTAGTGGATTGTATATGAATAACATCCAAACACACCCGTTATAGTTGGTGAACCCCCTCATATTATGATTGTTATGAAGGGTTCCTTGATAGAAGAACCTAACATTGATTATATTAACATGACAATTGAATCACGAGAAGAAAATTCGCAGAAAACGCTACCCTTAACAACCCAAACATTCAAATTTCCAAACCAAAATAGGGTTAAAAAACCATAAAACCATAAAACCCCTATCCCCAAACCCTCAAATGCCCACCACAAACCCTAAAATCCCAAACCCAATCCCTCAAATATAATAAAACCCAAACCGTGTACAGAAAAAAAATGAAAAAAAAACGCATTCTATCTGTACTGGTTATAGAGCATTTAAGGGGGAAAAAAGAAGAAGAGAGAGAGAGAGGGAGGGATCGAAGGAGAGGGAGCTCACCTGGGGTGCAGTCGCGGGAGAGGGAAAGGTGCGGCAGGGAGAGCTCGGGGCGGAGGGGGAGAGGGCTTGGTGGACGATCGCGGGAGAGGGAAAGGTGCGGCAGGGAGAGCTCGGGATGGAGGGGGAGAGGGGCCTGGCGGATGATCGCGGAAGAGAGAGGTGTGGGAGTGAGAGTGGAGCGGGCGGAAGTGGTGTCGGACCGGTGCCAAAGGGTCAGGAGAGAAGGAGGCTGGCGGAGGGGGAGGGAGAGGGAGCTTCGGATGAAGGGTAGAGAGGAGGGTTTTTTTAATTGAGAGAGAGAGAGAGAGAGAGAGAAGAGAGAGAGAGAGAGAGAGCTTCAGATGGAAAGGACTTCGAAATGGTTTTGTTGCATTTAGGCAGGCTTCGAAACGTTTTTAGTACATTTGGGTGGCGCGGGCTTTCACTATAGTGGACCAAATTACATATACACGTGTTTGAGCGGACCTTCTCCTCAGCATGAGCTGAGGAGAGGCCTCCCTTATATATATATATGGGGTCGGCTCTCCTCAACTGCAGTTGAGGAGAGCATCAGCGACAAGCGTGCGGCCCGGCATGTGATGGAATGAAAATCAATGGGCTTACCGCTCATATTTCAGTTTCCCCTTTTCTTTTTCCCTCTTCCATTTCTTTCCTCTCTGCGATTTCTCTCTCCCTCCCCAGCATCGCCTGCCATCTCTCTCTCTCTCTCCCCCTCATCTCGCTGCGATTTCTCTCTCTCCCATCTCCATCTCTTTTGCGACCTCTCCATCTCCATCTCGCTGCGATTTCTCCCTCCCAGGATCGCCTACGATCGTCGTCCTCTCCCTTTCGCCTGCGGTCTCTCTCTCGTCCAGAGGCTTCCAGGTGCTCTCATCTCTCCCGATCTCTCGCCGATCTCTGCTGCGAACCGTCCTCATCTCGCTCGATCTCTCGCCGATCCTTGTTGCGAATCGGTGAAAATGGCAGATCGACGAAGCCCGGCTGTCAACAAGAAAACCCCTGGATTTCGCCATTCCTTTTTCCGCCCACAAATTTGAAAATATTTCTCCTCTCGCCCGCGACAGTCCGTATCGTCATCGCATGTCAAAGTCTGTTCTTTTGTATGATGTAAATGTGCTTAGAATGGTGCTCCATTGAAGTCACTGGGTTCTTCTTTTGTATGATGTAAATGTGCTTAGAATGGTGCTCCATTGAAGTCACTGGGTTGAGACGTTCGTGTTTTTTTTTTTTTTTTTAAATTTCACTATCAGCTATTAAACGGGTGTGTGAAAAATGGTGTAGTGAAAACTTGATTTGGTTATGAATGTATTGAAAAATGATGAATGTCATTAGCAGGACTGTATTTGGTGACCGGAAAACTTATAATTATGCTGGAGGTGTCTATTAATCTGAAATTATTCACTGCCTTCAAAGTGCGCAGTGTAGTGTTTGTTATGTTTGATAACAAACGTTACAGATTGATTTTTGCCATTCACGTTGATTGCTACTAATTGGTTTAAACTTAATCTACATACTCTTTAGTTGGCTTGCTTTAATGTTGAACTTCTGATTTTACCCAGATAAACAAAGAAAGAAGATGATGAATAGTTGAATAGTTGCACAGTAACTTTTACTTTATTCTAAAATAAGTTCGTTTTTAAAAGTATCAAATCTCACTGGGAATCATCTGAAATGAATTCAAATGAACCCGAGCTAGAAGAGAAAATTGATCACAATTTGACCCGTTTTCTAATGAAACTGAAATCATCAAAAAATTCCATCATTGGAAAATTTTTATAAAATCAGAATTACAAATAAGTACTAATCCATCAAGAAGTTATGAATAGAATTCTCAGACTTCAAAGCTTGGATTTGAGTTTCCATCAATGAAGAAGATTAAGTAGCTATCCCATATTCTTTAAAGAAACCATGTCAAAGAGTTGCAAAACATAAAGTCCATAAGATATTGTAAACAGGGTAGATTGCATTGTTGATGGTTCAGTTGGTTTATGTAAATAATTTGTGGATGATAAAGGGTGTCCCACCTAAAGCAACATCCAATCTTTCGGATGTCAGGTTGCAACATGTGTAGAACTTGATTTTTCCACTGCCGTTTTAAATAATGAACATTTTTCTTTTATCATGAGGAGTTGTTGTATGATGGATGATTCAAAGTTAAATTCCACCATCTTGGGTTCAGCTTCTTGTCAATACAAATATCAGCCATGTTTCGAGCTATAGCTTGTGTAGCTCCACTGGAATATACAAAATGCTCTAAACATCCTCAATGGAGTTTTCAACAAAATAGGTCCACATCCAAAACAACTAAATTCAACACTTGTATCTCCATACACATTTAAATCCAAAACACAATTACATCATTCAAAGTACAACAAAATTTTATGCCACACAATTGAACCAGTAATTGAAGTGCACATGCAAACAACTTTAAACATGAGAAACATTAAGTTCATAGATTGGACAGATGTAATTCAGAAGCACAAGTTCAGCCCAGCCCAATTCATTGAATAGATACAAAGGCTACTTGTGATACAACTAGGGGCATGTGTCTCATTACATGAAACCTGTACATGAACAGTTTAATGATATTTGGAGCATCCATCTCATTACATGTCCTCACTCCACGGTAAACACGAGAAACCCATATTCAGTAGAAAAACCTGCCCCAACAGGTCCATTCAAAATGCAAACAACTTTAAACATGAGAAATCGAACAACAAAAACCATATTAAGTAGAAGACGTTGTTCTTGACATTCCAAAAAATCACAGCAAGGACAGAGTCCCACCCTATTTGGACTTTAAAGATTTGAACAACAAAAACCAGCCCCACAAAGAAGAAAGGAAGATTGAGAAATTGTACATTCACATCATTACAAGAGAAACAAACACCACCCAATTAGCCTTCTGATCTGTGTGTATCTATAAAATCTCATCTCATATTCACAGACAACTCCATTGTCATTATTCCATGTAAACAAAAAAAAAAGAAAAAAAAGAAAGTAGCTGTATAATCTTCATTTCAAAGAACAAAATCATAAACACAACAACCCCATTTAACTGAAATGTATGAATTGCTTGCTAATTTTGAAACTTCTGTTGTTGTTGTTGCTGCTGCTGTTGGTGGTTGGTGTTGCCTGTTTGCGCACCGCTAATAATTGAAGAAATTGCAGCGGCTAGAGCCGCTGTGAAGTTTGGGTCAGCAGTGATGGCTGCTATAGCTGCGCTTACTATGTCGGTGAATGAGGGAGGTGTTGGTGGTAGTTGCGGCTGTGAGTGGCCCATGAATTGGGTGGCTTCAGTGTTTGATGAGGTCTGGAGGACAGAATTTGGATTGGTTGAAGAGTGCCCGGCAAAAGATCTGTGGCAACATCTAAGATGGGTAGCTCCGAAGACAGGCTTATAGTCACCAAATTTGCCAAATGAGTCGCCTTGGTAAAAGAGTTCATGTACCTTAGAGCAAATGTCAATGACACTGGCTCATTCATCTCTATGATGGTAGATTCCTCTGGCTGTTTTACACATAACAAAAAAAAACACAATATATAGATTACTAACCTTTTAATTCTAATGATGCTACTGATCATAATAAAAGAAAGAAAAAATAGCAGATATCTAAAATCTGCTTAGAATATCTAATTCAAGCATGGGCATTAAATATGAGAGAAGCATTGAGAGTTCGATTGTTTGAACAGAAGGAAAACATTATTGGGTCATTTCTAGTTTCAAGATTTTTAAAACCAGCCACCACATCCCAGAAGTCACTAGAACTAACCCATGTAGATTTTAGCATTACAGAAGTTAAAAAAAAATAAAAAACATACAGGTAGAGATTAGTAACAGGAAGTTTGAAAGAAACCTTGTCTACAGAGGTATTCTGCCTACAAACATATTTGTCGTTCCAATGTCTCCCCCTGTGGAGAACTTCACACCTTCCTTTGTCGCTGAAATAACAACTGCCATCATTTCCCAACAAGAGCCCAAGTTGGCATTTTGACAAACACATTACATGCACATGGGCAGATCACAATAAGATCATCCAATCACATGGTTTACTGTGTTTATTATGATTCGTTGAGTAACATGATTACCAGTATCTCCAATGCCACTGAGATCGTTGCAAATCCTCGCAAACTCAGCAGATGGCATCCTTACTATGTGGGGAGATTTCCAGAACTCTAGGATTACGCTAATCACAGCCATCAGATGAGACTAAGCATTCTCGCGTGCCATCCGCGTGCCGCCCACGTGGCACCAGACTCACCTCGGCTACCAGGACAGGGGCCCCGGCCGAAGTCAAGCAGGTCTGGGCCGCTAGCGCCGAGCTCGGCTACCCCAGGTGCCCACCTCGGCTGAAAACTCCGCCTCGGCCGAAGGAGCCGAAGCAGAAAAGAATCTCCACTCGCGCCCTTCGCCCCCCACGTCATCAGACACGTGGAGGAATAGGGGCGCGAGCCAGTGAGACAGATGCGACATCCAGCTGTCCACAATCTTCACTAGATCACTGACAGGGCGGCATCCAGCGGCTGAAGCCAAATCAGGGCAAGGCCCGAGGGCGGATCCAATGGTACCCCTACCGCCAAAGGCGTCCAACACGATCTGGCCTAACAAGACGCACATTTAATGCGATGTGGGCTGATCCGACCGGCATTAAATGCAAAGCGGGCTGGATTGGACCGCATTAATTACTTTGTGGGCTGATCATGACTTCCCAGTCGAGTCATGGGACCCGCGCCAAGATATCATCCAAAGATATGACCCAGGCCTCTATAAATAGAGCCTCATTCCACATGCAAGGTACGCACAATCCAACAGAAAGAGCTGTTACTCTGTCTCTCTTCTTCCTCTCCTTCCTTTGTTCCAGTTCATTCACTGACTTTGGCATCGGAGAGCCTTGTGCCGCCCAGGCCAGGGTCCTCTGACCGTTTGCTCTTCCCTTTCAGGCTTTCGGGCGGCACCTAATCTTCATCACCTTGGATAAGTCCTCTAAGGCACCCCAGTTATTGTGGGTCATTATTTTCTGCTCCTACAATTGGCGCCGTCTGTGTGGAAGTAATATCCCAACCTTCCCAGCCTTCTCAATCTCCCAGAAATCATGCGTCCAAAAGCTAGGAAGGGCGGAGAATCCTCGAGAGCAATGCTCGAGCAGCCAGCGCCGTCGACGGACGTCCCTCCTCAAGGGCGGTCCCAAATGGTGCATGGCACATCTGCAGGCGAGGGCCGCTTAGGCTCGCAGCTCTACGTCGAGGTCCCCCTCCAAGAGGGACTCGAGGCGTCGCTCTCAGCAGATGAGATCACGCCACCTCGACGCGACGAGCGTCGGCATGAGCGTCCTCGCAAAGATAAAGCCGTGGCCGTAGAAGAGACGCGCCGCGTTCAACCTCCTGCCGCTGGAGGAGATGTCGCAGCTCAAAATGCTCTCCTCCAGAAGCAGGAGCGGTTAATCCGTGAGCTCCAGCAGCAACTGAGAGCAGCGCAAACTGCCTCGTTGGGGCAGGTCTCTGATCCTTAGGGAAAGAAGAGGGACGCCCCGAGCAGGGCAGCCCAGCCTCCTCGTGAGGATCTGAGAAACCATCTGGACCACAAGCGAAGCCAGATCCATGATGAAGGCTCAAGCAACAGCCGAAGTCATCATAGCCGCGATGGCCGAACCCATAGCCATCACAGCCCGAACCACTCCAGGCGAAGGCCAAGAGTGCCGACACCAGAAAAGGATGACGAGCAGGAGCGATTCGACAAACGCGTCAGGTTGGCTCTTCAGCACAACCTGGACGTGCGGGACCAGAAACAATTCTGTGGCCATACCGACCTGGGGGCCTCGCCCTTCACGAGAGACATCGAACGGACCCCCTTGCCCAAAAAGTTCTCTGTCCCGCGGTTCGTCCCCTACGACGGACTGTCCGATCCATCCGCTCACCTCCGTCACGTCTCCCAGAAGATGTCCATCTGGGGAAACGAGGGCCACCTCAACTGCAAAATCTTCTCCTCCAGTTTGGGTGACCTCCCTCTGAAGTGGTTCTGCGCCCTCCCAGAGAAGTCAGTTTCGAGTTGGAAGGAGCTCCAGCTCTCCTTCTTAAAGAAGTTCCAAGCTTACAGCGTCGTCCCCAAGACAGAGGGGGACCTTCTCGCCCTGAGAATGAAGCAGGGTGATAGCCTCGCCAAGTTCGCCCAACGATTCTGGGCGGTTTACAGCCAGGTCGAAGGCACTAGGGAGGAAATAGCAATCTTTGCCTTCCAACATGCCCTGATCCCCGGCCATGACCTCCGGAAGGACTTGGTCGGAGACACCCCAGAATCCATGCCGGCGTTAATGTCCCGGATAAAGCGCTTTGTCGCCCGGGAGGAAGATGAAATCCAGGCCCGGGAAGAGGACGAAAGCCCGGGGCCCGGGCAGAAGAGCAGCCAGCCTCGGCAGAGAGGCGGGAAGCCCTTCCAGAAGCAGGAGCACAAGCAGGCCTGGGTCGCTAATTCGGCGAAGCCTACGTCTTCCAGATCTGGGGGCACCTGGAGGCCAAGACCTCCCACCAGCGCCAGTCAGGGCGTCAATGTCATCTTCAAGGAGCAGATATACTAGATCCTGAACAAAATAAAGACCAAGCCGTTCTTCAAGTGGCCTCCGCCCTTGAGGAATGAGCCCACCTCCGGCAGCCGAAGCAAGCTCTACTGCTCCTACCAGAAAGGTAACGGGCACAAGGCCGAGGAGTGCAAGTCTCTAAAGTGGTACCTGGAGAGGCTAGCCGGCGAAGGCCGCATTCCAGAGTTCGTCAAGGCAGAAGATGCCGGCGGCAGCGAGGGCCGAGTTCACCAGAGCGCGGCTCGGGATCCAGACAGCGAGGATTCCGAAAAAATCATTAACGTGATCCACCTGGGATCCTCAGCTCCCTCTCCCTCGTCTCGCGGAGGCTCGCAGGCCCGTGCCGAGGCCAGGCGGGCATCGCACGGGAAGGAGGTGATGAAAGCCGAGCTCGGACCGGCATCCAAAAGAGCTCGCCGCGACCGACCTGCGATCTCATTCTCAGACAAAGATCTAGAGGGAATCCAGCTTCCCCACAACGACCCCCTGCTCCTCACAATGAAGCTAAGGGACTTTACTGTGAAGAGGATCCTCGTCGACTCCGGCAGTTCTTCCGAGGTCCTCTACTATGAGTGCTTCAAAAAAATGAACCTCTCGGAAGCAGACCTCACGGAAGTCCGTGCACCCTTGCTAGGGTTATCCGCCAGGCTAGTCTATCCCAAGGGTAGATCACCCTGGAAACCCGAGTCGGCGGAGCCTCCGTGTTGGCCGACTTCCTGGTCGTGGACGCCCCTTGTCCCTACAACGTCATCTTGGGCAGAACGTGGCTCCACAAATTGGAAGCGGTCCCCTCTTCCCTCCACCAGAAGTTGAAGTTCGTCCTCGAGAACAAGGAGGGCAAGATGGAAGTGGTCACTGTTGACACCAAAAATGTCACTTTGCCTCTTCAAGATCCAAAGAGCTACATGAAGTCGCAACCTGCCATAAATAGGCAATGATATTTCCAAAAATCAAATCTTGTCAGAATCAAACAAAAACTACAAGATCCTTCAAGACAGCCAAAAGAGGAGTACACAAGAAGTTACGGGCCATTTCAAAATCATTTGGCCTAACTTCGCTTCTCCGACAGCCGAAAAGGAGCGCTCGGCGGCAAAAGCATCGGAGACACCAAATCTTCGATCAGAGCCGATGGATGGTCTCAAAATACTTCCAAAAAGCTCCACGTCAAGTTCCGAGTCAAACCGACAACGTTTGACCTTACATCAACCCTCGAACAGCTAAATCAAGCCTCTCGGCGGCGAGAACCACCGAGGCCATTACTCATCAGATAGAGCACATGGACGGCTTCAAAATGCTTATAAAGGGCTACACGTCAAATTTCAGGTCATTTCGACAACATTTAACCATAGTTTGACGCTCGGAAGCCAAATTAGGCCTCTCGGTGGCAAAGCTCTCTAGGACAATGGTTTCCAAGACAGAGCCTATGGATCATCTTAAAATGACTCCAATAGGTTCCCTATCAAATTTCGAGTCAATCGGACATCGGTTGACCGCACATCAAACCGCGACATCTTCATCGCGACAAAAGCAAGTCTACTGGTGATAGGACCCCAAACGGCTTCAGAACTCAAACAAAAGCCTATGGTTGGTCTTATTTATTGCTCAGGAGGCTTCACACCAAATTTCAGGTCATTCCGACATCGTTTGACCCAGTTTCAGCTTCTGACGGAAAATCGGCATCTCTGCGCGACAAAGTCTTCGGCTTTCTCAGGAAATTGGAAACTTTGCAAAATAAAATGCAAGGATTCTCATCAGGTTTCCTACAAAGAAATCAGGCCAATAAATGGTCAAAATGTCAAGGAAAAATACAGAAGAAAAAAGAATCGAAAAACAGCAAAAACGGACACAAAACGGGACACAAAGGGGGGAAAACCCCCCCAGGGTCGCAGACCCCTGCGACCCTGGCCCAGGGTCGCCGACGACCTTGGAGCCCGGGGTCGCCGGGAAGGCCCCGGAAACCCCGGTTTTCTCCGTTTTTTCGCGATTCGAAGAGCCCAGCCTCTGGTACTTTCCAAAATTCATGCTTTTGAGACACCAAATCCTCTGACATCCGTCCAAAACACGGGTCAATCATCAAGAGTATCGAAAACAATATTGATCGCCACCCGGTCAACCAAAAAAAAATGTGGTTTCTACCCGACCGATCGAGAAATCGACAGGACAGATGGCACCGACCCGCTGTTGGCAACAAACACCTGAAATTACATGGTCATCTGATGTCGATCTACATGAAGATCCATCGATGATCATCGCCAGAAGAATCCCAAAAGACACGGCACGGCCCGCGACTCTTCAACTGCTCGGCGACTACTTAATGCGATTAATTGACTAGCTTTATTACAGTCATTATTCCATTTCTTTGGACGGCCCAATCACAAGCAAGCATTCGGGAGTTACAAGTCAAGAGATTCATGGCATTTAACCCATGAAACTCCTCCCATCATGGCGATTAAAGGCGATTAAATGCCCTCAATCTCCTCCGGCCAATCAGAAGCCAAGAAAAAGGAGTTACAAAATAAAGAATTCAATTTTGTAACTCCTCCCATTATGCGGCTTAATGACAATAAAAGCCCATAAACCCTCCTAAATGGCTACCAAAAAGCCTATAAATAGGAGAGCTCTCCAAGAAGAAAGCAGAAGACAACAGACAATGAATCACAGACAGAAGCACAGAAATTCAGAGAAGGAAAAAGAGAGAAAACTCTGTGGAAGTTCTACACCGGCCACCGCTACAAGGTGACAAAAGTCCCTTGGGGGGTACCCCCCCCCCCCCCCCAAGGTCCTTGCCTTCTCCTCCTGCCTCCAATGGCTTAGATGTGGCTTTTCAGCCCGTCTACTCGGCTTTTTATTGGACACAGGACCTCCTTTTGGTCTTTGTCCTCTAAAAACCTGAGGTTATAGCCAAGCCAAGCGAATCAATAGCATCATCTGTTCTCATCTGCATGGATGATGGCGAAGCCCACATATGGCTTACGACCGTCAATCTAAACGGGTCCCCCACAATCTCCTGAGAAGTTAGATCCTCCTTTTCTTGCTTTCAATTGTAGTTTGTATTTTTTCAAAAGAGACAAAAATCACAACTCTTGTATTTCATTATTGATAAGGATTGTAAATCGGCTATAAACGCCAAAATCGGCTATAAACGCCAAAAATCGGCTATAAACGCCAAAATCGGCTATAAATGCCAAAAAAATCGCCTTTCACGGTAAACCAAGAAAAATGTCTCTTTTCTTAAATATATGTGCAATGGAAAACTTGAAAGAAGTTGATTTCCTTTTTACTTGCGAAGGTTGATCTCCGGATCACCACTTGCAATTCCACGTAAAATAGAAAATCTGGCACACCCACACAAAAAAAGAAATGTTGATGCACGCCCCTGCCCCCTGGTTACGAAAGGGTCGGACCCGACAGACTCCCACGTCCACCGACCTCGGTAGGAACCGAGTAGGAGCGCGGTCCATCAAGCTGGCACACCCGGTGGGACTCGTTTATTTGAGAACACGATGCTAGAAATGAAATATTTGCATATCATATATTTTGCTCTATGCTTATATTTCTTTTCTCAATTCCTTGGCTACTTTATAATTGGTGGCCTATGTTGGATTCCGCAAAAAAAAAAAGAGATGAGATTTTTTGTTTGGAAATTTCTAATTCTTTGAATTTATTTCCACTCTTTCTCTTTTAAAAAAAAAAACAAAAAAAAAATCAGATTTTTCAGTTTGGATTCAAAATTGAGAAACTTTGATCCTCTCCCTTCTGGGCACTGGCGCTCACGGAAATCGCTAAGACCGGGTTCGGATCGGGGATTGGGCCATTGTTTCTCTTCGATGAGTTCATTAAAGATCTAAATAAAAATATATAAAAAAATTTTAGATTTCTCAATTTGGATTCAAAATTGAGAAACCTTGATCCGTTCCTATCGTTCATCGCGCTCGCAGAAATGTTGAGCCTGTTCGACTAAGGTTTTGGGCCATTGTTTCTCTTCGATGAGTTCATTAAAAATAATATATATATATAAACAAAAAAAAGACATAGACCACTAAGGTTAAACCAACTGTGTTCTTTGATCATGGTTGATTCAAAGAAAAGCCTTGTCCAGAGTGTGGAGACAGCTTGACTGTTCTAGGCAAGGGTCCTCCAAACGGGTTCATTAAGTAATCCTACCCTTACCTGGGGGCAATTCTATCAATCAAGATTTCATAAGACCGGGTTAGGAGGCCTATGTGTACTCTCTCGTCTTTTAAATAAATATTTTTTTCAAAAAATAAATTAAAAAAAATATATAAAAATTTTAAAATAAAAAATAAAAAATAAAAAAATTTTCAAAAAAAAATCTTAAAAAAAATAAAAAAAAAATAAAAAAAAATAAAAAAAAAATATTTAAAAAAAAAATCTTCAAAATCTTCAAAAAAAAAAAAACTTCCGTCATTTTGGGTTTAGATTGGAGAAATCTTGGTCTTCTCCTTTCTGAGCACTGGCGCTCGCGGAAATCGCTGAGCCCGTGTTCAGATTGGAGTGCCTTTTGCTCTCTTTGATGAACCCGATATTGGCCTTTAAAAAAAAAAAACTCGTCATTTTTAGATTCAGATCCGAGAAATTATGGTTCATTTCTTTCTGAGCACTGGCGCTCGCAGAAATTGCTGAGCCCGTGTTTAGATCGGAATACCATCTGCTCTCTTTGATGAATCCAATCTTGACATTCAAAACAGAGAATCTCATCTCATCGAGGCGGTCTCAAAACATTTGTGTCTAGCGGTACTAGTACGCCCTTTCAGGGTCTACTGTATTGCGACCAGCACATCTGTAACTCCAACTTTATATTCTTCTTACCTCGAGCAAGCCCTGCTTCTCGATAAGTCGAATTTAAGTTCACAATTGCTTCTAGCAGTCACTGGGATGCTCATTCTGGGCTTATCATACCTGCGATCAGAACAATTGTACCCTCTATGGCATTTTGCCTTCCTCATATTGCTTGGGTCATCTCCCTCGAGCAATTTGAAAAGACGAAACCATAGAACTTCCCATTTATGATCATTATATTCTTGTGATTACTAATGGATGTGGTCTTGTTTCAGAGATTTTCGAAAAACTAACAATGGCAGCTTCACTAACCATTACTTTCGATGAAAACAAGCACCAACTCATGCTTCAACAGAAGCAAACAGCGCGCACTTACAAGCGCCCCATCAGCTGCCGAAGCATCAACTCCCTCAGCAACTCTCTGAACTCCGGGTCGACCTCGACTCCCCGGACTATCGTCTTTGGGACGCTGGGACCATTCCCACTTCCTGAGGAACAAACTGCTCCCTCCAAGAAGCAGAAACTCGCCTCTCAACGTGTCACTACCGTGACACCAAAGGCGAGCACCAGAAGGCCTGAAGCCCGTGGCAGCCCCACGAAGCCTCGACCTGCAAACGATTAGGTCTATCCCAAGACTTGGTCCCCAAGACCTTCACCACAACAAGGAAGGTCGCAAACATCTACCAAGCCAGCATTCCTGGCCCCACTCAAGGAGAACCAGTTCTACCCTCTTGCTTACATGAAAGAGGAGAGACCCATCTCCAACCTGACTTCCAAGTCATCCCAGCATGAGCCGGCTTGTTCCTACAAGCCCAAAATCAAGTCATGCATCACAAGGCCTCTGCAAGCACCTGCTAAGGCCTACAAACCTGCAGTTCGACCCTTCATCTCTACAGGGGCCGAACTTCAAAAATTCAAAGCTTCGCTGCAACAGGCGAAGGACAGGGTTCGCATCCTGTCCTTGCCCAACTACAAAGAAGACAGGCTCGGCTGCTGCGCCCGAGGGAGCACATCCTTCATCGTCAAAGCCCAGCCAGAGCTGACCGAAGCTCAAATTGCTCGTCATATATGCCGCCGCGTGTCATACCTGCAAAAGAGACTAGAGAAGCAAAGGACCCAGCCTCCTACACTCCAAGTCTCTCCCAAATGGGTCGAAAAAGAAAGACCCAACCAAGTTGCTGCCGTCCATATGGTTGGAAAAACCAGAAGGCGCCAAAAATCAGCAACAAAAATCCATGTCCGACGTCTGATGACCCGCAGCGTCTCAAGGACAAGAAGACATTCAGAAGAATCCCCTGCTCCTTCAAGCAAAGGATAGCAGAGTGATCCTTCCTCAAGCTCTTCTTCAAAAAGAATGAGCCCCAGCTCAGTCACCAGGACAGTTTCTTCATTCGAATCACGAAGGATGAACGTCTTGGCTACAAATTCTGAGCCACCACCCCGCAATCCACCTCCAGAAGATGCGATCACCCGCATCCAGCAGTTGGAACAGGGCCAGCAGAAGATTGAAACTCTGATGGAAAACCTTCTCCTCGCCTTCCAAAATCAGGCGAACAATGAACCTCCTCCGATTCCTCAAAACGACGAGGTGAATGGAGAAGAAAATGAGTCACGCGCCCTTACCAAAAAGGACGTAGACAGTATCCTCGCCAAAGCAAAAGAAGAGGATATACTGAAGGAGCATGGGATCAAGCCACCAAATCCCTTATGGATGGACTCGGTCCCGTTCCCCGGTAAATTCAAGCATCCTACTCTCCAAACATATACGGGGAAAGGATCAGCCAGACAGCACGTCATCCACTTCAAGATCCTGACGGGAGCTATCGCGGATCAAGATGCACTCAAGATCCGCCTCTTTGCAAGTACCCTAAAAGGTACGGCCTTCGATTGGTACTCCACTCTGCCGGAGGACTCAATCCAAAACTGGGCCATGCTAGAGACACGCTTCCTGACTCACTTCAAAGGTGAAGATCATCCCGCTACTATGGCTCAGCTGTGCAGCCTAAAATAGGGGGAGAATGAATCAACATATGACTTCATTCACAAGTGGAAAGCAATGGCATACAAATGCTTCTGATGTATTGCCACAAGCGTCGCTAGTCGACATCTGCCGAAATAACATGAGAGCCAGAATCCACTCCATGATCATCGGCAACAAATCAAAAAACCTGGAGAACTCCTAGAAGCTTCCATGGAAGCTGAAACGGTGATTAAAGACCTCAACAGTCAGAAATCATCAAGAAAAGAGCCGACCGCCATTACAACCTCTAAACCAAAGAAAAAAGAGGTCCTCAATGTGCAGACCAAGTCAGCTCCTCAGCCACCAAAGAAAGCTGAAAATAAAGTTGCTGGTAAGAGACCTGAACTCTCAGATGCCTTCAAAGAACGAGTAGAGAAGAAATACCCATTTGATGAAGATGTTGATGAAATCTTCGGGGCTCTTGTGGCAAACGGCAAGCTCACCTTGCCTGAACCAAAAAGACCGGGTGATGTTGGCAAAACCAACGATCCTCGGTACTGTCCATACCACCAGATGATCTCGCATCCTCTCAATCAATGCTTCGTTGTGAGAGAAAAAATAAATGAGATGTGGAAAAATGGAGTCATCACCTTTGACAAAAACTATGGGTCTGCCTCCGTCAACATGGTGACATGTGGACAAACATCAAAATCACCGAAGAAGAAGATCACTACTTCCTTCAAGGTGATAAACTCAGTCCAAGCGTCCGAGGAACTGGTTCCTTACCCGACACCAGACGGACAACCGATATGGGTACATCCCGATCTCCTGGAAGATGAAAATTGGGAGGTCGTGAAAACAAAGCCTACAGCTCAACAGCGAAGGCAGGCTAGGAAACATCTCCTCAAGCTCAAACGGCAAGAGAAGACCCAGCCAAAACTAGAGGTCAAAGAAAAGGCAGTGGCTTCCTCTACCGCTTCACTGGAGGCAACAAAAACATCCATTCCAGAGACTTCAAAGGGGGTAAGGAAATTCACTCTCAGTGATTTCATGCCACCTCAATTCAAAGAAGCCATGCAGGAGGCATCATACTCTTGCAATTCGGTAGTTGGATTCTCCATTGATGGATACGAATCCAGCGACACCGATGATGGATTCGAATCCAACTACACAGATGAGTAGGAGGAGTCCCTTGAAACAGGAGAATATCTCTCCGATGAAGAATGGGTTCCTGAGTCTCATCTTATGCCAGTAATCTGGGATAACCCCCTACAGCCACAAGGATCCTGGTCTGATGATGAAGAAGACCAAGAGGCTGTACAAGAAAATGCTGCTGACCCAGCACCTCTCATTACTCCAGTGGAAATCAACCATGTTGAGCCACAAAGAGTTGATGAAGAAGAAGATCCGGCTCCTATGCCTGATCTTGAAGAATATGCAAGGATCTTGCAGTGACTCGCTCTAGAACAAGAGCAAGAACGCATCAACGAGCCCCCTCACAATCCAGAGCCTGAAGTCCCTGAAGACCACCAGGTACATCCTCCCTTAACTCCTGAAAATGGAGAAAATTGCTGGGTAGACGATCCTCTTACATCCGAGGATGAGTCTGACTCCGATCAGGCAACGTCTCCCGTCAGAGCTTCCTGTAATGTGATAATTCGGGATTATAGCTCTTCCGAAGCATCGTCTGATGAAAGCACTTACACTCCGGTGACGCCTAGCAATGTATCTTCTGAAGCCACCTCGTCTCACGTGACTTTCACTGAGATGACACCCTCTCAGGTTTCTTCTCCTGAGACTGTGACTTCAAAGTTCACACACCCTTCCTGACTGAAGAATTCCCAGCTATTGATGCTTGGGATGATGAATTAGTCAATGAAGAAGAAAGGTTGCTGGATGCTGTTCAGGACTTGTTCCCGGAAAATGCTCCGTGCAACACAATCACTGAGGATGGCAACTCTGCTGCTGATACATCCTCAGCAAATGAAAAACGACAGCCTCTTGATCCTGAAGACATCTTCCAAACGAAGACCCTTCTCAAGAAGCTCTCGAAGTTGGTAGAGGCACCCGCTCTGGCCGGGACTACCACAAAAATTACAACCAATCTTCCTTTACATATGTAAATCCTTCGGGAAAAGATGTTGTAAGCGCCCCTAGTGGCAACAATGATGAACATGCAGGCCCTAAGGAGGCTTTCAAGTATGACTTGATTGAACACTTCAAGCACATACCTGCACGTCTGCACATCCTAGATTTGTTGCGAATGTCTCCGCACACTCGTGATAATCTCATATCAGAATTACAAAAGCTGAATGAGGATGTCGACAAACATGCCCCGCAAGTCCTCCAAATTGAAATGGATTACCGGGTCAAAAACTCAGAAGCCTCCTCAAAGGGAGAAAAGAAGAAAACTGAGGGATCATGCATTGAATGCCTCTCGATTAAAAAAGCAGCCAGTGCAACCATCGCCTTCACAAAGGACGACCTCCTACTTGGCGAAACCAGGCATAACCGACCCCTGTACTTCACAGGGTATATCAAGGAAATGCCTATGCACAGAGTTCAGATCGACCCAGGTTCTGCACTCAACCTCATCTCCACATCGGCTCTTGAAGAGTTGGGCATCCCACTCAGCAAACTGAGCCACACATCTGTATCTATCTTTGGATACGATGGGAGTACTCAAAGGCCTATCGGCAAAATCAGGTTCAAATTGCAGATCGGTGATCTTATCTCTGAGGTCACAGTATATGCAATAAAAACCCCTTCATGCTACAACATCCTTCTCGGACGCCCTTGGATCCACGATTATGGTGTTGTCCCTTCAACTCTACATCAATGCATCAAGTTTGTTGGCGATGACGGCATGATACATCGAGTCTTTGCGGACAGAAAACCCTTCAAAGGTAAAGAAGTCCACTTCGCAGACTCACAGATGTATGAAGGTGAAAAAGAAGAAGAGGAGAAGCACACAGCATCCTTTGCCGAAAATCTCCAGAAAGATAAAGGCAAAGCTCCTCAACAATCACCGGAAGAAAACAAACCATCCGGTAAATCTGAAGAGAGCATTCAAACTCCCTTCATCATCTCCCTCAAACCTTCAAAGCCTTTGGTCATCACAACTAAAGTGAAGAAGGCAAAGCGAAAGCCTGGGGGCAAATTTGTTGTCTCTTTCGTGTCTATCATGCAAGACACGGACTCGGATTTAGAGCCGGAAGACGACACATCATCAAGCCAAGCTGACACTCAGCAAGTTCAGCCTGCTCACTCCAATGGAGATAACTTCTGACATAGAAGATCCTACGTCAGCTTCCTTCGTTGTTCCAGCAACTTCAGCAAAGGAAAAGCCGATCTTCTTCCATAGATCGGATGCTTCTTCATCAAACTCCATGCTTGAACCTTTCCAAAATGAAGGTATGCCTCAACTATCCTTATACAGTTATGTGGCACAAGCTATTATGAAGAAAATGGGCTATGACGCTCAAAACCCCAGTCGGTTTGGGAGAAGGACGCGGTATTCTCACGCCATTGGGGCCCGTCTTGACCAAAAGCCAGCTGGAAGATTGGAGACTCTACGGCTATGTTGAAAAGTCTTCACACGAGTTAGGGTATGATCCTGACACTCCCTTGAGACAGTTGACACAAAGGCTTAAAAGTCAATATAGTGACCAAGCCTCAACATCTCAAGTCCAAGAAGACATCGGTCTCCCTGGATATCTCTTTGATGAGTCACCTGACAAAGATCCAGGAAGCTCATCCAATTGGCATGATTTCTCCGAAAATGAAGAGGAGTTGTCCGATGGCACAGACATGTGGACTTCTGACCCAGAAGAACCCTCATCTCCAAAAGAAGTAGCCTACTTCGACCCAGTTTCAACAGGCGATTGGGATCATCTCATAGCAAGCCTTGGGAAAATTACCGATCAAGAAGACCCGTGGAAAGGAACAAAACCTTGGTCTGGAAATGCACCTTGAAACCCCAGAAGGTTTCGTTGAGCTGGAAGCCTCCGAAAATATTGTGGAGGAACCACCTTCGAACCTTCCAACAGAAGATCCCGTTCAAAAGATAGACTTGGGAACACCAGATAACCCACATCCCGTATTCATAAGCAAGAATATAAAGGATGATGAGTTATCCGAGTATATCGCCTTTCTTCGTGAGTTCGTTGATTGCTTTGCATGGTCTTACGCTGAAATGCCTGGCTTAGACCCCAAAATAGCGGTTCACAAACTCAATCTTCAAGAAGACATCAAGCCTATCAGGCAAGGCCAAAGAAGATTCCGTCCAGATGTGATGGATAAAATTGAACAAGAAGTTCAAAAACTCAAAAGCGTTGGCTTCATCTGTGAGGAACAACATCCTGAATGGTTGGCCAACATTGTCCCCGTGACAAAGAAGAACGGGCAGATCAGGGTCTGTATTGACTATAGAGACCTGAATGGCGCATGCCCTAAAGATGAATTTCCGCTCCCCATACCAGAGGTAATGATTGATAATACCTGTGGATTCGAGCGAATGACATTCATGGATGGTTTCTCTGGCTACAATCAGATAAAGATGCATCCTGAGGATGAAAAACATACATCCTTTCGGACCCCATTGGCGTGTATTGTTACACTGTCATGCCATTTGGTCTGAAAAATGCTGGTGCCACATATTAGAGGGCTATGATGAAAATATTCCAAGATATGCAGCACAAGACGGTTGAATGTTATGTTGATGACCTCACCGTCAAAAGCAAAAGAAAAGAAGATCATCTCAAAGACCTTCGAGAAGTCTTCCTCCGGCTTCGTAAACACAAATTGCGAATGAATCCTTTGAAATGCTTCTTCGGCGTCTCGTCGGGTAAGTTCCTCGGATTCTTAGTTCGGAAAGCTGGAATAGAGCTTGACCCCATAAAAGTCAAAGCCATTCTAGAAATGCCCTCTCCAAGAACCTTGAGAGAACTCAAAGGGCTTCAAGGGAGATTAGCCTACATCAGACGGTTCATCTCCAATCTTTCGGGGAAATGCCGTCCATTCTCCCGATTGATGAAAAAAGGTGTAAACTTTGTCTGGGATGCTGACTGTGAAGCTGCTTTCCAAGACATCAAGTCATACCTGACAAAACCTCCAGTGTTAGCTGCTCCTACCACTGGAAAACCATTCATCTTGTACACAAAAGCCCTTGATCACTCTTTGGGAGCTCTGCTTGCGCAAGAAAATGATCAAAGAAAAGAAGCTGCTCTATATTACCTCAGCCGCATGCCAGTAGGTGCAGAGCATCGCTACTCTCCAGTCGAAAAAGAATGTCTTGCAGTGATGTTCGCCGTACAAAAGTTGCGTCACTACTTGCTTTCCAACACAGTATACCTGGTCTCGAGGGTCAACCTCTTGAAGGTCCTTATCACAAAGGCAGGTTCTCTCAATGCCCGACTGGCAAAATGGTCCATCCTTCTGTCACAATTTGATATTAGGTATGTACCACAAAAAGCAATCAAAGGGCAAGCTCTAGTGGACTTCCTCGCAGAGCATCCATTGCCTAAAGATTCTCCGCTCAGAGATGATCTCCCAGACGAATCAGTCTACAATGTGGAGACTTTCTCACAAAGTGCCTCCTGGGACATGTACTTTGACGGTGCAACCAGGACGAATGAAAAAAGACAGCTGATCTCGGGAGTTGGCATCCTCTTTGTTAGCCCCGACAAATACATGATTCCACACGCTTTCTCGCTGTTGGAACCATACACAAACAATGCAGCTGAATATCAAGCTCTGATCTTAGGATTGGAACTCGCCATCGAATCCGGTATCACCATGCTGGAAGTCTTTGGAGACTCTCAACTGATCGTCAACCAGATGAATCAGAAATTTGAAGTCAGGAAGCCAGATTTGCTACCTTACTACAACAAGGCACAATCACTTCTTCAAAAGCTTGACATCTGTCACATCACCCAC
The DNA here is from genome assembly GCA_012931725.1 of Litsea cubeba. NCBI lineage: Eukaryota > Viridiplantae > Streptophyta > Magnoliopsida > Laurales > Lauraceae > Litsea > Litsea cubeba. The sequence continues at coordinate 125,150,072 of CM022946.1, forward strand.
ATTCGTAGAGGTGAAAACATACGTGTTGATGCCCTAGCTGGACTTGCCGCATCCATGGCAATCCAGGAAGGGGAAAACATGCAAATCACAGTGTGCGAAAGAAGAATCCTTCCTCCTCTTAACACACACCAAGCTGTTGCTGAATGCCACCAAGTGGTCGGAAGTCGGATTTCAATCCTTCAAACTTCAATCGGCAACTGGAGGGATCCGTTCATTGATTACATTATGTTCGGAATCCTACCTGAAGATCCAAAAGAACGGGTAAGCATCCAAAGACGAACCCCAAGCTTTCATTTGAATATTCCTTCAAAAATCCTTTACAGGAAATCCTTCAACGGAGTACTTCTACGCTGCTTGTCACAACAAGAGGCCGAAGAAACACTCAAAGAAGTTCATGCTGGTCTTTGCGGAGCTCATCAGGCTGGACCTAAGCTTTATGATCAGATAAAAAGGTTAGGATATTATTGGCCTACCATGGTAGCTGACACAATGCAATTTGCTAAGCGCTGCCAACAATGCCAAGTTCATGGAGATTACATTCACATGCCTCCAGAATGGCTGCATCCTACAGCGATCTCATGGCCTTTCGAAGCCTGGGGTATGGACATCATAGGTCCTATTTCTCCCCCTTTAAGCAAAGGTCATCGCTTCATCTTCGCCGCTACGGATTATTTCTCCAAGTGGTCAGAAGCATTTGCGTTTAACAAAATGAAGACCTCATCAGTCCTTCAGTTCGTACGCACCAACATCATTTGTCGTTTCGGCATACCCAAAAGATTCGTCCATGATAACGGACCACAATTCCGGGATCATCGATTCTACAGGTTCTGCGACAAATACAAAATCCAAAGCTGTCCTTCGACTCCATACAATCCGGCAGCAAACGGGTTAGTAGAAGCTTTCAACAAGACACTCTGCAAAATCCTCAAAAAAATGGTCTCTAGTCACAAAAGAGACTGGAGCGACAAAATGTCTGAAGCTTTGTGGGCCTATCGAACCACCGTTCGAGGACCAACCCATAGCACACCATTCTCCTTGGTCTATGGATGCGAAGCTGTCGTACCCTTAGAAGTACAAATTCCTTCCTTGAGGGTATCCTTGCAAAATGACATGACTCAAGAAAGCAATGTCAAATTGCGACTCCATGAGCTGGACAATCTCGATGAGAGACGGCTCGAAGCTCAACAAAGCATTGAACTTTACCAAGCACGCATGGCAGGATCTTTCGATAAAAAGGTCAGGCAACGCGCCTACAAAAAGAGTGACTTGGTTCTTGCGGTAAAAAGACCAATGGTCTTCGCTCACAAGTCCAAAGGCAAATTTGAGCCAAAATGGGAGGGACCCTACGTCATCGACAAGGTTTTCTCTAACGGCGCATACGCACTCCTAAACATGGAAGGTGACAGATGTATGCTGCCCATCAACGGCAAGTTCTTAAAGCGGTACTACCCTTGAAGACTTACCCAACTGGGTAAGAGCAATGCCTGTACGGCCAAAACCGATTTCTAGGTACACGCTCGCTAAACCCACCCTTTTTTAGAATTTTCATGTCAAATATTGAAATTTCTAGAAATTTAACAATGCTTACTTCCTTCGTTTCATTGTTCAAAAAAAATCCAAGTTTAGGACCTTTCCCTAACTTGACCAAAATTTTCAAACCTTGAACCCAAAATTCATGGTTTGAAACAAAATCCGGATTCAGGGATTTCCACCCTAGTCCACCCTGCCTTTTACTGCCAAAATGGTTTTAGGTCAAAACTTATGACCCTCGTGTCTTTAAACAAAAAAAAATGGTTTTTCAAAAAACCGCGAGGAAGCGACGCTTAGTCGATACTCGCACAAATCGGAAGCATATGAACCATGTTCGACACTTCCAAAATCGCAGGAAAGTGACATTTTCGTCGATACTTGCAAAATCCAAAACTGTGGAGACGCAACATTCAGTTGATATCCACAACCCAAATTTCAAAGGTTCGAAAAAAACCTAAAAAACCATGGAGACGCAACATTTCAGTTGATATCCATAACCCAAAGGTTCGAGAAAACCACAAATTTCAAAAATCGTGGGGAAACGACATCAAGTCAGTACCCGCAAAATCAAAATTTTTGAAAAGCAGGATGCGACATTCCATCGATACTTGCACCCAAATCCGCGAGGATGCGACATTCCATCGATACTCGCAACCAAATGAGCAAGGATGCGACATTCCATCGATACTTGCAAGAACATTCAGCAGGGAGGCGACTTTTAGTCGATACTTGCATTTTTGAAAATCAAAAACCGGCTATAGATGCCACAAAACAAACCGGCTATCAATGCCACCAAAACAAAACCGGCTATCAATGCCACAAACATAAAATTTGGATTTCAAAAAAAAAGACCGGCTATCAATGCCACCAAAACAAACCGGCTATCAATGCCACCAAAAACCGGCTATAGATGCCACAAAACAAACCGGCTATCAATGCCACCAAAACTGGCTATAGATGCCACACACAAAAAAAAAACTCTCGGCGATCAATGCCACAAGAAAAGCTGGCTCTCATGCCAAAATTGGCTTCCATGCCACAAACAAAAAACTGGCTTTCATGCCAAAACAATCATTTGACAAAAGATTTTCACAAAATGACAACCTTTTGATCAAATCCCATTTAGCAATTACTTTTATCACAAAAAGATTCAAGTGAGCGTAGGGATAACAAAAAAAAAGAAGAGCATCCCATTTAGCAATTACTTTTATCACAAAAAGATTCAAGTGAGCGTAGGGATAACAAAAAAAAAAGAAGAGAAAGTGTTCACAAGCACTACAAAAAATAAGTACAAAAAAAAAATACAAGTGGTACCAAAAAAGAGAGAAGGATGGTTTCTGTAAAAAAAAAATACAGGAGCTCAATCAAAAATGGTCTCCAGCCAAGAGTTCAGCTCCTCAAGCAAACTTTTAGCCTCAGCCGTCAAGGATTCCAAGGCACGCTTCTTCAGGAACCTGCCATGAGATGCTGGAGTGGGCTGTACCCCTTCTTTCACACCGGAAAGCTTATCCCGAGCAGTTTGCCATCGTTCGCTTTCTTCAGATTTCCTTTCAAGAACTCGATCGGCATCTGCAACCAGGCGAATCAGAGCACTCTCCCTGTCGGGAGCCTCTATTATGGCAGTCCACTTGGCAGCGACTTGTGCCTGCAGATGCTGAAGACGTTTCCTGGCCTCATCGACCTCCCTATCAAGGATGTTAAGGTCATGTGTCAGCCCGATGATGGTTAGCTCTTCTAAGTTCTTCTTTCGGACTGCCTGCTTCCTGCTTTCTGTAGCCTCATCCAGGTCAGACTTAGCCTTATCAGCAGGGTCCAGGAACATCTCCTTGAAGAACGGGTCATCAACCAAACCTACGGTCTCAACCACTTGTCACCCAGTGCAATGATCCTATCAACGATCGCCCTGGCACCTGTGACATCCAGACCAGCCTCTTCGGCATCACTAAGAATCTCCTGCACATGCTAGATCATGCCAAATCCGGCTTCCAAGTGCCCAGAAAAGAGAGTCTCAATCCAAGAGCTCAGAACTCGCATCACCACCTTCTTCGCAAAAAGAAGAGATGGCCCAGCTAAAGATTCGCCCAACTCCGTTGGTCGGCCGCTCATATCATCATATGTTGGAAGAGTAACAAAAGAACTCTTTCCAGTTGAAGCAGCTCCTGCTCGGGAAGGAATCTCAGCACGAGGTATCTCCTCAACATTGTCAAAGCTGGTCCCAGGAATCTCTACCTCTGGATCAACCTCTGGCATCCCTTGCTCTGGTTCTGAAGAAAGCAACGGACCCTCCTCTGTCAGTTCAAAACCTGCCAAAGAAACACAAAAAGGTATGAATATGATCCTGTTTGAAAATCATTATCAGAGTTATAACTACAAAATACCTTCTTCGAAGACTGGCGGAACACTTTCCTCCTCCATGAACTCATTGGAAGCATCATCAACATTTGCGTCCATCGAGGGTTCAAAGTCATCGGAATCCAGTGGCAAGTCAGCTGGCAAGAAATGTGTTAGCAAACCAAGTCACAGACAAAAAAAAAAGAAAAAAAAAGGGAAGTCGTACCAATTGGAGATTCTGGATTCACTCCAGAGTCCCTCGGTTCTTCTTCAGGTGCCTCAACAGGATCCGTCACCACCTCATCGACCGAAACCTCAGGCATCATCAAGTCTTCCTCTGCTAAAAAAAAAAAAAGAAAAGAAAAGAAGAAACAAGAAACAAATCAGAACATGGAAAAATCCCATGAAAACAAATGGAAAGAGAAAAAGGAAGAATCATACCTTCACCAACGGTCTCTTCTTCTCGGCTTCTCTTCTCTGGAGGCTCGTCAGCATCCACTGGCACATCCTCATTGATAGTAAGAGGAACTTCCAAGTCAGGAGAGTCCTCATGCTGCCCCTTGCTGCGATGATGACTCCTCCCCCTCTTACCCCGGCGGGCTCGCTTCTTAGAAGAACCTGCCCCGCTGTCAGAGTCAGGTTTCCCACTTGACTCCTCACTGGATGGTCTACTCTTGCCAGTAGACTCCACGGAAGCTTGCCTCTGTGCTGCTTACATCCAAGCGCCAAGTTCGGCTTCCTCCTGTTCTAGCTGCTCTAAAGTCTCATCAGGTATTTCTCGAACAGCTTCAGAACCAATGACGCCCTGGTCACCGAGAAAACCTATCTTGTGCTTCTCTCCAGAAAGGAAGGCCCAAACTTCCTCTCGCCGGACGCCATCCGACTTTCCAAGGCCCTTTCCAGATGCCAGCTTCACATCAAGCTCCTTCTTGGAAAGCCCCCGATAGGCCGAAAAGCTCTCCGCGAACCACTTCGCAAAGCCGGCAGCCCGGGAAGTCAGCAACACAGGATAAGAAATCATGGCTGTAGTGTCTTCAGCACTATAGAAAGCCCATGCATTTCTCCCGTCCTGTAAGCCTCCAAAGCGCTTCACCATGCTTGAAGGCGCTCCAACAACGCCTTGAGAAAAGCCCAGCTGCAAAGCAAAACGAGAGGGTACATACGGCTGGATGTCGACGAAAAGATGTCTACGGTACACCATCGTGCCGACACGTATGCTGAAAAGCCACTCTCTCTCTGCATTCTTCGAGGAATAATGCCTTCCCGACCCCGCCCTGGTAGAGTCTCGGGAGGCACCAAAATCAAAAGCCTTCTTCCGCAACTCCGGAGAAAGCTTCACTGAAGACTGCCCCATCTCGACGTCCCTGAACCGTCGGATCCTCATGCGGGCAAACAAAAGTGATTCGGACACGTCTTTGCCCTTAGCCAGTCGAATCATCAGAGGATCATCATCCTGTGCAGCACCCAGCCGGTGGAAGCCAGGACAGTGGTATACGTACCACGAATAAAAGATATAGGCTGAAAATACTCTATTCATGGGAAGCCCAAGCCGAACCAAAAAAGCAGCAGCCTGCAGTTCGGTACACAGGTAGGAGTAAAGAGCTGGCACCAAAGCAAGCTGCTCTCCAAACGCCATCTGACAAGCCGGAAAAATACAATACGGCCTGATGTGCGTTCCATCTCCTCCAGCAAAAACAGCCTCACCAAGCCAATAAGTGAGGTAAACAGCGAGATCTCTCCGCAGTGCAATGTCAGGACATATGGCGTTTGTACTTGCACAGAAATCTCTCAACTCTTCTTGCATGGCCAAGATCTTCTTTGAACTTGGATCCTGAGCTCCGGCTTCTTGGGTCACGCTATCAGAAGACTCCCTGCTATCAGAAAAATTGGGGAATGAAGAGCTAAAACTCTTCCAACTGCTGGATCTAACTTTCAAACCCTCCTTCTCCTTCAAAAAATCATAGAAGGTGACGAGCTGAAAGTACAGAAGCCTGAACTCCTCAGACTGCCCCTCAAGGACGCTGTCAATCGGCATAAACTCCTTATAGAGTTTCCCGAGGATGGGCAATCCAGTAATGGCGCTCAGCTCCTTCAAAGAAAAACCAATCTCACCATTCGTCACAACGAAGGTATTGGTTTGTGGGAGGAATGATTCCAGCATAGCCATGAAGGCCTCGTCGGAAAAGATCACGGTCTCCCTAAAGGCGCGGACCGCATCAAAAATCCCGACTTCCTTCAAAACGGCGCCACCAATCAGCAGGACGCGATCAGTCCACGACTTCCACTCGGAGTCAGCATTGAAACGGCCTCGAAATCGAAAAGGCTTGATCCAATTGCTGCCGTCACCGCTGAAAATACCAAGGCCCACCGGTCTCAAATCGACCGACGGATAATCAGAGCCCTGGTAGCCGCTGGATGGCATCAACAGGTCCATGTCAACAGGCGACCTCTCCGTATATCCAGGAGAACCGCCAACAAAAACCCCGGTCTTGATTACATTTGTCCTTCTCACCTAGCTTGGAGGATCTTCCCTCTTAGAGCATGTGGGGGCAAGGCTCATGATCGAGACGGTGCGATCAAACGTCGACCGGGTAGCAACAGTCTTCTTCTCACCATCTGCTGTGAAAGAAAACTGAAAACATCTCCTCTGGTATGTCATGTCATCAGGGACTGCATCACTAAAGAAGAAGGTAGGCTTGGGCAAAACGCTCTGATCTTCCATCACCCATGGACGACTGCTTACCATGATCTTATAGAATTCCTCTCCCTTGAGAGTGATCAGTCGCTGCCTCATCTCATCTCTGTTGAGGGAGTCGCACTCTTCCAGATTTCTCTCAACATACTGGACCTTCTCAAAAGCCTGCTGAACGGCCGGATTAGAAGATCGAGAAGATCGACGAGGTACGCTTGTAGCAGGCTCTTTACCCTTGTTCGTTCTGGAGGAACCACCTGAAAAGGATGGAAAAGAAAACGATCAAACATCAAAATGACAGAATCTCGCTAAAAATCTGGCGAAATTTTGACATGATGCCGGGGCAATTTCGAAGAAAATGAACTATCCCGAAAGAAATAGAAAGCTTGAAGATGGGCTCAACATTGCTGCGAGCTCCGAAACTCCAAACTTTCGAAACCTCAAAGTCTCCGCAAAATCAGGAAGGGCTCAACATCGCTGCGAGCTCCAAGTTCCCAAAATTGCGAAAACTTTCAGGTATGCTATCACATCTTGCTACAAATTTAATTTACAATTGAATGCATGCATGAACATCTAGGTTTGCCAAAAAAAAAGGGGCATTATCATGATGAGCAAAAAAAAAAAAAAGAAAAGAAACTTTCTCAAAAAAAAAGAGGGGAAAGAAAACAAAAAAAAAAAGAAAAAATAAGAAAAAAAAAGGAGATGGCCCACAGGCCACGTGGCCGTACGGCCAGATCCGTACGGATCTGTCCGTACGGTCCACAAACAAAAAAAAAACATGAAAAAAAAATAGAAAGAAGAAAAGAAAAGAAAAAAACGTGTGAAAAAAAAGAAGCAAACACGTGAAAAAAAAAAGAAGAAAAAGAAAAGCAAGAAACAAAAAAAAAAAAAAGAAAGAACTTTATTTTTCCTACAATGGAGTTTTCTTGAAAAAGGAAACTTACTTGAAGCCATTGATGGAGAAGAAGAAGAAAAGTCTTGAAGATCTTGAAGAAGAACTCTTGGTCTTGAAGCCCTCTTGAGATTATTGCAAAAGAAAGTAATAAGAGCAAGAGATCCAACCTCCTCCTTGCTTTTATAGAGGAGAGCAAACCAAAGAAGGAAAGAAGAAAAAGGTAAGTGTTACTAATTAGTAACCTTACCAAAAGAAAGAAATTAGAAAGATTCTTTCCCAAAAGAAAGATATCTTGAGGGATTCTCTCCCAAAAAGAAATCAATGAGAGATTTTCTCCCAATAGATAAGATCAATGACGGATTCTTTCCCAAAAGAAAGATATCTTGAGATACCCTATCCCAAAATAAAGGGAATATGAGAGATTCTCTCCAAGTAAAGATATTCTTAGATATTCTCTATCCAAATGAGATATTTTTGGATATTCTTTACAAAAATGACACCATATGAGATCTAAGCCATTTCAAAAGCTTAAGTTCCCATGGGCTAGCCCATATGAGCCAGGTTTGACCACCTAGGCACTTAAAAAAAAAATTTGGCTTTTAGTCAAAGAGAAATCCCTCTTACCAAGAGCATACAAAAATGGTCCCATGCCTCTTTTGAGTTGATTGGACCATACAAAAGAAAATTCCAAGCCCCATGAGCTTCCAAAAATCAAACCATCCAGCCTCATCTACCAAATTGAGCCAAAATCTTGAAATTGACATTCCACAAAAATCAAACCAAATCCTGGTACAGCTTGTTAGGTCACAAGACCAAAACCAAAAACCAAAACCTGATCCCCCAACATTCCACATACAGCTTGTTGGGTCACACGATCAAAACCAAACCTGACCCCCTAACCTGCCACATACAGCCTGTTAGGTCACAAGGTCAAAACCCAAATCCACATCCCTGATGTCATCTTCAAAACTTTGCCTCGAGATGGTACATGGTCCCTTTCACTACCATAAAATTCCCCTGGAAGCTCAAAAGGCTACAAATACCAAAAAAAAAAAAAGACTGCTCAAAGACTCTTGGTCAAGTCACAGGCTCTCCTTCAAAAATCTCTTCGAGGCACATCGACTACAAAAGTTAAGCAACTCGTCGTTGTACCTCGAGGGGGCATTTGTTGACACCAAAAATGACACTTTGCCTCTTCAAGATCCAAAGAGCTACATGAAGTCGCAACCTGCCATAAATAGGCAACGCTACTTCCAAAAATCAAATCTTGTTAGAATCAAACAAAAACTGCAAGATCCTTCAAGACAGCCAAAAGAGGAGTACACAAGAAGTTTCGGGCCATTTCAAAATCATTTGGCCTAACTTCGCCTCTCCGACAGCCAAAAAGGAGCGCTCGGCGGCAAAAGCATCGGAGACACCAAATCTTCGATCAGAGCCGATGGATGGTCTCAAAATACTTCCAAAAGGCTCCACGTCAAGTTCCGAGTCAAACCGACAACGTTTGACCTTACATCAACCCTCGAACAGCTAAATCAAGCCTCTCGGCGGCGAGAACCCCCGAGGCCATTACTCATCAGATAGAGCACATGGACGGCTTCAAAATGCTTATAAAGGGCTACACGTCAAATTTCAGGTCATTTCGACAACATTTGACCATAGTTTGACGCTCGGAAGCCAAATCAGGCCTCTCGGCGGCAAAGCTCTTTGGGACCATGGTTTCCAAGACAGAGCCTATGGATCATCTTAAAATGACTCCAATAGGTTCCCTGTCAAATTTCAAGTCAATCGGACATCAGTTGACCGCACATCAAACCGCGACATCTTCATCGCGACAAAAGCAAGTCTACTGGTGATAGGACCCCAAACGGCTTCAAAACTCAAACAAAAGCCTATGGTTGGTCTTATTTATTGCTCAGGAGGCTTCACACCAAATTTCAGGTCATTCCGACATCGTTTGACCCAGTTTCAGCTTCTGACGGAAAATCGGCAGCTCTGCGCGACAAAGTCATCGGCTTTCTCAGGAAATTGGAAACTTTGCAAAATAAAATGCAAGGATTCTCATCAGGTTTCCTACAAAGAAATCAGGCCAATAAATGGTCAAAATGTCAAGGAAAAATACAGAAGAAAAAAGAATCGAAAAACAGCAAAAACGGACACAAAACGGGACACAAAGGGGGGAAAACCCCCCAGGGTGGCCGGCGACCTTGGAGCCCGGGGTCGCCGGGAAGGCCCCGGAAACCCCGGTTTTCGCCGTTTTTTCGCGATTCGAAGAGCCCAGCTTCTGGTACTTTCTAAAATTCATGCTTTTGAGACACCAAATCCTCTGACATCCGTCCAAAACACGGGTCAATCATCAAGAGTATCGAAAACAATATTGATCGCCACCCGGTCAACCAAAAAAAAGTGTGCTTTCTACCCGACCGATCGAGAAATCGACAGGACAGATGGCACCGACCCGCTGTTGGCAACAAACACCTGAAATTACATGGTCATCTGATGTCGATCTACATGAAGATCCATCGATGATCATCGCCAGAAGAATCCCAAAAGACACGGCACGGCCCGCGACTCTTCAACTGCTCGGCGACCACTTAATGCGATTAATTGACTAGCTTTATTACAGTCATTAATCCATTTCTTTGGACGGCCCAATCAGAAGCAAGCATTCGGGAGTTACAAGTCAAGAGATTCATGGCATTTAACCCATGAAACTCCTCCCATCATGGCGATTAAAGGCAATTAAATGCCCTCAATCTCCTCCGGCCAATCAGAAGCCAAGAAAAAGGAGTTACAAAATAAAGAATTCAATTTTGTAACTCCTCCCATTATACGGCTTAATGACAATAAAAGCCCATAAACCCTCCTAAATGGCTACCAAAAAGCCTATAAATAGGAGAGCTCTCCAAGAAGAAAGCAGAAGACAACAGACAACGAATCACAGACAGAAGCACAGAAATTCAGAGAAGGAAAAAGAGAGAAAACTCTGCGGAAGTTCTACACCGGCCACCGCTACAAGGTGACAAAAGTCCCTTGGGGGGTACCCCCCCCCCCCCAAGGTCCTTGCCTTCTCCTCCTGCCTCCAATGGCTTAGATGTGGCTTTTTAGCCCGTCTACTCGGCTTTTTATTGGACACAGGACCTCCTTTTGGTCTTTGTCCTCTAAAAACCTGAGGTTATAGCCAAGCCAAGCGAATCAATAGCATCCTCTGTTCTCATCTGCATGGATGATGGCGAAGCCCACATATGGCTTGCGACCGTCAATCTAAACGGGTCCCCCACAATCTCCTGAGAAGTTAGATCCTCCTTTTCTTGCTTTTCATTGTAGTTTGTATTTTTTCAAAAGAGACAAAAATCACAACTCTTGTCTTTCATTATTGATAAGGATTGTAAATCGGCTATAAACGCCAAAATCGGCTATAAACGCCAAAAATCGGCTATAAACGCTAAAATCGGCTATAAATGCCAAAAAAATCGCCTTTCACGGCAAACCAAGAAAAATGTCTCTTTTCTTAAATATATGTGCAATGGAAAACTTGAAAGAAGTTGATTTCTTTTTACTTGCGAAGGTTGATCTCCGGATCACCACTTGCAATTCCAAGTAAAATAGAAAATCTGGCACACCCACACAAAAAAAGAAATGTTGATGCACGCCCCTGCCCCCTGGTTACGAAAGGGTCGGACCCGATAGACTCCCACGTCCGCCGACCTCGGTAGGAACCGAGCAGGAGCGCGGTCCATCAGTCACAGTGGGGGGAGATCAGCAGCAAGCTAGGCAGTGCATGCTGGACGCGGTCCCAGCAGAGAAAGAGCCAGAGTGCGTCAACCTCGCCAAGTTCGAGAACGGGCTAGATGAAATAGGGCGAGATCCCGAGAAGAAAAGCATCGAGGATCTGGCCGAGGTCAGGCTAGACTCGGCGGACCTAGACAAGTTCTTCCTGATCGGCACTCAGCTGCCAGACGAGGAGAGAGCCGAACTCTCAAGGTTCCTGATGCAGAACGTCGATGTCTTCGCTTGGAGCCCGAGCGAAATGCCTGGGGTCGACCCCGAGGTCATGTGCCACAAGCTAAATGTGGACCCCAGCCGCAAGCCAGTAGTGCAAAGGGCCCGAAGGACAGGGCTGCAGCAGACAGACGCGGTCGTCGAAGAGGTCGACAGACTGCTGAAAGCAGGAGCCATCCGGGAAGTCCAGTACCCGGTCTGGCTGGCTAATACGGTGGTGGTTAAAAAGAAAACTGGTAAATGGAGGGTGTGCGTGGACTTCACAGACTTAAACAGGGCATGCCCTAAAGATAGTTTCCCCCTCCCAAAGATTGATCAAATGATCGACGCCACCGTTGGCCATGACCGAATGAGCTTCCTCGACGCCTACAGAGGCTACCACCAGATTCCATTACACGAGCCTGACGAGGAGAAAACGTCATTCATAACCCCCCGCGACACTTACTGCTACAAGGTGATGCCCTTCGGGCTAAAGAACACGGGGGCAACGTATCAACGCCTCGTGACAAAGATGTTCCAGGCTCAGCTCGGCCGAACGGTGGAAGTGTACATCGACAACATGGTCGCAAAATCAGTGCACTCCAGCGATCACCTGGCAGATCTCGGCCAAGTCTTCGGCATCCTTCGCGCGTTCAAGCTCAAGCTCAACGCTTCCAAGTGCGCCTTCGGCGTAGCCTCTGGTAAGTTCCTCGGCAGCTTGGTAACGCGGAGGGGGATAGAGGCCAATCCAGGCCAAATCACCGCGATCCAGGGCATCCTGAGCCCCTCTACCGCGAAAGAAGTCCAGAAGCTCACAGGAATCGCTGCAGCACTCAATCGCTTCATTAGCCGGTCATCAGATAAGTGCAGGCCTTTCTTTTAGCTTCTAAGGAAAAATTTAAAATTCCAGTGGACTCCTGAGTGCGACCAGGCGTTGGCCGCGTTCAAAACCTATTTGTCGTCACCACCCTTACTCTCCACCCCAACTCGGGGGGAGGTTTTGTATTTATATCTTGCAGTCTCGGATCACGCAGTGAGCTCCGTCCTCATCAGGGAGGACGAGGGAATTCAAAAACCAATCTATTACACGAGCAAGACTCTGCTTGATGCCGAGACCAGATACCTTCTATTGGAGAAGCTCGCGCTGGCTCTCGTCAGTGCCTCCCGCAAACTCTCCCATTATTTTCAATCCCACTCCATTGTGGTGATCACGGAGCATCCACTCCGTTCTATATTCCAGAAGGCTGACTTTTCAGGGCGAATATCGAAGTGGGCGGTTGAACTGGGGCAGTATGATATACAGTACCGTCCCCGAACTGCGATCAAAGCCCAGATCCTGGCAGACTTCATTGTCGAATTCATCTCGCCTAAATCGGCTCCGCCCCAGCTCGGCACGGAATTGGGGGGCATAGGGCACGAGCCAGAAGTGACCGAGGTCGAACAGTCTCCCACCTCGGCATGGAAGATCTTTGTTGACGGATCGTCCACCTCCAAGAGAGCTGGCGCCGGCATAATCCTCCAATCGCCAGAGGGTCTGGTCATAGAGCAGGCTTTCACCTTGGACTTCAAAGCAACAAACAATGAGGCAGAGTTTGAAGCGCTGATAGCAGGGTTGAACAGCGCCCAAATCCTCGGAGCCCAGCACCTGGTGATCTTCAGCGATTCACAACTGGTAACTAGCCAGCTCGCTGGAGACTACCAGGCTAGGGACGACAGGATGGCGGCCTACTTGGCCCTTGCGAAAAAACTGCTGTCACATTTCCAGAAAGCCGAGGTCAGACGGATATCCCGAGATACCAACACGCACGCTGACGCGCTTGCCAATCTGGCCTCCGCTGTCGAAGCTGGAAAGAAAAGGACCGTCGAGGTTGGGTCGATATCAAGATCAAGCCTAGAGCTCCATTCATCTCGGCTAATCCTCTGTGCTGACCTCGGCCCAAGTTGGATGGACCCGATCATTGCTTACTTCAAGGACGATCAGCTCCCCGAGGACAAGACTGAAGCCCACCGAATCAGACTCAAGGCAGCTCGATTCTGGCTCTCTCCCGAAGGCAAACTCTACAGGAAATCCTTCACAGGTCCATACCTCCAATGTATCCACCCGAGCAAGGTGGACAACTTCCTGTATGAGATCCACGAAGGAATCTGTGGCAGTCACATAGGAGGTCGATCGCTGGCCTACAGGGCTATAAGCCAGGGTTACTGGTGGCCCTACATGCAGAAGGACGCGCAGGTGTACGCCAGGAAATGCGAGAAGTGCCAGAAGTTTTCCCACTCTCTCCATCAGCCAGCACAAGATCTGAGTCCCCTCTCTAGTCCATGGCCCTTCGCTCAATGGGGCATGGACATTGTGGGGCCTCTCCACCGAGCTCCAGGGAACAAGAGATGGCTGATAGTCGCCACGGATTACTTCACAAAATGGATAGAAGCTGAGCCGTTGTCCTCCATCACGGACAGGGATTCCAGGAACTTCGTTTGGAAAAACATCCTAACGAGGTTCGGCATCCCCAGGACCCTGATTTCGGACAACGGGACTCAGTTCGACTCCAAATCCTTCAAAGACTTCTGCCAAGAGCACGACATCAGAAACCGTTACTCTACTCTAGCATATCCACAGAGCAATGGCCAGGCCGAAATCTCTAACAAAGTGATCCTGGATGGCCTGAAGAAGCGACTGGACAAGGCAAAGGGAAGATGGGTAGATGAGCTTCCGAGCGTGCTATGGGCATACAGAACGACTCCAAGATGTTCCACCTCGGCGACACCTTTCTCTCTGGCCTACGGGATGGAGGCGGTCATTCCTTTAGAAATCGGCCTACCCACCCTGAGGACAGAGCTGGTCGACCAAGGCCGAAATGAGACGAACCTGGCAATGGAGCTGGAGCTGGCAGACGAGCGCGGAGAAGCAGCAGCCCTGCGACTGACCGACTATCAACAGCGGCTGGCCAGGGCATACAATCAAAATGTCAGAGAAAGAAGCTTCTTCGTGGGAGAGCTGGTTCTAAAAAAGACCCTGCCAGCTGACAAAGAATCAAACGAAGGGAAGATGGCCCCGAACTGGCACGGCCCGTTCAGGGTAGTCTCACTGGCAGGAAGATCAGCCTACAAACTCGAGGACTTAGAGGGCAAGCCACTGCCGAGGCCGTGGAATGCATCCCACTTAAAGAAGTTCTATTTCTAAAGATGTAATGAGTCTCAGAATCAATGAAAGCAGCTTTTGCCGTCATCAGTCTGTCACCTCTCTTTGACTGACTCCGGCAGCTTTGGGTCTACCGCCCTGGAAAAGGCTTCGAGTTCAAACACTCAGTCGTTTCCTAAAGCCCTGGGTCTACCACCCTGGAAAAGGCTTCCAGTTCAGACACTCAGTCGTTTCCTAAAGCCCTGGGTCTACCGCCCTGGAAAAGGCTTCGAGTTCAGACACTCAGTCGTTTCCTAAAGCCCTGGGTCTACTGCCCTGGAAAAGGCTTCGAGTTCAGACACTCAGTCGTTTCCTAAAGCCCTGGGTCTACCGCCCTGGAAAAGGCTTCGAGTTCAATCACTAAGTCATTTCCTAAAGTTCCGGGTTTATACACCCCTCGAGACCGTTGCCGAACTCATGCTCACACAGCCGAGACCAACGGGATTCTGGGTCCACCTCGGCGCAAGGCAGTTCGTCTCGGCCAATGCTAGTCCATTTCGGCCAAGGTCAGTTTTTAAGAGGGAAAGAGCAGTGCAAGCACTGAAGTGCAAAAAAGTAGCACAAAAATACAAGTGTTACAAAACAGTGTGAAGAAAGTAAAAAAGAATACAAAAACACTGTACACAGATTGAGTGATCACAAAACTCGTCCTTTTTATTCATTGTAATTACTTCATTACAAGGGTTACAGAAAAGAGAGCAAATTACAGAAAGGAGGCTCGCAGTCCTCTAAAAACAGAAAAAGAAATAAAGAAACAAAGACTGGGAGGCTCTGATCTTGACCAACTCTTCAGGATGCAAGCTCGAAGACTCCGGTCCGCTGTTTGGAGGTTTTGAGGGACTCTGAATTCCAGTGAGCTCTACAATACTCTTTGGTTGGTCAGAAGAGCCCCTCCAGTTCGAAGGCCCTGGACCTCGCTGAGCTCTTCAACACCCTCCGGTCAGTGAGACCAAAGTTTGAAGAGCCCATCGGTCCAGCGGGGCCTCGATCCTACCCTCCGCTCGGCGGTCAAGGGGCGCATTCTCACGCAGGACCCTGCAGGACTGCCAGACGTAGAGGGCGCCACCAACCCACAGTTGTAGAAGACTCCCATGCAACCGGACCGGGGAGGGTTGGCCATGGACCCACGTTCAGAGAGCGCGTGGTCCACGAGGAACGCTTTTAGAGAGCGCGCAGACCACGACGGGCTTCCCCCCTCGGAGAGAACCGTTCTCAGGCGCAGGGGTTCCCCCCGGATCGAATATCTCTAAAGGTCTACCAGACATGGCTGCCAAAGCAATAAATAGAAGAAGACAGGCTCCTATGTCTATGTGAATTAAGCTATCCTAATTTCTTTTCTTTTCCTCTCCCATGGCGAGCCTACCACTTCTACTTATAGGAGGAAGAAGGGCCCGGTCTCCAAAGGAAGTTATGGGGCGAAGTCTCCCATGCGTTACGCGGGAAGCACGTCTTCCTGTTTGATGACCAGCGATCCCTATGGCGCCACGTGGAGCCGTTCGCCCGTTTCCCTCATCGGCCGTATCGCCATGCTTACTGCTATTTATGGTCTCCAGAATACGGAGAATCGGCACAGATAGCTGTGAAGACCGTTCGACTCTCTCTGACTCGAGGGTCGCGCATCACATTAAAGGCATTCGCGCATCACATTAAAGGCATTCAATACCACACCCAGAAACAAAAGAGAAGTAAAGGAGCTCTGTTCTCATTAAAAGTGAAGGATGTTACAGGGCTGAAAGGAGTACATATAAAAGGCCAAAAGCAAGAAGAGGCGAGACTACTGTGGCTTCGGCGACTCCACCAGGTCGATCACCGTATCCGATGGACCAGTGGAATCGGCCGCGACCGCAACTTCGCTTGGAGTGTCGCCGGCAGTAGAGGCTTTGACCAGTACCTCACCCGAAGCGGGGGCAGAAGAGGCCTCGCCTTGACGCATGGCCGAAGCATCGCTGGCGACCGGGGCGTCGCTCGGGGCCGGGGCAGCGTCCGAGGCAGGGTCAGCTGCGGGGGCACCGACCGGGGCGCTCTCGCCCAAAGGGGTGGAGCTCGGCTTAGGAACTGGGTCCGAGTACTTCGGCAGACTCCGATAAACCGGGTGGTCCTCGGGAACCCCCGCGCGCCTCAGCGCGGCCAAGCACCCTTCCTCGAACAAGATGGAGGTAATTTCCTCCACCTACCTCTCGTACTCTTCGGTGGCCTGATCCACCCCCCTCTGGAAAGAAGACTGCGCCTCAGACAGCAAGGAAGCTTCTCTTTCTTCAGCTCGGCATTCCCCGACTTAAGCTTCTCAATTTCGGCGCGCCCAGCCAGCACTTCACCACGCAGCTTCGTCGCCTCAGCCACCGATTCAGACCTCGACCTGGCTAGTTCAGACTCAAACTCGGCGATCCTCTTGGTCTTCGTCCAAATGTCACCCTTCAGTTGGTGAGCCTGCGATGTGAGGTCCTCCAGCCGGGTAGTCGCCTCGGCGCTGCTCTTCCTCAGCCCTTCCAGCTCTTTCTTTAACCTCTCTCCCTCAGACTCTAGCTGGGCAGTCTTTGTGACATTCCTGTCACTCCTCTCCATCACAGTCAAGTGCCTTTGCACGTTCTACAAAAAGAGAAAGTATGTCAGACAAAAGCAGCCAAGCTGAGGCACTTGAAGAAAAACATTGAAGATACTCACCAAAAGATTGGCCTGGATCGACGAGACCATCAGGCTCTCATCGTCGTACCTCCCGTGCAATTCCATGTCTCGCGGCAAGGCACAGGCTTTTGCGAGGGCTCCAATAACACTGGCGTTTCCCATCAGCCGGTCCTCGACGTTCAGAGGCTTCCCAGGCTGCGTCTCCATCCTGGGTCTCCATGCCGCAGGGGCAGCTCGAGGCCCAGACGCCGGTACGGATCCTTGCCCCACCGAGATGGTGAGCTCGAGTGCCGCCCAGCTGGCCGGCGCACTTTTCTCAGACGGAGCCTTGACTCCGGGGGCCCGCACAGGAGTTTTACCCTTCGGAGGCTGTTCAGACACCGAGTCCTTCTCCCCCACCTTGGACTTCTTCCTAGGCGGGGACCCCTCCCTCGGGTGATCCGGCGAGCGTCGCCGCACTCCCTCGCTCGGAGCAGGGGCAGGAGCAGAAGTGGCGCCAACACCCCCCGAGCCCAAAGGCGCGCTGGTGCTGGAGGACGATGGTGTCGCAGAGGAGGAAGATCTCTGCCTGAACTTGGCCGCCAGATCCTTGACACCGGGCGCCCTTGAACCTCCCTCCATTCCTTCTTCCCAGCCGGACGAATAGGCGTCCACTACCTCCATCAGATTTGGCGGTTCCGAACTAGAGGTGGATGCCTCAGCGCCGGACGCAGCTCGGCTCGCGGTAGGGTCGTTCAAAGGGATCCCGGCGGGCACGGCAACGGTAACAGCAGGATGATCAGGTTGCGCCTCGTCCTCCGGGGCTGCTCCGATTCTCCTATAGTGGCCGCGGTACCTCGGCGTGTACCCTAGCAGTTTCCAGGCTGATCTGGTCTCGTGCCCCTTGCATCTTTCGACCTTGTTGATGTCGTCAACGTTCCTCGCCCAGCCTTACCTCGCAGCCCGGCGTCGCCTCGCACCAATTTCTGCACCACAAATAGTAAGAGTGTCAGCTCGGCATTGTCAAAATCAAGCAGAACAAAAGGAGAAATAAGTAGTGTTTACTTGGGACAGTCCCCGGGCGATGAGGGACCTCAAGCCTCCTGCTCTCGCCGGCGCCCGAATTCCCAGTCCCCCGACACAAGAAGAGTCTCCTCGGCGTTCTTACTAGATCCTCCAAGGCCAGGACGAAGCCTTTTCGTTGTGCTTTCACCCGGAGATAGTACTTTCCTTTCCCCAGCCTTGCACTGATATCATAGGCGTCCTCGATGTCGTGG
>CM022946.1:125172129-125237129 GCA_012931725.1 Litsea cubeba
GAAGAAGAGAGAGAGAGAGGGAGGGATCGAAGGAGAGGGAGCTCACCTGGGGTGCAGTCGCGGGAGAGGGAAAGGTGCGGCAGGGAGAGCTCGGGGCGGAGGGGGAGAGGGCTTGGTGGACGATCGCGGGAGAGGGAAAGGTGCGGCAGGGAGAGCTCGGGATGGGGGGGAGAGGGGCCTGGCGGACGATCGCGGAAGAGAGAGGTGTGGGAGTGAGAGTGGAGATGGCGGAGAGTGGCTCGGACCGGTGCCAAAGGGTCAGGAGAGAAGGAGGCTGGCGGAGGGGGAGGGGAGAGGAGAGGGAGCTTCGGATGAGGGTAGAGAGGAGGGTTTTTTAATTGAGAGAGAGAGAGAGGAGAGTGAGATAGAGAGGTGAGAGAGAGAGAGAGAGAGAGAGAGAGAGAGAGGAGAGAGCTTCAGATGGAAAGGACTCGAAATGATTTTGTTGCATTTAGGCAGGCTTCGAAACATTTTTAGTACATTTGGGTGGCGCGGGCTTTCACTATAGTGGACCAAAATACATATACACGTGTTTGAGCGGACCTTCTCTCAGCATGAGCTGAGGAGAGGCCTCCCTATATATATATATATATGGGTCGGCTCTCCTCAACTGCAGTTGAGGAGAGCATCAGCGACAAGCGTGCGGCCCGGCATGTGATGGAATGAAAATCAATGGGTTACCGCTCATTTCAGTTTCCCCCTTTTTTTTCCCTATTCCATCTTTCCGCTCTCTTTTCCTCTGCGAATTCTCTCTCCCTCCCAGCATCGCCGCTGCCATCTTCTCTCTCTCTTCTCTCTCTCTCTCTCTCTCTCTCTCTATATCCTCTCTCTCTCTCCTCTCTCTCTCTCTCTCTCTCTCTCTCCTCTCTCTCTCTCTCCCCTCATCTCGCTACGATTTCTCTCTCTCCCATCTCCATCTCTTTTGCGACCTCTCCATCTCCATCTCGCTATGATTTCTCCCTCCCAGGATCGCCTGCGATCGTCGTCCTCTCCCTTTTGCCTGCGGTCTCTCTTTCGTCCAGAGGCTTCCAGGTGCTCTCATCTCTCCCGATCTCTCGCCGATCTCTGCTGCGAACCGTCCTCATCTCGCTCGATCTCTCGCCGATCCTTGTTGCGAATCGGTGAAAATGGCAGATCGACGAAGCCCGGCTGTCAACAAGAAAACCCTGGATTTCGCCATTCCTTTTTCCGCCCACAAATTTGAAACTATTTCTCCTCTCGCCCGCGACAGTCCGTACGTCATCGCATGTCAAAGTCTGTTCTTTTGTATGATGTAAATGTGCTTAGAATGGTGCTCCATTGAAGTCACTGGGTTCTTCTTTTGTATGATGTAAATGTGCTTAGAATGGTGCTCCATTGAAGTCACTGGGTTCTTCTTTTGTATGATGTAAATGTGCTTAGAATGGTGCTCCATTGAAGTCACTGGGTTCAGACGTTCTTTTTTTTTTAAATTTCACTATCAGCTATTAAATGGGTGTGTGAAAAATGGTGTAGTGAAAACTTGATTTGGTTATGAATGTATTGAAAAATGATGAATGTCATTAGCAGGACTGTATTTGGTGACCGAAAAACTTATAATTATGCTGGAGGTGTCTATTAATCTGAAATTATTCACTGCCTTCAAAGTGCGCAGTGTAGTGTTTGTTATGTTTGATAACAAACGTTACAGATTGATTTTTGCCATTCACGTTGATTGCTACTAATTGGTTTAAACTTAATCTACATTACTCTTTAGTTGGCTTGCTTTAATGTTGAACTTCTGATTTTACCCAGATAAACAAAGAAAGAAGATGATGAATAGTTGAATAGTTGCACAGTAACTTTTTATCTTTATTCTAAAATAAGTCGTTTTTAAAAGTATCAAATCTCACTGGGATTCATCTGAAATGAATTCAAATGAACCCGAGCTAGAAGAGAAAATTGATCACAATTTGACCCGTTTTCTAATTGAAACTGAAATCATCAAAAAATTCCATCATTGGAAAATTTTATAAAATCAGAATTACAAATAAGTACTAATCCATCAAGAAAGTTAGAATAGATTCTAGCCTTCAAAGCTTGGATTTGAGTTTCCATCAATGAAGAGATTAAGTAGCATCCCATATTCTTAGAAGACACCATGTCAAAGAGTTGCACAAACATAAAGTCCATAAGATATGTAAACAGGGTAGATTGCAATGTGATGGTTTCAGTTGGTTTATGGTAAATAATTTGTGGATGTAAAGGGTGTCCACCTAAAGCAACATGCAATCTTTGATGTCAGGTTTGCAACATTGGTAGAACTTGATTTTTCCACTGCCGTTTTAAATAATAAACATTTTCTTTATCATGAGGAGTTGTTGTATGATGGTGATTCAAAGTTAAATTCCACATCTTGGTTCAGATTCTTGTCAAACAAATAGCAGCCATGTTTCGAGCTATAGCTTGTGTACTGCTCCACTGGAATTATACAAAACATGCTCTAAACATCCTCAATGGAGTTTGTCAACAAATAGGGTCCACATCCAAAACAAACTAAATTCAACACTTGTATCTCCATACACATTTAAATCCAAAACACAATTACTCATTCAAAGTACAACAAAATTTTATTGCCACACAATTGAACCAGTAATTGAAGTGCACATGCAAACAACTTTAAACATGAGAAACATTAAGTTCATAGATTGGACAGATGTAATTTCAGAAGCACCAAGTTCAGCCCAGCCCAATTCATTGAATAGATACAAAGGCTTACTTGTGATACAACTAGGTGCATGTTGTCTCATTACATGAAACCTGTACATGAACAGTTTAATGATATTTGGAGCATCCATCTCATTACATGTCCTCACTCCACGGTTAAACACGAAGAAAACCCATTATTAAGTAGAAAAACCTGCCCCAACAGGTCCATTCAAAATGCCAAACAACTTTAAACATGAGAAATCGAACAACAAAACCATATTAAGTAGAAGACGTGTTCTTGACTTTCCAAAAAATCACAGCACGGACAGAGTCCCACCCTATTTGGACTTTAAAGATTTGAACAACAAAAACCAGCCCCACAAGAAGAGAAGGAAGATTGAGAAATTGTACATTCACATCATTACAAGAGAAACAAACACCACCCAATTAGCCTTCTGATCTGTGTGTATCTATAAATCTCATCTCATTATTCAAGACAACTCCATTGTCATTATTCCATGTAACAAAAAAAAAAGAAAAAAAGAAGTAGCTGTATAATCTTCATTTCAAGAACAAAATCATAAACACAACAACCCCATTTAACTGAAATGTATGAATTGCTGCTAATTTTGAAACTTCTGTTGTTGTTGTTGCTGCTGCTGTTGTGGTTGGTGTGCCTGTTTGCGCACCGCTAATAATTGAGAGAAATTGCAGGCGGCTAGGGCCGCTTGTGAAGTTTGGGTCAGCAGTGATGGCTGCTGTAGCTGCGCTACTGTGTCGGTTGAATGAAGGAGGTGTTGGTGGTAGTTGCGGCTGTGAGTGGCCCATGAATGGGTGGCTTCAGTGTTTGATGAGGTCTGGAGGACAGAATTTGGATTGGTTGAAGAGTGCCCGGCAAAAGATCTGTGGCAACATCTAAGATGGGTAGCTCGAAGACAGGCTTATAGTCACCAAATTTGCCAAATGAGTCACCTTGGTAAAAGAGTTCATGTACCTTAGAGCAAATGTCAATGACACTGGCTCATTCATCTCTATGATGGTAGATTCCTCTGGCTGTTTTACACAGAACAAAAAAAACATAATATATAGATTACTAACCTTTTAATTCTAATGATGCTACTGATCATAATAAAAGAAAGAAAAAATAGCAGATATCTAAAATCTGCTTAGAATATCTAATTCAAGCATGGGCATTAAATATGAGAGAAGCATTGAGAGTTTGATTGTTTGAACAGAAGGAAAACATTATTGGGTCATTTCTAGTTTCAAGATTTTTAAAACCAGCCACCACATCCCAGAAGTCACTAGAACTAACCCATGTAGATTTTAGCATTACAGAAAAAAAAAAAAAAACATACAGGTAGAGATTAGTAACTGGAAGTTTGAAAGAAACCTTGTCTACAGAGGTATTCTGCCTACAAACATATTTGCCGTTCCAATGTCTCCCCCTGTGGAGAACTTCACACCTTCCTTTGTCGCTAAAATAACAACTGCCATCATTTCCCAACCAAGAGCCCAAGTTGGCATTTTGACAAACACATTACATGCACATGGGCAGATCACAATAAGATCATCCAATCACATGGTTTACTGTGTTTATTATGATTCGTTGAGTAACATGATTACCAGTATCTCCAATGCTACTAAGATCCTTGCAAATCCTCGCAAACTCAGCAGATGGCATCCTTACTGTGTGGGGAGATTTCCAGAACTCCAGGATTACGCTAATCACAGCCATCAGATGAGACTAAGCATTCTCGCGTGCCATCCGCGTGCCGCCCACGTGGCACCAGACTCACCTCGGCTACCAGGACAGGGGCCCCGGCCGAAGTCAAGCAGGTCCGGGCCGCTAGCGCCGAGCTCGGCTACCCCAGGTGCCCACCTCGGCTGAAAGCTCCGCCTCGGCCGAAGGAGCCGAAGCAGAAAAGAATCTCCACTCGCGCCCTTCGCCCCCCACGTCATCAGACACGTGGAGGAATAGGGGCGCGAGCCAGTGAGACAGATGCGACATCCAGCTGTCCACAATCTTCACCAGATCACTGACAGGGCGGCATCCAGCGGCTGAAGCCAAATCAGGGCAAGGCCCGAGGGCGGATCCGATGGTACCCCTACCGCCAAAGGCGTCCAACACGATCTGGCCCAACAAGACGCACATTTAATGCGATGTGGGCTGATCCGACCGGCATTAAATGCAAAGCGGGCTGGATTGGACCGCATTAATTACTTTGTGTGCTGATCATGACTTCCCAGTCGAGTCATGGGACCCGCGCCAAGATATCATCCAAAGATACGACCCAAGCCTCTATAAATAGAGCCTCATTCCACATGCAAGGTACGCACAATCCAACAGAAAGAGCCGTTACTCTGTCTCTCTTCTTCCTCTCCTTCCTTTGTTCCAGTTCATTCACTGACTTTGGCATCGGAGAGCCTTGCGCCGCCCAGGCCAGGGTCCTTTGACCGTTTGCTCTTCCCTTTCAGGCTTTCGGGCGGCACCTAATCTTCATCAACTTGGATAAGTCCTCTAAGGTACCCCAGTTATTGTGGGTCATTATTTTCTGCTCCTACAATTGGCGCCGTCTGTGGGGAAGTAATATCCCAACCTTCCCAGCCTTCTCAATCTCCCAGAAATCATGCCTCCAAAAGCTAGGAAGGGCGGAGAATCCTCGGGAGCAATGCTCGAGCAGCCAGCGCCGTCGACGGACGTTCCTCCTCAAGGGCGGTCCCGAACGGTGCATGGCACATCTGCAGGCGAGGGCCGCTTAGGCTCGCAGCTCTACGTCGAGGTCCCCCTCCAAGAGGGACTCGAGGCCTCGCTCTCAGCAGACGAGATCACGCCACCTCGACGCAACGAGCGTCGGCATGAGCGTCCTCGCAAAGATAAAGCCGTGGCCGTAGAAGAGACGCGCCGTGTTCAACCTCCGGCCGCTAGAGGAGATGTCGCAGCTCAAAATGCTCTCCTCCAGAAGCAGGAGCGGTTAATCCGTGAGCTCCAGCAGCAACTGAGAGCAGCGCAAACTGCCTCGTTGAGGCAGGTCTCTGATCCTCAGGGAAAGAAGAGGGACGCCCCTGAGCAGGGGCAGCCCAGCCTCCTCGTGAGGATCTGAGAAACCATCTGGACCACAAGCGAAGCCAGATCCATGATGAAGGCATCAAGCAACAGCCGAAGTCATCATAGCCGCGATGGCCGAGCCCATAGCCATCACAGCCCGAACCACTCCAGGCAAGGCCAAGAGTGCCGACACCAGAAAGGACGACGAGCAGGAGCGATTCGACAAACGCGTCAGGTTGGCTCTTCAGCACAACCTGGACGTGCGGGACCAGAAACAAATCTGTGGCCATACCGATCCTGGGGGCCTCGCCCTTCACGAGAGACATCGAGCGGACTCCCTTGCCCAAGAAGTTCTCTGTCCCGCGGTTCGTCACCTTACGACGGACTGTCTGACCCATCCGCTCACCTCCGACACTTCTCCCAGAAGATGTCCATCTGGGGAAACGAGGGCCACCTCAACTGCAAAATCTTCTCCTCCAGTTTGGGTGACCTCCCTCTGAAGTGGTTCTGCGCCCTCCAGAGAAGTCAGTTTCGAGTTGGAAGGAGCTCCAGCTCTCCTTCTTAAAGAAGTTCCAAGCTTACAGCGTCGTCCCCAAGACAGAGGGGGACCTTCTCGCCCTGAGAATGAAGCAGGGCGAGAGCCTCGCCAAGTTCGCCCACGATTCTGGGCGGTTTACAGCCAGGTCGAAGGCACTAGGGAGGAAATAGCAATCTTGCCTTCCAACATGCCCTGATCCCCGCCACGACCTCCGGAAGGACTTGGTCGGAGACACCCCAGAATCCATGCCGGCGTTAATGTCCCGGATAAAGCGCTTTGTCGCCCGGGAGGAAGATGAAATCCAGGCCTGGGAAGAGGACGAAAGCCCGGGGCCCGGGCAGAAGAGCAGCCAGCCTCGGCAGAGAGGCGGGAGGCCCTTCCAGAAGCAGGAGCCCAAGCAGGCCTGGGTCGCTAATTCGGCGAAGCCTACGTCTTCCAGATCTGGGGGCACCTGGAGGCCAAGACCTCCCACCAACGCCAGTCAGGGCGTCAATGTCGTCTTCAAGGAGCCAATATACCAGATCTTGAACAAAATAAAGACCAAGCCGTTCTTCAAGTGGCCTCCGCCCTTGAGGAATGAGCCCACCTCCGCAGCCGAAGCAAGCTCTACTGCTCCTACCACAAAGGTAACGGGCACAAGACCGAGGAGTGCAAGTCTCTGAAGTGGTACCTGGAGAGGCTAGCCGGCGAAGGCCGCATTCCAGAGTTCGTCAAGGCAGAAGATGCCGGCGGCAGCGAGGGCCGAGTTCACCAGAGCGCGGCTCGGGATCCAGACAGCGAGGATTCCGAAAAAATCATTAACGTGATCCACCTGGCATCCTCAGCTCCCTCTCCCTCGTCTCGCGGAGGCTCGCAGGCCCGTGCCGAGGCCAGGCGGGCATCGCACGGGAAGGAGGTGATGAAAGCCGAGCTCGGACCGGCATCCAAAAGAGCTCGCCGCGACCGACCTGCGATCTCATTCTCAGACAAAGATCTAGAGGGAATCCAGCTTCCCCACAACGACCCCCTGCTCCTCACAATGAAGCTAAGGGACTTTACCGTGAAGAGGATCCTCGTCGACTCCGGCAGCTCTTCCGAGGTCCTCTACTACGAGTGCTTCAAAAAAATGAA
This sequence comes from Litsea cubeba, assembly GCA_012931725.1. Lineage (NCBI taxonomy): Eukaryota > Viridiplantae > Streptophyta > Magnoliopsida > Laurales > Lauraceae > Litsea > Litsea cubeba. Next base: position 125,179,494 of record CM022946.1, read on the forward strand.
CCTCTCGGAAGCAGACCTCACGGAAGTCCGTGCACCCTTGCTAGGGTTATCCGCCAGGCCAGTCTATCCCAAGGGTAGGATCACCCTGGAAACCCGAGTCGGCGGAGCCTCCGTGTTGGCCGACTTCCTGGTCGTGGACGCCCCTTCTCCCTACAACGTCATCTTGGGCAGAACGTGGCTCCACAAATTGGAAGCGGTCCCCTCTTCCCTCCACCAGAAGCTGAAGTTCGTACTCGAGAATAAGGAGGGCAAGATGGAAGTGGTCACAGTGGAGGGAGATCAGCAGCAAGCTAGGCAGTGCATGCTGGCCGCTGGTCCCAGCAGAGAAAGAGCCAGAGTGCGTCAACCTCGCCGAGTTCGAGAAAGGGCTAGATGAAATCGGACGAGATCCCGAGAAGAAAAGTATTGAGGATCTGGCCGAGGTCAGGCTAAACTCGGCGGACCCAGATAGGTTCTTCCTGATCGGCACTCAGCTGCCAGACGAGGAGAGAGCCGAACTCTCAAGGTTCCTGATGCAGAACGTCGATGTCTTCGCTTGGAGCCCGAGCGAAATGCCTGGGGTCGACCCCGAGGTCATGTGCCACAAGCTAAATGTGGACCCCAGCCACAAGCAGTAGTGCTAAAGGGCCCGAAGGACAGGGCTGCAGCAGACGACGCGGTCGTCGAAGAGGTCGACAAACTGCTGAAAGCAGGAGCCATCCGGGAAGTCCAGTACCCGGTCTGGCTGGCTAATACGGTGGTGGGTTAAAAAGAAAACTGGTAAATGGAGGGTGTGCGTGGACTTCACAGACTTAAACAGGGCCTGCCCTAAAGATAGTTTCCCCCTTCCAAAGATTGATCAAATGATCGACGCCACCGCTGGCCATGACCGAATGAGCTTCCTCGACGCCTACAGAGGCTACCACCAGATTCCACTACACGAGCCTGACGAGGAGAAAACGTCATTCATAACCCCCCGCGGCACTTATTGCTACAAGGTGATGCCCTTCGGGCTAAAGAACGCGGGGGCAACGTATCAGCGCCTCGTGACAAAGATGTTCCAGGCTCAGCTCGGCCGAACGGTGGAAGTGTACATCGACGACATGGTCGTCAAATCAGTGCACTCCAGCGACCACCTGGCGGATCTCGGCCAAGTCTTCGGCATCCTTCGCGCGTTCAAGCTCAAGCTAAATGCTTCCAAGTGCGCCTTCGGCGTAGCCTCTGGTAAGTTCCTCGGCAGCTTGGTAACGCGGAGGGGGATAGAGGCCAATCCAGACCAGATCACCGCGATCCAGGGCATTCTGAGCCCCTCTACCACGAAAGAAGTCCAGAAGCTCACGGGAATGGCTGCAGCACTCAATCGCTTCATTAGCCGGTCATCAGATAAGTACAGGCCTTTCTTTCAGCTTCTAAGGAAAAATTTAAAATTCCAGTGGACTCCTGAGTGCGACCAGGCGTTGGCCGCGCTCAAAACCTATCTGTCGTCACCACCCTTACTCTCCACCCCAACTCGGGGGGAGGTTTTGTATTTATATCTTGCGGTCTCGGATCACGCAGTGAGCTCCGTCCTCATCAGGGAGGACGAGGGAATTCAAAAACCAATTTATTACACGAGCAAGACTCTGCTTGATGCCGAGACCAGATACCTTCTATTGGAGAAGCTCGCGCTGGCTCTCGTCCGTGCCTCTCGCCAACTCTCCCATTATTTTCAATCCCACTCCATTGTGGTGATCACGGAGCACCCACTCCGTTCTATATTTCAGAAGGCTGACTTTTCAGGGCGGATATCAAAGTGGGCAAGTTGAACTGGGCAGTATGATATACAGTACCGTCCCCGAACTGCGATCAAAGCCCAGATTCTGGCAGACTTCATCGTCGAATTCATCTCGCCAAACTCGGCTCCGACCCAGCTCGGCACGGAACTGGGGGGCATAGGGCACGAGCCAGAAGTGACCGAGGTCGAACAGTCTCCCGCCTCGGCATGGAAGATCTTTGTCGACGGATCGTCCACCTCCAAGAGAGCTGGCGCCGGCATAGTCCTCCAATCGCCAGAGGGTCTGGTCATAGAGCAGGCTTTCACCTTGGACTTCAAAGCAACAAACAATGAGGCAGAGTATGAAGCACTGATAGCAGGGTTGAACAGCGCCCAAATCCTCGGAGCCCAGCACCTGGTGATCTTCAGCGATTCACAACTGGTAACTAGCCAGCTCGCTGGAGACTACCAGGCCAGGGACGACAGGATGGCTGCCTACTTGGCCCTTGCGAAAAAACTGCTGTCTCATTTCCAGAAAGCCGAGGTCAGACGGATATCCCGAGATACCAACACGCACGCTGACGCGCTTGCCAATCTGGCCTCCACTGTCGAAGCTGGAAAGAAAAGGATCGTCGAGGTTGGGTCGATATCAAGATCAACCGTAGAGCTCCATTCATCTCGGCTAATCCTCTGTGCTGACCTCGGCCCAAGCTGGATGGACCCGATCATTGCTTACTTTAAGGACGATCAGCTCCCCGAGGACAAGACTGAAGCCCACCGAATCAGACTCAAGGCAGCTCGATTCTGGCTCTCTCCCGAAGGCAAACTCTATCAGGAAATCCTTCACAGGTCCATACCTCCAATGTGTCCACCCGAGCAAGGTGGACAACTTCCTGTATGAGATCCACGAAGGAATCTGTGGCAGTCACATAGGAGGTCGATCGCTGGCCTACAGGGCTATAAGCCAGGGTTACTGGTGGCCCTACATGCAGAAGGACGCGCAGGTGTACGCCAGGAAATGCCAGAAGTGCCAGAAGTTCTCCCACTCTCTCCATCAGCCAGCACAAGATCTGAGTCCCCTCTCTAGTCCATGGCCCTTCGCTCAATGGGGCCTGGACATTGTGGGACCTCTCCACCGAGCTCCAGGGAACAAGAGATGGCTGATAGTCGCCACGGATTACTTCACAAAATGGATAGAAGCTGAGCCGTTGTCCTCCATCACGGACAGGGATTCCAGGAACTTCGTTTGGAAAAACATCCTAACGAGGTTCGGCATCCCCAGGACCCTGATTTCGGACAACGGGACTCAGTTCGACTCCAAATCCTTCAAAGACTTCTGCCAAGAGCACGGGATCAGAAACCGTTACTCTACTCCGGCATATCCACAGAGCAATGGCCAGGCCGAAATCTCTAACAAAGTGATCCTGGACGGCCTGAAGAAGCGACTGGACAAGGCAAGGGAAGATGGGTAGAGGAGCTTCCGAGCGTGCTATGGGCATACAGAACGACTCCAAGACGTTCCACCTCGGCGACACCTTTCTCTCTGGCCTACGGGATGGAGGCGGTCATTCCTTTAGAAATCGGCCTACCCACCCTGAGGACAGAGCTGGTCGACCAAGGCCGAAATGAGACGAAGCTGGCAATGGAGCTGGACCTGGCAGACGAGCGCCGAGAAGTAGCAGCCTGCGACTGACCGACTATCAACAGCGGCTGGCCAGGGCATACAATCAAAATGTCAGAGAAAGAAGCTTCTTCGTGGGAGAGCTGGTTCTAAAAAAGACCCTGTCAGCTGACAAAGAACCAAACGAAGGGAAGATGGCCCCGAACTGGCACGGCCCGTTCAGGGTAGTCTCACTGGCAGGAAGATCAGCCTACAAGCTCGAGGACTTAGAGGGCAAGCCACTGCCGAGGCCGTGGAATGCATCCCACTTAAAGAAGTTCTATTTCTAAAGATGTAATGAGTCTCAGAATCAATGAAAGCAGCTTTTACCCTGTCATCAATCTGTCATCTCTCTTTGACTGACTCCGGCAGCTTTGGGTCTACCGCCCTGGAAAAGGCTTCGAGTTCGAACACTCAGTCGTTTCCTAAAGCCCTGGGTCTACCGCCCTGGAAAAGGCTTCGAGTTCAGACACTCAGTCGTTTCCTAAAGCCCTGGGTCTACCGCCCTGGAAAAGGCTTCGAGTTCAGACACTCAGTCGTTTCCTAAAGCCCTGGGTCTACCGCCCTGGAAAAGGCTTCGAGTTCAGACACTCAGTCGTTTCCTAAAGCCCTGGGTCTACCGCCCTGGAAAAGGCTTCGATTTCAAACACTCAGTCGTTTCCTAAAGTTCCGGGTTTATACACCCCTCGAGACCGTTGCCGAACTCATGCTCACACAGCCGAGACCAACGGGATTCTGGGTCCACCTCGGCGCAAGGCAGTTCGTCTCGGCCAATACTAGTCCATTTCGGCCAAGGTCAATTTTTAAGAAGGGAAAGAGCAGTGCAAGCACTGAAGTGCAAAAAAGCAGCACAAAAATACAAGTGTTACAAAACAGTGCGAGAAAGTAAAAAAGAATACAAAAACACTGTACACGGGTTATGTGATCACAAAACTCGTCCTTTTTATTCATTGTAATTACTTCATTACAAGGGTTACAGAAAAGAGAACAAAGTACAGAAAGGAGGCTCGCAGTCCTCTAAAAACAGAAAAAGAAATAAAGAAACAAAGACTGGGAGGCTCTGATCTTCACCGACTCTTCAGGATGCAAGCTCGAAGACTCCGGTCCGCTGTTTGGAGGTTTTGAGGGACTCTGAATTCCAGTGAGCTCTACAATACACTTTGGTTGGTCAGACCAAAGCATTCAAGAGCCCCTCCAGTTCGGAGGCCCTGGACCTCGCTGAGCTCTTCAACACCCTCCGGTCAGTGAGACCAAAGTTTGAAGAGCCCCTCGGTCCAGCGGGGCCTCGATCCTACCCTCCGCTCGGCGGTTTCGATATACTACCGCAAGGAGCGCGTTCTCACGCAGGACCCTGCAGGACCGCCAGACGCAGAGGGCGCCACCAACCCACAGTTGCAGAAGACTCCCATGCAACCGGACAGGGAAGGGTTGGCCGTGGACCCGCGTTCAGAGAGTGCGTGGTCCACGAGGAACGCTTTCAGAGAGCGCGCAGACCACGACGGGCTTCCCCCCTCGGAGAGAGCCATCCTCAGGCGCAGGGGTTCCCCCCGGATCGAATATTTCTAAAGGTCTACCGGACATGGCTCCTATGTCTATGTGAATTAAGCTATCCTAATTTCTTTTCTTTTCCTCTCCCATGGTGAGCCTACCACCTCTACTTATAGGAAGAATAAGGGCCCGGTCTCCGAAGGAAGTTATGGGGCGAAGTCTCCCATGCGTTACGCGGGAAGCACGTCTTCCCGTTTGATGACCAGCGATCCCTATGGCGCCACGTGGAGCCGTTCCCCCATTTCCCTCATCGGCCGTATCGCCATGCTTACTGCTATTTATGGTCTCCAGAATACGGAGAATTGGCATAGATAGCTATGAAGACCGTTCGACTCTCTCTGACTCGAGGGTCGCGCATCACATTAAAGGCATTCAATACCACACCCAGAAACAAAAGAGAAGTAAATGAGCTCTGTTCTCATTAAAAGCGAAGGATGTTACAGGGCTGAAAGCAATACATATAAAAGGCCAAAAGCAAGAAGAGGCGAGACTACTATGGCTTCGGCGACTCCACCAGGTCGATCACCGTATCTGATGGACCAGCAGCATCGGCCGCGACCGTAACCTCGCTTGGAGTGTCGCCGGCAGTGGAGGCTTTGGCCAGTACCTCACCAGAAGCGGGGGCGGAAGAGGCCTCGCCTTGAGGCATGGCCGAAGCATCGCTGGCGACCGGGGCGTCGCTCGGGGCTGGGGCAGCTGGGGCAGCATCCGAGGTAGGGTCAGCTGCGGGGTCACCGACCGGGGCGCTCTCGCCCAAAGGGGTGGAGCTCGGCTCAGGAACTAGGTCCGAGTACTTCGGCAGATTCCAATAGACCGGGTGGTCCTCGGGAACCCCCGCGCGCCTCAGCACGGCCAAGCACCCTTCCTCGAACAAGATGGAGGTAATTTCCTCCACCTGCCTCTCGTACTCTTCGGTGGCCTGATCCACCCCCCTCTGGAAAGAAGACTGCGCCTCAGACAGCAAGGAAGCTTTCTCTTTCTTCAGCTCGGCATTCCCCGACTTAAGCTTCTCAATTTCGGCGCGCCCAGCCAGCACTTCACCACGCAGCTTCGTCGCCTCAGCCGCCGATTCAGACCTCGACCTGGCTAGTTCAGACTCAAGCTCGGCGATCCTCTTGGTCTTCGTCCAAATGTCACCCTTCAGTTGGTGAGCCTGCGATGTGAGGTCCTCCAGCCGGGTAGTCGCCTCGGCGCTGCTCTTCCTCAGCCCTTCCAGCTCTTTCTTTAACCTCTCTCCCTCAGACTCTAGCTGGGCAATCTTTGTGACATTCCTGTCACTCCTCTCCATCACAGTCAGGAGCCTTTGCACGTTCTACAAAAAGAGAAAGTATGTCAAACAAAAGCAGCCAAGTTGAGGCACTTGAAGAAAAGCATTGAAGATACTCACCAGAAGATTGGCCTGGATCGACGAGACCATCAGGCTCTCATCGTCGTACCTCCCGTGCAATTCCATGTCTCGCGGCAAGGCGCAGGCTTTTGCGAGGGCTCCAATAACGCTGGCGTTCCCCATCAGCCGGTCCTCGACGTTCAGAGGCTTCCCAGGCTGCGTCTCCATCCTGGGTCTCCATGCCGCAGGGGCAGCTCGAGGCCCGGAGGCCGGTACGGATCCTTGCCCCACCGAGATGGTGAGCTCGCGTGCCGCCCCGCTGGCCGGCGCACTTTTCTCAGACGGAGCCTTGACTCCGGGGGCCCGCACAGGAGTTTTACCCTTCGGAGGCTGTTCAGCCCCCGAGTCCTTCTCCCCCACCTTGGACTTCTTCCTGGGCGGGGACCCCTCCCTCGGGTGATCCGGCGAGCGTCGCCACACTCCCTCGCTCGGAGCAGGGGCAGGAGCAGAAGTGGCGCCAACACCCCACGAGCCCGAAGGCGCGCGGGTGCTGGCGGACGATGGTGTCGCAGAGGAGGAAGATCTCTGCCTGAACTTGGCCGCCAGATCCTTGACACCGGGCGCCCTTGAACCTCCCTCCATTCCTTCTTCCCAGCCGGACGAATAGGCGTCCACTACCTCCGTCAGATTCGGCGGTTCCTAACTAGAGGTGGATGCCTCAGCGCCGACGCAGCTCGGCTCGCGGTAGGGTCGTTCAAAGGGATCCCGGCGGGCACGGCAACGGTAACAGCAGGATGATCAGGTTGCGCCTCGTCCTCCGGGGCTGCTCCGATTCTCCTATAGTGGCCGCGGGTACCTCGGCGTGTACCCTAGCAGTTTCCAGGCCGATCTGGTCTCGTGCCCCTTGTATTTTCGACCTTGTTGATGTCGTCAACGTTCCTCGTCCAGCCTTCCCTCGCAGCCCGGCGTCGCCTCGCACCAAGTTCTGCACCACAAACAGTAAGAGTGTCAGCTCGGCATTGTCAAAATCAAGCAGAACAAAAGGAGAAAAGAAGCAGTGTTTACTTGGGACAGTCCCGGGGCGACGAGGGACCATCAGCCTCCTGCTCTCGCCGGCGCCGAATTTCCAGTCCCCCGACACACAGAAGAGATCTTCCTCGGCGTTCTTACTAGAATCCTCCAAGGCCAGGACGAAGCCTCTTCGTTGCTGCCTCACCCGGAGATAGTACTTTCCTTCCCCAGCCTTGCAGATATCATAGGCGTCCTCGATGTCGTGGACACCTAGGTTGGTCCCCAAGATCTCGTTCAGCTTCGCCGTGCCCATGATGACTTTGTAGCCATTGGGCATCAGCTGGCACGGGGTAATACACCAGGCGCTAAGGCAAGCCCTAACCAGGGGGTGCAGAGCGAATCTGACCCCGCCCTCGATCACAGAGATCAGAGGGAATGGCATCCAGCCGCCGGAAAAGCGACGCGCGGCATAGTCAATGGGATCCGCCGGCTTGAGGCAAACTCCCTCCGGGATACTGTAAGTGGCCCTAAACCTAGCTATGCCCTCGTCAGTATCTAACCGAAACTTAGGAGTGCCCATGTCTAAAGGGGGGAAACGGCGGAGTTAAACCCTAGAAATCGAGAAACCCTAAAAAAAAAAAAAAAAAACCAGACAGAGGCACGAAGTTACTTACAGAGAAGAAAGGGCAAGTCAAGGACAGGTTCGGGCGTGTCCTACGGTCGTCCGCGCTAGACAGATCTCGAGCAGCAGAGCAGAAATCGAAGGTGAAGGCGAACACAAAAAGAAATCAGAAACAAGAAAGAAAGAAGACGACCCTATTTATGGAAAGGGAACCCTCGTTGCGCGCCACTTTCGAATTCGAAGGGACGGATTTCGCGATCCGCGCCCGTTCCATCAATGAGACAACGCAATCAGTAGAGGAGCTACACGTGTAGCCGTCGGTTCGCTTCTCAGAGCGGGCAGGACGGAGCATTTATTGCTTCAGAAAAGTTGAAGCGACACCAGGCAATGATCGCCGCATCCCCAGACAGATTTTCTAGCTTTCGACCACTAAAGGCTAGGACGCTTGAGAGGTCAAAAGCTAGGGGGCAATTGTGTGGGGAGATTTCCAGAACTCTAGGATTACGCTAATCACAGCCATCAGATGAGACTAAGCATTCTCGCGTGCCATCCGCGTGCCGCCCACGTGGCACCAGACTCACCTCGGCTACCAGGACAGGGGCCCCGGCCGAAGTCAAGCAGGTTCGGGCTGCTAACGCCGAGCTCGGCTACCCCAGGTGCCCACCTCGGCTGAAAGCTCCGCCTCGGCCAAAGGAGCCGAAGCAGAAAAGAATCTCCACTCGCGCCCTTCGCCCCCCACGTCATCAGACACGTGGAGGAATAGGGGTGCGAACCAGTGAGACAGAGGCGACATCCAGCCGTCCACAATCTTCACCAGATCACTGATAGGGCGGCATCCAGCGGCTGAAGCCAAATCAGGGCAAGGCCCGAGCGCGGATCCGATGGTACCCCTACCGCCAAAGGCGTCCAACACGATCTGGCCCAACAAGACGCACATTTAATGCGATGTAGGCTGATCCGACCGGCATTAAATGCAAAGCGGGCTGGATTGGACCGCATTAATTACTTTGTGGGCTGATCATGACTTCCCAGTCGAGTCATGGGACCCGCGCCAAGATATCATCCAAAGATATGACCCAAGCCTCTATAAATAGAGCCTCATTCCACATGCAAGGTACGCACAATCCAACAGAAAGAGCCGTTACTCTGTCTCTCTTCTTCCTCTCCTTCCTTTGTCCCAGTTCATTCACTGACTTTGGCATCGGAGAGCCTTGCGCCGCCCAGGCCAGGGTCCTCTGACCGTTTGCTCTTCCCTTTCAGGCTTTCGGGCGGCACCTAATCTTCATCACCTTGGATAAGTCCTCTAAGGCACCCCAGCTATTGTGGGTCATTATTTTCTGCTCCTACACTTACAATGGCATGATACTCTGCTTCCGGAATTCCAAGATGCTTGCTATCAATGTCCATCAGCTTCATCTCAAAATCTGCCATCTTATCTTGAGCTTTGGTTGGCAACAGAAAAGGAAAATAGTGATTAGGCTCAAATCAGGAAAACAAATTTCTCCAGAAGAACCACCAAAGAGAAGGAAATCTTACTGGGGCTTTCGAACATGAAGGTGACGGTGTCGCTGCCATCATCGGCCTTCATGGTGATGATGTCGTCATTACCGGCGCACTTGAGCATCTTGGACATGTTGTTGAGGTTCATGCCCATGGAGAGATTGTGGTCGCAGTGGTAGTGCTCAAAGCCCTCTGATCGGAGGAGAAGGGTGACGAGGGCGACATGGCTGGAATCCATGGCCTGGAGAGACGATTGGCAGGCGAGATGCGAGAGCTCGATCGCAGGCGAGAGGAAGAGAGCTCGATCGCAGGCGACGCAGCCAAGAGCTCGAAACCCTCTGGACGAGATCACAGTGCAGCAGGGGGGTCGAGAAGATGATCAGAACTAGGGGCCGCTCGTGATGCCGCCAGTGTGAGGTCGAGAAGACGATCAGAATTCAGAAAGCAGCAGTGAGATCTCGCCGAGAGAGGGAGAGAACCCAGTGCAGCGAGAGAGAGAGGGAGAGAAACGTGATGGCGAGAGATCGCAGGCGAGGTCTTCGACGAGAGAGAGACCGCAGGCGAGAGGGAGAGGAGAGGCGAGATGGAAGGGAGAGAGAGAGAGAGAGAGAGAAGAGGAACGATTTTCTCTCTGGAAGATGGACAAGGAAAAGGAAAATGAAAGGGGGGAAATGAATATCCGCGGGGCCGAATTCGTTTCGTCAAAACGGCCAACGTGTGAGACGCACGCTTCCAACTGAGGCTCTCATCAACTGCCGGAGGAGAGCCTCTCCTATATATATATATATATATACACAAAATTGGCCCACAGGACCATGGCCATTGACATGTATTTATTAGGGCTCTTTCGTTCACCAAACATCTTAGGAGTCCTTTCTCATAAAATCCTTTAAAAATATAAAATGCACATGAGAAAATTAAATCAAGAGAACATGAGGCATTAACAGCCGTATAGGATTTTCAAAGTCATATAGTTTACCCCTCCCTTTTAAGGATCTGATTATCCTATTTGGACGAATTAGGGGGGTGATACATTGATCTATACTTGTTTTGTACTTCAAAGGCGGAGCTTTCTTTTAAAGACAACACCGTTTTTCGAATTGAACAAGTTCATGTGTCACCCCGGTTGGTCCAAACAGTGATCCGGTTCCCCCTTTTAAATAATCGTTTGGAGGTGAAACTCTTTTGACCACGGATTCCAATGTATTCCATAGAAACAAACGTACCGTTCCTGTTTTGTGTTAAAAAAGAGGGTTTAAGACAACCACGTAAATGACTTTGGTCAAACCATGGCTTCTGTCTTCGCCCAGCAGAAATCCTCTGCTTTCTTTCTACGAACTAGACCCACCGACGTGCATATGGAATTCACATCGCAACGTTCAACTAGTTATATATGACCGCGCTCCTCCTCCTTGTGGGCCCTGTAGAAGATGCAGCAATCGACCTGATTATGTTTTCATAAAGCACAAAGCCTGGAAAATTACATAAGGGATAGCCACTGCCGTGTCTCTCCCAAATGCTACACTCCTTCCTTTCCTCTTCCATTCACTTGCAAGGAAGCTGTAGGTGCAGAAAATTATGACCCACAATAAGAGGGTGCCTTACAGGACTTATCCATGAAGATGATGGTGTCTGGGATGTCTGGATGCCGTCCGAGAGCCTGAAAAGGAGTAGCAAACGGTCAGAGGACCCTGGCCTGAGCGGCGCAAGGCTCTCCGATGCCAAAGTCAGTGTGGAAACTGGAACGATGGAAGGAGAGGGGGAAGAGAGACAGAGTAAGGGCTCTGTGAATGTAATGTGCGTACCTTGCATGGTGTTTGAAGGTCTATTTATAGAGGAATGAATCGTATCTCTCAGAGAATATCTGGGTGTGGGTCCCATGATCTGACTGGGAAGTCATGATCAGCCCACAAAGTAATAAATGCGGTCTAATCCGGCCCACTCAGCATTTAATGCCAGTCGGGTCAGCCCACATTGCATTAAATGCATGTCTTGTTGGGCCAGATTGTGTTGGGCGCCTTTGGCGGTAGGAGTACCAGCGGATCTGCCCTCGGGCCTTGCCCTGATGTGGCCTCAGCCGCTGGATGCTGCCATGTGGCGATCTGGTGAAGATAGTGGGCGGCTGGATGTCGTGTCTGTCCCACTAGATCGTGACCCTATCCTTCCACGTGTCTGGTGACGTGGGGGATGAGGGGCCCAGGCGGAGGTTCTTTCTCGCTTCGGCTACTGTTCTGGCTCCTTCAGCCGAGGTGGCTTTAGCCGAGGTAGGGTTACCTACGGAGATAGCGTCTGGGGCGGCCTTGCCAATGTGGACTCTCTGCCGAGATGATGCCCGAGGTAGTCCAGTTCGGCGCTTGTGGCCTGGAGATGTATGATGTCGGCCAAGGCCTCTCCCCTGGTAGCCGGGATGAGATCGGTGCCACGTGGATGGCACGCGGATGGCACGTGAGAATGTTTTAGCCCCGTCTGATGGCTGTGATTAGCTTAATCCTGTAGCTCTGGAAATTTCCCCACACAATTGCCCCCTAGCTTCTGAGCTCGCGTTAGAACGTCAGTGCCGTGAGGTCGGGAGCTATGTGCCGGGTCTATCTGTAGGAGGTCCTCTTTCGGCCCTGACTCGCTGTCGCTTTGGATGTTCGAGGTGATAAATGGCGTCCCCTATTCAATGCTGAAGACAGTTCGACGGCTCCACGTGTCGTCCCTTGGCTGGTTGTCTGTCTCTTCGAGGTCGTACGCGCCGTTTCGTCAGGGGCGCAATCAATTTTTGAAATGATTCGCGCGAAATCCAAGGGGGGGGGGGCGCCCCTTGGCACGCCCGATTAGGGTTTCTGTAAAAAGGGGGAACTCTCTGCTATTTATAGGGCAGTTGAGGTCTGTTCCATCCTTCGTTTGCGATTCTGAATCAGAGACGAGCGTCAGAAGAGGGAAGGCTACTGTGAGGGAGCTTCATCCGAGAAGTGGTGCGCTGCTGAGGTTGAGTCTCTTCGCTGTCCAGCGTCTTTGCTCTGCTTCCGTAAGTTCTTCCTGCTCAGCTTCTTCTTCTGCGGGTTTCTCTGCTTTTAGACTGGGATAGGAATGGGGATTTACAACCACTGGTTAGAGAGCGAGGCAGCGATCGAGGGCTTTAGGTCGGCCTTTAGGATCCCTGCTGATGTCCAAGTCAGGGGTGCTGATCCCCATGGCTACAACCCTCGCGCCTTTCTGGGAGGCTGGATGCCTTTTCCGCTGGTGGCTGTGATAGAAGGCGGGGTCCGATTCCCCCTTCATCCGCTTCTCAGGAGGTGCCTTAGTCAGTGGCGTCTCTGCCCTTGCCAACTGCTGCCGAATGCCTTCAAGATCGTGATGGGCACGGTCAAGTTGAATGAGGTCCTGGGCACCGACTTCGGCGTCTTCGATCTTGAGGACGTCTATGACATATGCAGGTCCGGGGAATCTTACTATCTCCGGGCTAAGTCAGGCCGAGACGGCTTCGTCCGATACTTGGAGGATTCGAGCAAATATGCCGGGGACGATCTTCTATATGTCTCTGGGAACTGGGAGTTTGGGGAGGCCGACACCGATAGAGGCTACCAGGTCCCCCGCCACTTCGGTACCATCCCAAGTAAACATCCTCCGTTTCTTTTCTTTCTCATAAGTTTCTTTTATTCTGCCGTGCTTATGCTTCTGACTGCGGCAGCTTTGAAGGAAAGGAGACGGGCTGCCAGATACATCTGGAAGAGGAACGATGCCTGGCTCCGTCTGGTGAAGCGGTACAGCGGTCACGACGGCAGGGCGGCTTGGTCGCTGCTAGGATATGAGCCGAAGTACCGCGGGTATCTGAGGGGCACCGTAGAGCCGATCCCGAGTGAAGGTGCCGGATCCGGGGTTGGTCAGGAGCAGGCCGTTCCGGAGGTCGCAGAGCCCTCGCGGGCGTCGTCTGAAGCTAGGGCGGCGTCTGGAATCCTAGCTTCCTTAGCGGAATCGAGATTACCCCAGGTCTCAGGAAGGGAATCGAGTCAATCTGCCCGATCTCCCTCGCCAGGATCCGGGATGAGGCACACCAGGCGTTTGTCCTTCGAGGATCTCGAGGCCTTGGCGCTTGGAGTGGAGGACGTCCGAGCCCCCGAGGAGCCGGTAGATTCTCCGAGGCATCCGTCTCCGAGGGCTCGGGTGGCTTCTCCTGCAGAGGTGGCGGAGGTACCCGTGCCCCCTAGCCCTGTTGACCTAGGGGTACGCTTGCCCCCAGCCGAGGTCGAGCAGGAGGAAACTCGGCCGCTGAAGATGCCGAGGACTGATGCGGGCCCTAGCTCGGTTGCTGCCTCGTTGCCGTCGGGGCCGCAGTTATGGGAGCCGAGCTTCATGCTCGGGCCGGGGAGGCCGATGACGGTGGAGGATAGCATTCTTCACAGGATCGATCTCCCGGTCCTCGAGGCCCTTGGGCGAGACTGTGCCCTTCCCCGGGACATGGAGCGGCTGGATAAGTACAGCGATCAGAAGCTGATCTTGTCGATGCTGCAGTCCAACTTCGTGGTAAATCTTCATTTTCCTTTGCTAAACCAGCAATTTAGCGCCTGACGCTCTTTGGATCTAACACGTACGTCTTCTTCATTTGACAGGCGGCTCAGAAGTCCATGGCCGTTGCTGATAGGATCTGGAGGTACAGCGCGGACGCTGCCGAGCTGTCCGTGGAGAAGAACGGCCTGCAAGAGTCCCTGGACGCTGTGAGCCAGAAGTTGGCCAAGGTAGAAGAGGAATATGCGGCGAAGCTCGAGCAGGCCAGGGAGGAGGCTGAGGCGGAGAGGACTAAGTCGGCCGAGCTCGAGGTCTCCATTTCGAAGATGGGAGATGATTATGCGGCCCTGCTTCAAGCCGAGGCCAAGAGAGCGGACGAGGCCGAGGCGAAGCTTGAATCCGAGTCCAAGAGGGCGGATGAAGCCGAGGCTAAGCTCGAGTCCGAGTGCGATGCTGCATTCGATGATGCCAAGGCGCAGGTCACCGCCCACTACAAGGAAAGGGTTCTTGTGGTGAGGGATAAGGCTTGGGCGAAAGGGTGGCTTGCCGGCCTGAAAGAGGTCGGGGTCTCGGAGGGCCACCGCTCCTTTCGGGAGCCGCCTCCGTACCCGCTTCCGGTGCCGAACTCTGCCCGTCCATCCGGCGAAGCCTCTGACGCCGCAGCTCGTGCAACTGACCGGCCATGACCTCGGGACATCGGGACCTTGGGATTTTTGCTTTTTGGCTTTATGCTTTGTAATTTTCTTCAATTTGTATTTGCTGAACACTGTAATGATTGAAACTTTAATACAAATGAAGGTTTTCTGAAATACCCGTGCTTTTCTCTTTTAAGCTTGAGTTCTTCGATTGCTTGAGTTCGGTGGAGTGCTCCCTTAAGATCTTTTTTGGTATCTGCGCTGATACTTCGTATCTTGGATGATCTTCATTGGTATTCGCGCTGATCCTCCGTATCTTAGGTGATCTTGAATAGCAATGAACATGGTGGCGCGGCAGACGAGGGAGTCTGACGGATGTCTCCACGTGGCGCCATAGGGTTCGCTGGTCAATAGTCGCACCTTCCCAACAACGCGTGGGGGACTTCGCCCCATAACTCCTTTTGGAGACTGGGCCTTCCTCCATCCTATAAATAGGGGGATCAGGCTCGCCATGGGAGAGGGAAAGAACATAGGAGCCATGTCTGGGAGGTGCCTGAGATTGCTTGATCCGGGGGAAAACCCTGCGCCGTTGGACGGCTGCCCCCAAGGGGGGAAGGCTGTCGTGGCCTGCGCGCTCTCTGAAGGAACTCCCCGTGGGCCACGCGCTCTCTGAACGCGGGTCCATGGGCACTGGCCCTTGGCCAGACAGAGTGAGGATGCGCTGCGAGGGGACGGTGGCGCATTCTCGTCCAACACGACCCTGTGCGCCCGTCGTACGGAAGGCGGGTTGAGGCTCTGCTGGTCCGAGAGGTTTCTTCAAGCTTGGCTGGTCCCTCTGGCCACCGAGGGTGTTGCAGAGCCAGTGAGGTTCAGGATCGCTCAGAACCTCCAGGTGGTGATCCAGCGTTTTCGAGCCTTCTGCCTAGAGAGTTGGTGAAGATCAGAGTCTTCTAGCCCCTTTCTATTTTCTGTTTTTAGAGGACTATGGTCCTCCTTTCTGTACTTTGCTCTCTGTTGTGTATTTCTTGTAACGAAGCAGTTTCCAATGAATGAAAAGGAATTTTGTGATCACCCAAACCATGTACAATGCTTTTGAGTTCTCCTCCTTCTTCGCACTGTTCTGGAATGTTTGCATGTGTTTGAGTGCTGGGACAGCTCTCTTCTGGAAATCTGCCTTTGGCCGAAATGGCTGGCTTTGGCCGAGACGAGCTGCCTTGCGCCGAAATGGAATCATCATTCCACTGGTCTCGGCTGTGGAAGCGTGAGCTCGGCAATGATCTTTGAGGGGTGTAAAAGCCCTGATCTTGGGAATCCGGCCGAGTGTCTGAACTCGAGGCCTTCTCGGCTAAGACTAGGAGCTTTAGGAAGCGACCGAGCCTGGACTCGAGGTCTCTTCCAGGGCGGTGGGCCCGATCTCGGCTGAGTGTGGACTCGAAGCCTCCCCATAGCCCAAGGCTAGGAGCTTTAGGAAGCGACCGAGTCGGGACTCGAGGTCTCTTCCAGGGCGGTGGGCCCATGTGTCCAAGACACGGGATTTTAGGAAAGGCTGAGTGTAGGAACTCTTTTATGCCGTTTCCAAGGCGTTGAGCCTGTGTGTCCAAGACACGGGATTTTAGGAAAGGCTGAGTGTAGGAACTCTTTTATGCCGTTTCCAAGGCGTTGAGCCTGTGTGTCCAAGACACGGGATTTTAGGAAAGGCTGAGTGTAGGAACTCTTTTATGCCGTTTCCAAGGCGTTGAGCCTGTGTGTCCAAGACACGGGATTTTAGGAAAGGCTGAGTGTAGGAACTCTTTTATGCCGTTTCCAAGGCGTTGAGCCTGTGTGTCCAAGACACGGGATTTTAGGAAAGGCTGAGTGTAGGGACTCTTTTATGCCGTTTCCAAGGCGTTGAGCCTGTGTGTCCAAGACACGGGATTTTAGGAAAGGCTGAGTGTAGGAACTCTTTTATGCCGTTTCCAAGGCGTTGAGCCTGTGTTGCCGGAGTTGACCGGGGAGACAGATTGATGACAAGGCAAGAGCTGCTTTTATTGATTCTGGAGTTCATTACATCTTTAGAAATAGAATTTCTTCAAGTGGGATGCATTCCACGGTCTCGGCAATGGCTTGCCATCCAAGTCTTCGAGCTTGTAGGCTGACTTTCCTGCCAGTGAAACTACTTTGTACGGGCCGTGCCAGTTCGGGGCAAGCTTCCCCTCATTTGGTTCTCTGTCAGCTGGCAGGGTCTTCTTTAAAACGAGCTCTCCCGTGGTGAACCTTCTTTCCTTGACATTTTGATTGTATGCCCTGGCTAACCGTTGCTGATAGTCGGTTAGTTTTAGGGCTGCTGCTTCTCGTCGTTCGTCCGCCAGCTCCAGCTCCATTGCCAGGTTCGTCTCATTCCGACCTTGGTCGACCAGCTCTGTCCTCAGGGTAGGAAGGCCGATTTCCAGGGGAATGACCGCCTCCATACCGTAGGCCAGAGAGAATGGTGTCGCCGAAGTGGACCTCCTTGGAGTTGTTCGATAGGCCCATAGCACGCTCGGAAGCTCTTCTGTCCACCTGCCCTTTGCCTTGTCCAGTCGCTTCTTCAAGCCGTCCAGGATCACTTTGTTGGAGATTTCTGCCTGGCCATTACTCTGTGGATATGCCGGGGTGGAGTAATGGTTTCTGATGCCATGCTCTTGGCAGAAATCTCTGAAGGATTTGGAATCGAACTGAGTCCCGTTATCTGAAATCAGGGTCCGGGGGATGCCGAACCTCGTGAGGATGTTTTTCCAGATGAAGTTCCTGGAGTCCCTGTCCGTGATGGAAGACAACGGTTCAGCCTCTATCCACTTGGTGAAGTAGTCCGTGGCCACTATCAGCCATCTTTTGTTCCCTGGAGCTCGGTGAAGGGGCCCCACAATGTCCAGGCCCCATTGAGCGAAGGGCCATGGACTGGAGAGGGGGCTTAGATCCTGCGCTGGCTGATGGAGGGAGTGGGAGAACTTCTAGCATTTCTCGCATTTTCTGGCGTAGACCTGGGCGTCCTTCTGCATGTAGGGCCACCAGTAACCCTGGCTGATTGCCCTGTAGGCCAATGAGCGGCCTCCTATATGGCTGCCGCAGATTCCTTCATGGATCTCGTACAGGAAGTCGTCCACCTTGGATGGGTGGACGCATTGGAGGTATGGGCCTGTGAAGGACTTCCTGTAGAGTTTGCCTTCTGGAGAGAGCCAAAAGCGGGCTGCCTTGAGCCTGATCTTGTGGGCTTCAGTCTTGTCCTCGGGGAGCTGGTCATCCTTCAGGTAGGCAACGATTGGATCCATCCAGCTGGGGCCGAGGTCAGCACAGAGGACAAGCCGAGATGACTGGAGTTCTAGACTTGACCTTGATACTGACCCGACCTCGATGGTCCTCTTCTTTCCTGCTTCAACAGCGGAGGCCAGGTTTGCAAGCGCATCTGCGTGCGTGTTGGTATCTCGGGAGATTTGCCTGACCTCGGCTTTCTGGAATTGGGAGAGTAGCTTTTTTGCCAGGGCTAAGTAGGCCGCCATCCTGTCGTCCCTGGCTTGGTAGTCTCCAGCGAGCTGGCTAGTTACCAGTTGAGAATCGCTGAAGATTTCCAGGTGCTGGGCTCCGAGGACTCGGGCGCTGTTCAACCCTGCGATCAGTGCTTCGTACTCTGCCTCATTGTTCGTCGCTTTGAAGTCGAGGGTGAAAGCCTGCTCTATGACCAGTCCCTCTGGCGATTGGAGAACTATGCCGGCGCCAGCTCTCTTGGAGGTGGACGACCCGTCAACGAAGATCCTCCATGCCGAGGTGGGAGACTGCTGGACTTCTGTTTCTGCTGGCTCTTGCCCTGTGCCCCCCAGTGCCGTGCCGAGCTGGGTCTGAGACTGGTTGGGGCAGGCGAATTCGACTATGAAGTCTGCCAGAATCTGGGCTTTGATTGCAGTTCGGGGACGGTACTGTATGTCATACTGCCCCAATTCAACTGCCCACTTTGATATGCGCCCTGAAAAGTCAGCTTTTTTGAACAAGGAACGGAGTGGGTGCTCCGTGATCACCACAATAGTGTGGGATTGAAAATAATGGGAGAGCTTGCGGGAGGCGGTGACAAGAGCCAACGCAAGCTTCTCCAACAGAAGGTACCTGGTCTCGGCATCGAGCAGGGTCTTGCTCGTGTAATAGATCGGCTTTTGAACTCCCCCGTCCTCCCTGATGAGGACGGAGCTCACTGCGTGATCCGAGACCGCTAGGTATAAATACAGAATCTCCCCCCGAGTCGGGGTGGAGAGTAATGGGGGTGACATCAAATAAGTTTTGAGTGCGGCCAATGCCTGGTCGCACTCGGGGGTCCATTGGAACTTCAAATTTTTCCTCAAAAGCTGGAAAAAAAGGCCTGCACTTATCTGATGAGCGGCTGATGAAGCGATTGAGTGCGGCGGCCATTCCCGTAAGCTTTTGAACTTCCTTTGTGGTGGAGGGACTCTGGATGTCCTGGATGGCAGTGATCTGGTCTGGATTGGCCTCTATCCCCCTCCGCGTCACCAAGCTGCCGAGAAACTTGCCAGAGGCTACGCCGAAGGCGCACTTGGAAGCGTTGAGCTTGAGCTTGTAGGCGCGAAGGATGCCAAAGACTTGGCCGAGATCCACCAGGTGGTCGCTGGAGCGCACAGATTTGACGACCATGTCGTCGATATACACCTCCACCGTTTGGCCGAGCTGGGCCTGGAACATCTTCGTGACGAGGCGCTGATAGGTCGCCCCCGCGTTCTTCAGCCCGAAGGGCATTACTTTATAGCAGTAAGTGCCGCGGGGGGTGATGAATGATGTTTTCTCCTCGTCGGGCCCATAGAGAGGGATCTGATGATAGCCTCGGTAGGCGTCGAGGAAGCTCATTCGGTCATGACCAGCGGTGGCGTCAATCAGTTGGTCGATCTTGGGGAGGGGGAAACTGTCCTTAGGGCAAGCCCTGTTCAGGTCGGTGAAGTCTACGCATACCCTCCACTTTCCAGTTTTCTTCTTGACGACCACCGTGTTGGCCAGCCATACCGGGTACTGGACTTCCCGGATGGCCCCTGCCTTTAGCAGGTTGTCGACCTCTTCCACGACCGCATCTGTCTGCTGCAGCCCGGTCCTGCGGGCCCTCTGCACTACTGGTTTGTGGTCGGGGTCGACGTTGAGCTTGTGGCACATGACCTCAGGGTCGACCCCTGGCATTTCACTTGGGTTCCAAGCGAAGACGTCCACATTCTGCATTAAGAACCGGGAGAGTTCGGCCCTTTCTTCGTCCGACAGCTGGGGTGCCGATCAGGAAGAACCGGTCTGGGTCTGCCGGATCCAGTCTGACCTCGGCCAGGTCCTCGATGCTTTTCTTCTCAGGGTCCCGGCCGATCTCATCGAGGCCTTTCTCGAACTCGGCCAGGTTGACGTGCTCTGGCTCCTTCACGGCCGGGACTGCGGCCAGCATGCACTGCTTGGCTTGCTGCTGGTCTCCCTTTACTGTGACTACTTCCACCTTGCCTTCATCGTTCTCGTGGACGAACTTCAGCTTTTGGTGGAAGGAAGATGGAACTGCCTCTAGCTTGTGGAGCCACGTTCTACCCAGAATGACATTGTAGGGAGAAGGGGCGTCCACAACCAGAAAGTCGGCCGACACGGAGGCTCCGCCAACTTCGGTTTCCAAGGTGATTCTACCCTTGGGGTAGACTGGTGTGGCGGACAACCCTAGCAGAGGTGCGCGGACCTCCGTGAGGTCTGCTTCGGAGAGCTTCATCCTCTTGAAGCAGTCGTAGTAGAGGACCTCGGAGGAGCTACCGGAGTCGACGAGGATCCTCTTTACGGTGAAGTCTCTCAGCTTCATGGTGAGGAGCAGGGGGTCGTTGTGAGGGACCTGGACTCCCTCCAGATCTCGATCCGAGAACGAGATGGCCGGTCTGTCACGCCGGGCTTTCTTGGATGCCGGGGCGAGGTCGGCTTTCATTACTTCTTTCTCGTGCGAAGCCCGCCTGGCTTCGGCACGGGTTTGAGAGCTTCCCCGGGATGAGGAAGCGGGAGCTGAGGACGCCAGATGGATCACGTTGATGATCTTCTCTGAGTCCTCGCTCTCTGGAGCTTGGGCTGCGCTCTGGTGGATCCGGCCCTCGCTGCCGCCGGCATCTCCTTCCTTGATGAACTCTGGGATGTGGCCCTCTTTGGCCAGCTTTTCCAGATACCACTGCAAAGTCCTGCATTCTTCGGTCCTGTGCCCGCTGCCCTTATGGAAGGAGCAGTAGTGCTTGCTTCGGGCTCCTTCGGTGGGTTCATTCTTCAGGGGCGGAGGATACTTGAAGAATGGCTTGGATTTGATTTTGGCCAGGATGCGGTAGATCGGCTCCTTGAAGACGACGTTGACGCTCTGGCTGGCGCTAGAGGGAGGTCTGGGCTTCCAATTGCCCCCAGACCTGGACGACGAAGGCTTCGTCGCACTAGAGGCCCAGTCCCGCTTGGGCTCCTGCTTCTGGGAGGATCTCCCGCCTCTTTGCCGAGGCTGGCTGTCTTTCTGTTCGGGCTCCGGATGCCCGTCGCGATCCTTTGCTCGGATCTCGTCTTCCTCCCGGGCGATGAAGCGCTTCACCCGGGACATCAACTCTGTCATGGACTCTGGGGTGTCCCCGGCCAAGTCCTTCCGCACGTCGATGCCGGGGATCAGGGCGTGCTGGAAAGCGTAGATGGCTATCGCCTCTCTCGCGTCTTCGATCTGGCTGTAGATCGCCCAGAATCGGTGGGTGAACTTGGCGAGGGGTTTCGCCCTGCTTCATTCTCAGGGCGATGAGGTCCCCTTCCTTCTTGGGGACGACGGCGTAGGCCTGGAACTTCTTCAGGAAGGAGAGCTGGAGCTCCTTCCAACTGGAAACTGACTGCTCCGGAAGGGAGCAGAACCACTTCAGGGGGAGGTCACCCAAACTGGAGGAGAAGATCTTGCAGTTTAGATGACCCTCGTTTCCCCAGATGGACATCTTCTGGGAGAAGTGTCGGAGGTGCGCAGATGGATCGGACAGTCCGTCGTAGGGGACGAACCGCGGGACGGAGAACTTCTTGGGTAAGGGGGTGCGCTCGATTTCTTTTGTGAAGGGAGAGCCCCCGAGATCAGTGTGACCACAGAGCTGCTTCTGGTCCCGCATGTCCAAGTTGCGCTGGAGAGCCAATCTGACGCGCTTGTCAAATCGCTCTTGCTCGTCATCCTTCTCTGGGGTCTGAGCTCGGGTCTTCCTCTTGGGACGGCTCGGGCTACGACGGCTATGGGTTCGGCCGCCTCGGCTTGTGGTGACTTCGGCTGTTGCTCGAGCCTTCGTCATGGATGTGGCTCCGTTTCTGGTGGTCCGGATGATGTCTGAGTTCCTCACGGGGAGGCTGGGCTGCCTTGCTGGGAGCATCCCTCTTTTTCCCTTGAGGCTCCGAGACCTCCCTCAAGGAGGCAGTTTGCACTGCCTTCAGCTGCTGCTGAAGCTCGCGAATCATTCGTTCTTGCTTCCGGAGTTGCTTCTGGAGGAGGGCAGCTTCAGGAACCTCCCCAGGGGGTTGAGCGTGGCGCGTTTCTTCTACGGCCACGGCTTTGTCCTTCCGGGGACGCTCGTGCTGACGATCCTTGCCTCCGGGTGGCGCGACTTCTTCTGGTGAAATCGAGGCCTCGAGTCCCTCTTGTAATGGGAACTCGATAAAGAGCTGAGAGCCTAAGCGGCCCTCGCCTGCAGTCGTGTCATGCACCGTGTGGGGGCGTCCTTGAGGAGGGACGTCCGCTGGCGGTGGTGGCAGCTTGGGCGCTGCTCTTGAGGATTCTACGCCCTTCTTAGCTTTCGGAGGCATGGCTTCTGAGAGGTTGAGGTGAAGAAGGATTGTTTGGAAGGATTAGGAGAAGGTTGGGAAGGCTGGGATATTGCTTCCCCACAGACGGCGCCAATTGTAGGTGCAGAAAATTATGACCCACAATAAGAGGGTGCCTTACAGGACTTATCCATGAAGATGATGGTGTCTGGGATGTCTGGATGCCGTCCGAGAGCCTGAAAAGGAGTAGCAAACGGTCAGAGGACCCTGGCCTGAGCGGCGCAAGGCTCTCCGATGCCAAAGTCAGTGTGGGAACTGGAACGATGGAAGGAGAGGGGGAAGAGAGACAGAGTAAGGGCTCTGTGAATGTAATGTGCGTACCTTGCATGGTGTTTGAAGGTCTATTTATAGAGGAATGGATCGTATCTCTCAGAGAATATCTGGGTGTGGGTCCCATGATCTGACTGGGAAGTCATGATCAGCCCACAAAGTAATAAATGCGGTCTAATCCGGCCCACTCAGCATTTAATGCCAGTCGGGTCAGCCCACATTGCATTAAATGCATGTCTTGTTGGGCCAGATTGTGTTGGGCGCCTTTGGCGGTAGGAGTACCAGCGGATCTGCCCTCGGGCCTTGCCCTGATGTGGCCTCAGCCGCTGGATGCTGCCATGTGGCGATCTGGTGAAGATAGTGGGCGGCTGGATGTCGTGTCTGTCCCACTAGATCGTGACCCTATCCTTCCACGTGTCTGGTGACGTGGGGGATGAGGGGCCCAGGCGGAGGTTCTTTCTCGCTTCGGCTACTGTTCTGGCTCCTTCAGCCGAGGTGGCTTTAGCCGAGGTAGGGTTACCTACGGAGATAGCGTCCGGGGCGGCCTTGCCGATGTGGACTCTCTGCCGAGATGATGCCCGAGGTAGTCCAGTTCGGCGCTTGTGGCCTGGAGATGTATGATGTCGGCCAAGGCCTCTCCCCTGGTAGCCGGGATGAGATCGGTGCCACGTGGATGGCACGCGGATGGCACGTGAGAATGTTTTAGCCCCGTCTGATGGCTGTGATTAGCTTAATCCTGTAGCTCTGGAAATTTCCCCACACAATTTAGCTCAAGTGGTACCAGGATGCTTCCCAACTTACTCTTAAGGGAGAGGTTGCGGGTTCGAGTCCTGGGGAGGCCACTCTACGGAGCCAAAAGCATGTAAGGGCGCAACGTAAATAAGACGTCCCCAAGTGTACACAAATGAGCCCGGGGCCCTGGGCCCCGCCTATCCCCTGTGGGGGACCCCCGGCGATCCCGGCGGAATGTCCCTACAGAAGCCACACTACAGCTCTCCCCCTCATCTGCGAGGCTTCTTCCTCTCTTCTTCGGTGAATCAACAAGATGACCTCTTTCTCCTTCACGCTACCTATTTATAATGGTCCTATGCTCCTTCTTCATCTCCTATTCACATTCCCAACTTTCTATTGTTGGAAATAGGGTGGGCCTCTAGGATAGGTTTCAAAACTTTTGACCCACTTGACGCAGGGATCAACTATCCAGAAGGCTACAAAACCCAATCCAAGATCTATGTCCTCAATCTCAGTCATCATGATCAGTAAATAAAATCTATCTAGAAGATAGAAAACAGCAACTAACAAGCATCCATAATAATCTACAACATACAAGGAAGTGGATTATACCTTTGGAGCTCGGTTGTGCTCTAATGGAGAAGTTGCGTCTTTCTTTGATGATGAAACGCTTTCACTAATCAAATAGGGATCTCCAAGACCTCTTGATCTTCCACGCTATGACCCGTATCAGATTCTCCTATTCTCAAGAAGATGGTGGGATCTCCAAGAGAAAACTACTAGGAACTCTAGGGAGGAACTAGAAAGAGAACTAGAAGAGGGAGAGGAGGAAGAGCATGTGCAACTATTGCACCAGGGAGGCTTGGGCGTGAATCCCAATGTGGATTTATGCATGGGACGTCCAAGGCCCTCTTCTCCTCTTATTTATAGCTTTTGCAAGCCCAACTTACTAATTTCCATTAGAAGTCTTACTTCCAAAAATTAGTAACTATCTCTTCTTAATTAAAATATAAGTCTTACTTCCATTAATTAATTAGTAACTTACCATATCATAATTAGAAGTCTCACTTCAAATATGATTAGTATCTTTCTAATTCCTTTCTAATTAAAATAGAAGTCTCACTTCTACTAAAATTAGTAAGTCTACTATTACCACTATTAGAAGTCTCACTTCTACTAGAAATAGTAACTTTCCTTTTAGAGTTCAACTAGAATTAGATACTTTCTAATAATTGGGCTAGCGTGGGGACCACTAGGGATTCCTTAGAAAGCTGGCTCCAACTGGGACACGCGACCCCACATCTCATGTGTAATCCGGGCCCACAGTTAATTGCAAATAACTCCACTATATAAATGCAATTAAACTCCAGTCTTAGGAATATTACATAGAAGACCCTAAACTTCCACATTACCACAAGTAGACCCCTCTATCAATATCCATGGATCAATTGGACCTGTCTTCCAAACTAGATCCATATCTTATTATCCTTGAGCCCCAATTAATTATAATGATCATAGGTACCTTTCCAATTAACTCTTAATCGGAATGGGTGCGCACTTACCAATGATAAATCCATTAATTGGCAGAAGGGGATATTAGAGATAGATTCCTTCTTGACTATTGAATGTTCCCACAGCTCTACTACCATGTACCCAAATCACCGAGGTGTTGACCTACAGTTGGGCTCACTCATTGGTGACTCAAAGCAAATGAATAGATAGAAACTTGAGTTCATTAATGTCTCAGGATTGAGAGCCTATTGCTAGGGAATTATGAGAGCAGACCTTAAAATAAAGACAGTGTTTATAAGGTGCTTCTCATGGTCCTTCAATACATCCAATGTACCAACACTATGATCCAGAATCTTCCATTCTGATGATCGAGACAAATCACACTATCTCATAGTGATCAAAGTGCTGCAACCTTGTCAGTATGAGATGTCCAGTCTCATCACTGGTTGTGAAGATATTTAAGTATAAGATTTGCCACACATGTCTCCCGTATGTGGATCTCATCCATACACATATGTTACATCTAATATACTTGTGGACCCCGGTTCATCTCATGAACCATCATGTCATTCGTATTAGTTATGTGCAAGTATATAATAAATCACCATTCATCTCATGAAAGGAAAGCATGAATATATGAATAAATAAAGAATTTAATCAATTTATTATATCATCTACTGGATTGAGTCCATAAAACTAACAATCTCCCACTTGGGCTCAATGCCAGTTAGAGTTGCATCTCATGCACATCCCGTCTACTAATAGCTCAAAGACTTTGGTAGTCAAAGGCTTAGTAAATGGATATACTAGATTGTCTACAGAGGCTATCTTGGTGATCGTACATCACCTCTTTGCACAATCTATCTGACCATGTATTACTTCCTCTGTACATGCTTTTTGGCTCTTGGGTTATTTGGACTTAATGACTGCCCTGCTGTCATCACAGTAAACTGTGATTGGCTGTCCTGCCAAAAATACCACTCCAAGTTCCATAAGGAATCTTTTGAGTCAATCTGCTACCTTAGCTACTTCTCAAGCTGCTACAACATAAGCACATACCCAGAAGTTGATTTCCTGGAATCCTGATCTGACTAGAAGTCAGTATCTATGTAACCGACTGGAATTAACTCATCACTGCTGTAACTCAACATGTGATCTCTAGTTCTTCTCAAGTATTCGACAACATATCTTACAGCAGTCAATGATAAAGACCTGTGCTAGACTGGTATTAGCTGACTAGGCCTATTACGTGACAGATATCCGGTCTAGTACAAAGCATAGCTTACCGTATCAGAACCTTATCTATGTACACATTATTGGGATAAGCCTATCATCCTATTTTTCCAGTCTCAATGGAAATTGATTCCTAGGATGTACCTGGCTTTTCCAAAGTCCTTTATTATCAAAAGTCTTAGCCAACCAAAACTTTTACTGTTGACGATATCCCTATGTCACTCCATGGGAGAAGGATATCGTCGACATATAATACCAGAAAAAACTACCCTGCGTTCTTGACTTTTCATTTACACATGACTTATCCGGATTCTGACAAAAATCAAGTGACTTGATTTCCTTGTCAAAATGGGTGTTCATGTTTCGGGATACCTGCTTTAATCCATAAATGAACTTATGCAGCCTGCAAACTTTTCGCACTTGGTTATTAGCTATAGAACCATCTGGTTACATCATATAGATGTTTTCCACAAGATTCCCATCGTGAGACGCTGTCTTGATATCCATTTGCCAAATCTCGTCACCGAGATGAACCGCAATGTATAAGAGTATCCGGATGGAACTCTTCCATTTGGCTCTCATTTTCTTTTGTAGACTCACTTGCACCCAATAGGTTTGCTATTGGCAGGCAAGCCCACAAGTATCCAGACCTGATTAGAGTACAAAGACTCCACCTCAGCTTTCATAGCATCTAACCAACGTCCCAAAACTATGTCATTAACTGCTTTATCATAGTTATAGGGATCTTGTTCCGGTTACACGGGGACTGCCTTGTAAGACTTTCCCAAAACCGAGAACTTGTCAAGGGTCCTGACAATACTCCCACTACGACAAGGCACTGATGTAACTACTGGGTCAAGTATGGGCGGATTTTCTTAAAGTTTGGTTATTCTTGGATTTGGAATTGTTCTTTCTTAAATTTCTTCCAAGATAACCATTTTTAAAGATTTCCAGTTAATCTTATAATCTCCCTCCAGAAAACCGCATTGGTGCTGCCAAGCACTTTCTGCTCTCTGGGATTATAGAGCAACCAACCTTTAGTTCCTTTTAGGATAGAATATAAACATATATACTTCCGACTTCGATTCCAACTAATCCGTCTTATCCTTCAGCACGTGTGCCAGACAACCCTGAAAACGTTGTAGACTAGGCTTTCGCCCTGTCCATAACTCCCTGGGAGTCTCAAGTATAGACTTAGATGGAATGAGGTTTAGTATATACATATTTCAGTTTCCATATCCCAAAATATAGGTAATCCGTAGAAATTCAATCATAGACTTGATCATAGCTAAAAGAGTCTTGTTCCTTCTTTCTGCTACTCCGTTTTGTTGAGGCAAACCAGGAGCAGAGTACTGGGATCAAATCCCATTTTCTGATAAGTATCCCATAAAATTAGTGGAGAGATATTCGCCTCATCGATCTCATCGAAGAGTATTTGTACTTTTACCTAATTGCTTTTCCGCTTCCGCTCGAAACTCTTTGAACTATTCAAAAATCTCGGACTTGCGGTGCATAAGGTATATGTATCCATATCTCGAGTAATCATCGGTGAAAGTGATAAAATACTCGTATCAATCTCTCGCTCTTTTATTATGGGTCCATACACATCAGTAAACACTAACTCCAATGAATCTTTGGCCCGACTGCCCTTAGATGAATAAGGGTATTTTGGTCATTTTGCCTTCCAGACAGGCATTGGTTCTACCACTAATGATGGCAAGATACCATCTTTCACTAGCCTGTCAATCCTGTTTAGGTTTATATGACCTTGCCTCTTCTCTTTAATGATGGTCTATTATTAGCATCAGCGTCATGTATCTCATACATTGTGGGAGTTAACAAATAAAAGCCATTGATTACCTTGTCAGAATATATAAGAGTACCGCTCCTCTTTAAGACGATTTAATTACCAAAAGTAACTGAATAACTCTTATTCATCATACTAAAAATTAAAATTCCGTCTTAAAACGGTACATATAATGTATCTGACAAAATCAACTTAATATCTGAAAATAACTAAGTTACTACTCCTATTGACACTGCTTTTGCCTTGGCTTCCGATCCCAGGTTAATACTGATTTCCCTGTCATTAATCCTCCTGGTTACCTGTAACTCCTACAACATATTACTGATGTAATTAGTTGCACCAAAGTCTACAAACCAAGATTCTGAAGTACTAGTTGAAAAACTATCTTCAGAAATAAATGACTCAATCATACCTGAGGTCTTTTCCTTTGACAGAAATCGTGGACAATTCCTCCTCCAATGTCCTGTCATACCACAGTGGAAACACTTTCCCTTTGCTCCCGTACCCTTGACCTTGGCCATACCACTAGTGGAACCATACTCCACCTGAGGACCTTTGATGACTGATTTCTTCTTGCTATCCCGGTCTTTACCTTTCGGTTTAGACTTAGCAAATGACTTTTCTGTCATGAGGGCAGTTGGTCTTTTCTTCATGATTTCCTCAAACACTACCAGCTGGCGAGACAGCTCAGCTATGGTCATTTCCAATTTACTATAATTGATCTTGAAATGTTTGAATGAGTCTGGTAGTGATTGAATGATCATGTCGATCTGCGTTTCTGTATCAAACGTAGTCCCCAGTACATCTAACTCATTCAATGCCAACTTCATTTGTAACAAATATTTTTGTACTGGGGTTCCCTCGGCCATCTTTGTCTCCATCAGCACTTTTAGAGCAGCCTGCCTAGCAGGCCTGACCTGGTCTGCAAACATCTCCTTTAAGTTCGATATAATATCGTATGCTGACTTATAGGATTGATGTTGTTCTTGCAAAACAGTAGACATGGATGCCTGAATAAAACATCTGGCTATCTCATTGTTTTTGGTCCACTTGGTGTAAAAGTTTTTCACAATCTGTGGTGCATCAGGCTCAGGCTCAGGAAGGGGGGTATTAGAAGGACATATTTGCAACTTGAAGCTGTCAAGATAATATCCAGGTTCCTTTTCCAGTCTACATAATTGGATCCCATCAACTTGTTCTGGTTAAGGATGGTCGCAAGTGGATTGAAAGTATTCGAATTCATGCTGTATAAATAAAAGCACATAACCATACATTCAATGAAAGAATATAAATGACATTAGGGTTTAGTATTCTACCAAATTCATATGGGAATCCTCATAAGCACTGAATTTAGAATACATCGGAATCCCAATCCCTTAGGGCATGCCTCCTTGGGGAGTGCAAATGTCCTTGGATTGGTGCGGATCAAAGTTTGTTAAAATTAGAATTAAGACTAACTATCCATGATCCCCATCATTCATTATCATCTAGGTATCTCATACCAAATAATGTATGACTCCCGATTATCTTTGGTTTCTAAAATACATGAGGCAAATCCTTGGGGATACTACATCATTATTTTAGTTAAGTGTGACCCACCAACTAATATTGCATGACAACCGCGATGGGCAGCTCCTCCTTGGGGAGTGAACCCCCACCACGTCTCATCAATACTATCCATAGGAGATCCATATCTAGTAACCAGATAAATAAAAGCCCTCCATGGGGAACGGCCACTCTCTTGGTGGCGCGAGGCTAATACTTTCCTTACAATGGACCTATGGTGGAAAACCATGGGGATTAAATGCCCCGCTCCCACTTAATATTTTAGAATTGAGGATTTCCTTTTAAGGTATTAGGGCCCACATATATAAATATATGAATCATCAAATCATCTCATGATATGATCTAAGATTGGTTCCAAGTCAAGTTATTTTAAGGAAAGACCAGTTTCTTAAATTAGTGTTGCCAATGTGTCCATCTCATGGGTCATCGACACTAATTAGAACTCTTTCCAAAAATTAATTTGATTTGACCAATATTAGTAACTTGCTATGTTTGGATCAGATTTGGAAACATTCTAAATAAAGCATTCAACTATAAATAGAAAATGCTAAAATTAGAAACTAGTCATCTCCTCCACATGGCCCAAGCGGAATAGACTTCTTGGACTTCTAGACTTTCCAAAATTTCGGAATTGCTCAAACTCTTCGGGAAACTCCAAAACACCTTTGGCAATCTTCAAACTCTTTTGATTAGGAGTCCAACTTCACTTTCCTTCTTAGTCTCGGACATCGCCAGAATTTACAAATTTAGAAAATTACATAAATTCCTATGTCTCTACGATGAGACTTACATGATAATCTATTAATGGAAATAAAAAGGCACATAGGGAATTTCACCATGCCTTGCCCTGAACCGGGAAACCAAGGAAACCATGATGCCCTTTACAACTTGCCAAAAATAAACATTCAACCATAAAAAGAAAGTAAAAGACTTGTGGGCCATATGGAGAGAACATGATAACCTGCATGTTAGTATCTCATACTAGCAAAGCAAATCACAAAGGCGGGTTACCAAACAATAATGGAAAGACAGGATGCCAAATATTGCCACTACTATGATTCATGCCCCCTACGCAGAGGGGGTCCGGGGGTGTCCCCCAGCGGGGTTCGAGCTGCCCGGTCAGCTCGCGGGGGCACAGGGGGCAGCGCCCCCGAAACGAAAACAAAAATTGAGATCTCATATGTCAGTCTATTCGGTCGACCTGCCAGAGGGCTTGGTCGACCGGCCTCAGTGTCTGCGGTCGACCTGCCAGAGGGCTCGGTCGACCGGCCTGACGGAAATCTGCAAGTTGGGTTTTTGTATTTCGTGTCCAACCATCTCCAAAACTCTTCTAAAGATTCCCAATGGCTTCCTACCATCATTCCATCATTGTTAAACCCTTATGTGACTATCCAAACATGGAGATACTAATTGTCCAAGCAAAACCATCAAACTGATCCGTACATAGCCCTTGATCTATCCTCTTCGCATCTCATGTAAAGATTAGATCAAGCTTACTGATCTAACATGATAAGAGATGAGGTAAGGCTCTGATACCAATTGTTGGAAATAGGGTGGGCCTCTAGGATAGGTTTCAAAACTTTTGACCCACTTGACGCAGGGATCAACTATCCAGAAGGCTACAAAACCCAATCCAAGATCTATGTCCTCAATCTCAGTCATCATGATCAGTAAATACAATCTATCTAGAAGATAGAAAACAGCAACTAACAAGCATCCATAATAATCTACAACATACAAGGAAGTGGATTATCCCTTTGGAGCTCGGTTGTGCTCTAATGGAGAAGTTGCGTCTTTCTTTGATGATGAAACGCTTTCACTAATCAAATAGGGATCTCCAAGACCTCTTGATCTTCCACGCTATGATCCGTATCAGATTCTCCTATTCTCAAGAAGATGGTGGGATCTCCAAGAGAAAACTACTAGGAACTCTAGGGAGGAACTAGAAAGAGAACTAGAAGAGGGAGAGGAGGAAGAGCATGTGCAACTATTGCACCAGGGAGGCTTGGGCGTGAATCCCAATGTGGATTTATGCATGGGACGTCCAAGGCCCTCTTCTCCTCTTATTTATAGCTTTTGCAAGCCCAACTTACTAATTTCCATTAGAAGTCTTACTTCCAAAAATTAGTAACTATCTCTTCTTAATTAAAATAGAAGTCTTACTTCCATTAATTAATTAGTAACTTACCATATCATAATTAGAAGTCTCACTTCAAATATGATTAGTATCTTTCTAATTCCTTTCTAATTAAAATAGAAGTCTCACTTCTACTAAAATTAGTAAGTCTACTATTACCACTATTAGAAGTCTCACTTCTACTAGAAATAGTAACTTTCCTTTTAGAGTTCAACTAGAATTAGATACTTTCTAATAATTGGGCTAGCGTGGGGACCACTAGGGATTCCTTAGAAAGCTGGCTCCAACTGGGACACGCGACCCCACATCTCATGTGTAATCCGGGCCCACAGTTAATTGCAAATAACTCCACTATATATATGCAATTGAACTCCAGTCTTAGGAATATTACATAGAAGACCCTAAACTTCCACATTACCACAAGTAGACCCCTCTATCAATATCCATGGATCAATTGGACCTGTCTTCCAAACTAGATCCATATCTTATTATCCTTGAGCCCCAATTAATTATAATGATCATAGGTACCTTTCCAATTAACTCTTAATCGGAATGGGTGCGCACTTACCAATGATAAATCCATTAATTGGCAGAAGGGGATATTAGAGATAGATTCCTTCTTGACTATTGAATGTTCCCACAGCTCTACTACCATGTACCCAAATCACCGAGGTGTTGACCTACAGTTGGCCTCACTCATTGGTGACTCAAAGCAAATGAATAGATAGAAACTTGAGTTCATTAATGTCTCAGGATTGAGAGCCTATTGCTAGGGAATTATGAGAGCAGACCTTAAAATAAAGATAGTGTTTATAAGGTGCTTCTCATGGTCCTTCAATACATCCAATGTACCAACACTATGATCCAGAATCTTCCATTCTGATGATCGAGACAAATCACACTATCTCATAGTGATCAAAGTGCTGCAACCTTGTCAGTATGAGATGTCCAGTCTCATCACTGGTTGTGAAGATATTTAAGTATAAGATTTGCCACACATGTCTCCCGTATGTGGATCTCATCCATACACATGTGTTACATCTAATATACTTGTGGACCCCAGTTCATCTCATGAACCATCATGTCATTCGTATTAGTTATGTGCAAGTATATAATAAATCACCATTCATCTCATGAAAGGAAAGCATGAATATATGAATAAATAAAGAATTTAATCAATTTATTATATTATCTACTGGATTGAGTCCATAAAACTAACATCTATAACCAGATCTAAGAAAGCACTGCTTCTATCTTTCTCTAACTCTTGTCCTCGTCAAAGAAAAGAAAAGGAAGAAGAAGAAGAGAAGGACCGATGTTTTCATTTGTTAAGATGGGCCTCTGCAGAAAAGAAACAACAGTCCTCATCTTTCTCGTACTGATCATGAATGTGGGAACTCTCCAAGCATGGAGGCCTCTGGAAAGGGAGTTGTTACTGCAAAGAGATGCGGTCGTTCTTCAAGTGCCGGTGCCACCTTCAGGGAACTCCCATTGTACGAACGTCCCAGGTCAAGGTGATGGTGACTGCCATAACAAAAGAAGCAAGCCATGAGGAAGCTCTTTTGTTTCCAGCCCCTTGCTATGATCATGACTCCTAACTTAGCGGGCCATTATTTTTCTGAAGGGATTTTGCATACCTAGACAAGTTTCCTTAAAAATCATGCTTTTGGTTCAAAGCTGTTGACTTTTAAAAAAAATTCTGCATAGGTTCATACTAAATAGGATTGGCAGAAATTACCATTTTGGACTTAAGAAATTTGATATCAGGTGCGAGATATCCACAAAATCCTCCTTTTCGTTTTTGGTTAAAAAAAATCCTCCTCATAAAACCCCAAAAGGAACCCTAAGTTTATTTGAAATTTTTTGTTCTTATTGAAAATGTTTTTCTTCCTTCTTTCCATATTCTTTCTTTTCACCTTGCCACCATGACCCTCATATCGCAAGAAATTAACTTTCCATTTTTCATCCATGAAAAAATTAAAAGAAAATTATTATAACACACTAAACTTCCTTTCCTATTTCTTGAAGCTATGAGTTTAGGGCATGCACACCTTTTTACGATGAGTGAAATAGAACAGTAGGAGGAGTGGAGAATAGTATTCCAGGAGTTCGGGTTAAGGTTTTCACAAAATCAAAAAGGGTCGACATATAACGTAGTAAAATAGAAAGGTGAATTTGTTTGAAATCGGTCAAACACATGATATCGTACAAAATAAGAGCAAAAAGATGATTTTTCAACCATCCTATTTTTCATCATCCCTGTAGGTGCAGAAAATAATGACCCACAATAAGGAGGTGCCTTAGAGGACTTATCCGATGATGATGATGACTGGGAATGTCTGGGTGCCGTCCGAAAGCCTGAAAGAGAAGAGCAAGCGATCAAAGGACCCTGGCCTGGGCGGCGCAAGGCTCTCCGATGCCAAAGTCAGTGATAGAACTGGAACAATGGAAGGAGAGGAAGAAGAGAGGCAGAGTAACAGCTCTGTGTATGAAATTGTGCGTACCTTTAATGGTGGTTTGAGCCTCTATTTATAGAGTTTGGGACGTATCTTTATTGGGAGATATCGTGGTGGGGTCTCATGATTCGACTGGGAAGCCATGATCAGCCCACGTTGCCATAAATGCGCGTCGGATCAGCCCACGTCGCATTTAATGCGCGTCTTGTTGGGCCAGATCATGTTGGACGCCTTTGGCGGTAGGGGATCGTGGGATCTGCCCTCGGGCCTTGCCCTGATGTGGCCTTAGCCGCTGGATGACGTGTCTGTCCCACTAGCACGTGCCCCTATCCCTCCACGTGCCTGGTGACGTGGGGGATGAGGGGCGTGAGTGGAGACTCTTTCTGGCTTCGGCTTCCATCCCGGCTTCTTCAGCCGAGGTGGAGCTTTCTGCCGAGATGGCATCTGGGGTGGCCCAGCCGAGGTGGAGCTCCCTGCCGAGATGGCGCCCGGGGTGGGCCAGTTCGGCGCTAGTGGCCCGGAGCCGCCTGACTTCGGCCGGACCTCCTGCCCTGGTGGCCGGGGTGTGCTTGGTGCCACATGGATAGCACGCGGATGGCACGTGAGAGTGCTTAGTCTCATCTGATGGCTGTGATTAGTGTAATCCTGGGGTTCTGGAAATCTCCCCACACAATTGCCCCCTAGCTTTTGACCTCTCAAGTGCCCTAGCCTTTAGGGGTGGAAAGCTAGAAGAGTCCGTCTGGGGGTGTGGCGACCATTGCCTGGTGTCGCTTCAATTGTCCTGAAGCAATAAACGCTCTGACCTGTCTGTGTGGGGAACGCCGAGGTGATCGGGGCCCTTGCCAAGGCCTGTGCTCTGCCTCGGGATATGGAGGAGCATGAGAAGTTTGATGACGAGAGTCTGATAGTGACAGCGATCCAGGCTGACCTCCTGGTAAGTGTTTCCTGTGTATTCTTTCAAGTGGCCTAGCTTGGCTGTTCCTGTTTTGATTCTCCTCTTTTCCCTTGCAGAACGTGCAGAGGCTCCTAACCGTGTTAGGAAGGAGGGATAGGAATGCTGCGAGGGTGACCCACCTGGAGTCCGAGCGGGAGAAGCTGAAGAAGGAGCTGGAAGTGCAGCGGAAGGGAATGGAAGAGCTCAAGGTGGCCAGTGCTGGAGAGTCTGCTCGGTTGGCATTGGTTCTGACTGAGAACGCCGAACTCTCGTCCAGGGCCAACCATATGAAAGGCGAGCTTTGGACGAAGAACAAAAGGGGATCCGAGTTGGAGTCGGAGTTGGCCAGGTCGAAGTCTGAGTCGACGGCTGAGGTAACGAGGTTGCGAGGGGAGGTCTTGGCTGGTCGCGCTGAGAGAGAGAAGTTGGTGAAGGCGAACGCCGACCAGGAAAAGGAGAAGGCCTCTCTTCAGTCCGAGGCTCAATCCGTCTTCCAGAACGGGGTGGACCGTGCCACTGAGCTGTATGAGAAACAGGTGGAGGAGATCACCTCCATTCTGTTCGAGGAAGGATGCCTGGCCGCACTGAGGCGTGCGGGGGTCCCTGAAGACCATCCTGTCTATCAGGACCTGCCGAAGTACTCGGACCTGGTTCCCGAGCCGAACTCCACTCCTGCAACTGAGAGTGCCCCGGTCGAAGCTCCTCTAGCCATTCCTGCTCCGAAAGACGCTCCAGCTGCCCCGGTCTTGAGCGATGCCCCAGTCGCCAGCGATGCTTTGGCCGTGCCTCTGAGTGAGACCTCTTCTGCCCCTGGAGCTAGTCGAAGAATCTCCTGCCAGCGACGCTCCCAGCAAGGTCGCGGTTTCGGCCGAATCCACTGGTCCAGCAGATACGGTGATCGACCTAGTGGAGTCGCCGAAGCCACAGTAGCCGGGCTCCTCTTTATTTCTGTCTTTTTGTATGTAAGGTTTTTGCTTCATTTTCTGTTTTCAGAGGACTGTGATCCTCCTTTTTGTACTTTGCTTGCACTGTTCTGGAGCACTGTGTTTTTGTGCTGCTTTTCTGTGTTTGAGTGATGGCACAGCTCTTTTCTTTTTTGAAGACTGACTTTGGCCGAAATGGCTGGCCTTGCGCCGAGGTGGATACATACCTTGGCCGAATTGCCTTGCGCCGGGGTAGATCCATCGTTCCGCTGGACTCGGCTAGGCGAGAGTGAGCGCGGCTACGGCCTTCTGAGGGGTGTATGAACCCGGATTTCAGGAATCTGACCTTGGCCGAAATGGCTGACCTTGGCCGAACTGCCTTGCACCGAGGTGTGAGGGGTTTATGAACCCGGACTTTAGGAAACGGCTGAGTGTAGGAACTCCAGACCATTCCCAGGGCGGTAGACCCATGTAGAGGGGGATGAAACCCTGAGTTTAGGAATTGGCCGAGTGTCCGAACTCGAGGCCTTTTCCAGGGTTGTTAACCCTTGGAGATGGGTGAAGACCCTGAGTTTAGGAATTGGCCGAGTGTCCGAACTCGAGGCCTTTTCCAGGACTGTTAACCCTTGGAGATGGGTGAAGACCCTGAGTTTAGGAATTGGCCGAGTGTCCGAACTCGAGGCCTTTTCCAGGGCTGTTAACCCTTGGAGATGGGTGAAGACCCTGAGTTTAGGAATTGGCCGAGTGTCCGAACTCGAGGCCTTTTCCAGGGCTGTTAACCCTTGGAGATGGGTGAAGACCCTGAGTTTAGGAATTGGCCGAGTTTCCGAACTCGAGGCCTTTTCCAGGGCTGTTAACCCTTGGAGATGGGTGAAGACCCTGAGCTTAGGAATTGGCCGAGTGTCCGAACTCGAGGCCTTTTCCAGGGCTGTTAACCCTTGGAGATGGGTGAAGACCCTGAGTTTAGGAATTGGCCGAGTGTCCGAACTCGAGGCCTTTTCCAGGGCTATTAACCCTTGGAGATGGGTGAAGACCCTGAGTTTAGGAATTGGCCGAGTGTCCGAACTCGAGGCCTTTTCCAGGGCTATTAACCCTTGGAGATGGGTGAAGACCCTGAGTTTAGGAATTGGCCGAGTGTCCGAACTCGAGGCCTTTTCCAGGGCTATTAACCCTTGGAGATGGGTGAAGACCCTGAGTTTAGGAATTGGCCGAGTGTCCGAACTCGAGGCCTTTTCCAAGGCTATTAACCCTTGGAGATGGGTGAAGACCTTGAGTTTAGGAATTGGCCGAGTGTCTGAACTCGAGGCCTTTTCCAGGGCTATTAACCCTTGTAGCCGAAGTCGATCAAAGAGAGATGACAGATTGATGATGGGGCGAAAGTTATTTCCATTGATTCAGAGATTCATTACATCTTTTAGAAGTTGAATTTCTTGGGATACAGATGGATACAGAGGACGCCAGATGGATCACGTAATGGTCTTCTCCGGATCCTCACTGTCTGGAACCTGGGCTGCGCTCTAGTGAACTCGGCCCTCGCTACCGCCAGCATCTCCTGCCTCAACGAACTCTGGAATGTGGCCCTCTTCGGCCAGCTTCTCCAGATACCACTGCAGAGAGTTGCAGTCCTTGGTCTTGTGCCCGCTACCTTTGTGGTAAGAGCAGTAGAGCTTGCTCTGGCTGCCGGAGGTGGGCTCATTCCTCAAGGGCGGAGGCCACTTGAAGAATGGCTTGGTCTTTATCTTGGTCAGGATACGGTAGATCGGCTCCTTGAAGACGACGTTGACACTTTGACTGGCGCTGGTAGGAGGTCTGGGCTGCCAGGTGCCCCCAGATCTGGACGTCGCAGGCTTTGCCGAACTGGAGACCCAAGCCTGCTTGGGCTCCTGCTCCTGGGAGGGCCTCCCGCCTTTCTGCCGAGGCTGGCTATTCTTCTGCTCGAGCTCCGGATACCCGTCTTGATCCCGCGCTCGGATCTCGTCTTCCTCCTGGGCGATGAAGTGCTTTACCCGGGACATCAACTCTGGCATGGATTCTGGGGGGTTCCCGGCCAAGTCCTTCCTCAAGTCGTTGCCGGGGATCAGGGCATGCTGGAAGGCGTAGATTGCTATCTCCTCCCTGGTGCCCTCGATCTGGCTGTAGACCGCCCAGAATCGCTGGGCGAACTTGGCGAGGGTCTCACCCTGCTTCATTCTCAGGGCGAGGAGGTCCCCTTCCTTCTTGGGGACAGCGCTGTAGGCTTGGAACTTCTTCAGGAAGGAGAGCTGGAGCTCCTTCCAACTCGAAATGGACTTCTCTGGGAGAGAACAGAACCACTTCAGGGGGAGGTCACCCAAACTGGAGGAAAAGATTTTGCAGTTCAGGTGACCCTCGTTCCCCCAGATGGACATCTT
This sequence comes from Litsea cubeba, assembly GCA_012931725.1. NCBI lineage: Eukaryota > Viridiplantae > Streptophyta > Magnoliopsida > Laurales > Lauraceae > Litsea > Litsea cubeba. The sequence goes on from CM022946.1 coordinate 125,217,807, forward strand.
CTGGGAGAAGTGCGGAGGTGAGCGGATGGGTCGGACAGTCCTTCATAGGGGACGAACCGCGGGACGGAGAACTTTCTGGGCAAGGGGGTGCGCTCGATTACTTTTGTGAAGGGTGAGCCCCCCAGATCAGTGTGACCACAGATCTGCTTCTGGTCCCGCATGTCCAAGTTGTGCTGGAGAGCCAATCTGACACGTTTGTCAAATTGCTCTTGCTCATCGTCCTTCTCTGGAGTCTGAGCTCTGGGCTTTCGCTTGGGATGGCTCGGGCTACGACGGCTATGAGTTCGGCCGTCGCGGCTATGGTGACTTCGGCTGTTGCTCGAGCCTTCGTCACGGATCTGGCTCCGTTTCTGGTCCAGATGATTTCTGAGGTCCTCGCGGGGAGGCTGGGCTGCCCTGCTGGGGGCGTCCTTCTTCTTCCCTTGAGGCTCAGAGACCTGCCTCAAGGGGGCGGTTTGCGCTGCCCTCAGCTGCTGTTGGAGCTGCTGGAGCTCTCGGACTAACCGCTCCTGCTTCTGGAGAAGAGCGTCTTGGGCTGCGACGTCTCCTCCAGCGGCTGGAGGTTGATCGCGGCGCGTCTCCTCTACGGCAACAGCTTTATCTTTGCGGGGACGCTCGCGCTGGTGCTCGTCGCGTCGGGGTGGCACGGTTTCGTCCGCTGAGAGCGAGGCCTCGACTCCCTTTTGGAAGGGGATCTCGACAAAGAGTTGGGAGCCCAGGCGACCCTCGCCTGCGGATGTGCCTTGGACCGTTCGGGACCGTCCCTGAGGAGGGACGTCCGTCGACGGTGCTAGCCGCTCGAGGATTGCCCTCGAGGACTCTCCGCCCTTCTTAGCTTTCGGTGGCATGGCTTCTGAGAGATTGAGGTTTAGAAGGTTGGGAAGGTTGGGATATTACTTCCCCACAGACGGCGCCAATTGTAGGTGCAGAAAATAATGACCCACAATAAGGAGGTGCCTTAGAGGACTTATCCGATGATGATGATGACTGGGAATGTTTGGGTGCCGTCCGAAAGCCTGAAAGAGAAGAGCAAGCGATCAAAGGACCCTGGCCTGGGCGGCGCAAGGCTCTCCGATGCCAAAGTCAGTGATAGAACTGGAACAATGGAAGGAGAGGAAGAAGAGAGGCAGAGTAACAGCTCTGTGTATGAAATTGTGCGTACCTTTAATGGTGGTTTGAGCCTCTATTTATAGAGTTTCGGACGTATCTTTATTGGGAGATATCGTGGTGGGGTCTCATGATTCGACTGGGAAGCCATGATCAGCCCACGTTGCCATAAATGCGCGTCGGATCATCCCACGTCGCATTTAATGCGCGTCTTGTTGGGCCAGATCGTGTTGGACGCCTTTGGCGGTAGGGGATCGTGGGATCTGCCCTCGGGCCTTGCCCTGATGTGGCCTCAGCCGCTGGATGTCGTGTCTGTCCCACTAGCTCGTGCCCCTATCCCTCCACGTGCCTGGTGACGTGGGGGATGAGGGGCGTGAGTGGAGACTCTTTCTGGCTTCAGCTTCCATCCCGGCTTCTTCAGCCGAGGTGGAGCTTTCTGCCGAGATGGCATCCGGGGTGGCCCAGCCGAGGTGGAGCTCCCTGCCGAGATGGCGCCCGGGGTGGGCCAGTTCGGCGCTAGTGGCCCGGAGCTGCCTGACTTCGGCCGGACCTCCTGCCCTGGTGGCCGGGGTGAGCTTGGTGCCACATGGATAGCACGCGGATGGCACGTGAGAGTGCTTAGTCTCTTCTGATGGCTGTGATTAGTGTAATCCTGGGGTTCTGGAAATCTCCCCACACAATCCCATTCAAAAAAATTTCAAAAGTCAACAGCTAACATTCAAAAGTCAGATTTAAGGTCAATTGTACGGCCAAAATCCCTTCTGAAATCTATGTTTAGGCATATTAAGATATATATATTTTTAATAGGGTTGAATTAGAGTTTTAATTAGATTAAGTGTGCTATTTTATTTCATTCATTGTTTGTTTTTTCTTTTTTCTATATTGATGGTAAGTGTGTAGTGAAGATCTCGATCATTCATTACTGTTCATTATTTTTTAGTGAAATTGAAAATAAAAATTTATGGAGATGTAGTCTCTAAATTCTTTTCTTTTGATGATATCAAAGCCATCATTATTCCCCTGAGGGCATCCCACGATCTTCTCTCTATTTCTTTATATCCTTTTTCTTTAAAGGAAAATTTTGGCAGATTTGAATTAGTGAGTCACCAGTTGTGGTAGACTCAAAATGAGCAGGATGCATTGGATGGCGAAAAATTGCAAGGACTCCGAATTCCTGTGGATCTTCATGTGCTTTTCATGGGTGGGATGTGTGCAACTCTACAGTGGAGCTCACCTATTGATAATTCCGACCATTCAAGATTGAGCACATGAATGTTAATATGGTAAGAATAATCATATGTACTAATCACATTATCACTCACGTGCTCAATCTTATGGTAGACCAACTCTTATTAAATTAAAATTTAAGGACGTCACCGGAGGAGAGGACATTCATTCTGAATGGTTTGAATCATCCATAAGCGTGCCCCACAGTGATGTTCTACATATCCAATTCATGGAAAGCGTGTAGGAGACGGTCAGGGAATCCGGATCGATTCAATTTCCCGACCCTTTTTGGCATTATGTTGCATGTAATTAGCATTCATTAGTAAGATGCAGATCAAGAATAGTTTGCCGTATTTTATGAGTAGAGAGGAAGCTTGCAATCCGTATATCGTGATCTAGATTGTTTCTCTAGTGGGCCCTTCGCTCAGGCAAGCTCTTTCTGAAAATAGTTTTGGCTATGGGATCATAGGATTTATTACAGTTGGGGATTAATGTACTGAGTTCCTCATCATCATTCTGAAGGGCCCATATCTTTAAAAAGACCATGGTGGCCCCATCAGATATGGACGATTAAGTTCACCATGGTGATCTAGTGGGCCGCCTCGAGCTTCACTTCTCTATGGACAACGATTACATAATGATCACCTTGCAAGGCACCTCATCATGGTAAGGTGGGTTTCATTTCACCATGGCCCAATCATGCAGTTCGGTGATCCACAGTGAATTTATACAGGTGCAATTGTGAGCAATTGCATGTCTGAAGTTGCCAGCAGCCATCCGTCAACTTATTGATTCAAAATGGACCCTGTGTGGGGAGATTTCCAGAGCCACAGGATTATGCTAATCACAGCCATCAGATGAGTCTAAGCACTCTCACGTGCCATCCGCATGCCATCCACGTGGCACCAGGCTCACCCCGGCTGCCAGGACAGGAGGTCCGGCCGAAGTCAAGCAGCTCCGGGCCCCTAGCGCCGAGCTCGGCCACCTCGCGTGCCCATCTCGGCAGAGAGCTCCACCTCGGCTGAAAGAGCCGGGACGGAAGCCGAAGTGAGAAAGAACCTCCACTTGCGCCCCTCATCCCCCCCCCCCCCCACGTCATCAAGCACGTGGAGGAATAGGGGCGCGAGCTAGCGAGACAGATGCGACATCCTGCCGCTCACAATCTTCGCCAGTTCACTGACATGGCGGCATCCAGCGGCTGAGGCCACATCAGGGCAGGGCCCGATGGCGGATCCGATGGTACCCCTACCGCCAAAGGCGTCTAACACGGTCTGGCCCAAACAAGACGCGCATTAAATGCGACGTGGGCTGATCCGACGCGCATTTAATGCAAAGTGGGCTGGATTGGACCGCATTAATTGCAACGTGGGCTGATCATGACTTCCTAGTCGAATCATGAGACCCATGCCAAGATATCGTCCAAGATATCTTCCAAATCGTCTATAAAAAGGACTGCATTTCACATGCAAGGTACGCACAACCCAACTCAAAGAGCTGTTACTCTGCCTCTCTTCTTCCTCTCCTTCCATTGTTCCAGTTCCTTCACTGACTTTGGCATCGGAGAGCCTTGCGCCGCCCAGGCCAGGGTCCTCTGACCGTGTGTTCTTCTCTTTCAAGCTTTCGGACGGTACCCAATCATCACCATTGTTGGATAAGTCCTCTAAGGCTCCCCAGTTATTGTGGGTCATTAATTTCTACACCTACAATTGGCGCCGTCTGTGGGAAAGTAATATCCAAACCTTCCCAAACCTTCCCAACCTTCTCAACCTCAATCTCCCAGAAGCCATGCCTCCGAAAGCTAGCAAAGGCGGAGAATCCTCGAGAGCAGCGCTCGAGCTGCCACCACCGTCGACGGACGTCCCTCCTCAAGGGTGCTCCCGGACGGTGCATGGCACGTCAGCAGGCGAGGGCCGCTTAGGCTCGCAGCTTTTTGTCGAGGTCCCCCTTCAAGAAGGACTCGAGACCTCGATCTCAGCAGAAGAAGTCATGCCACCCCGACGCGACGAGCGTCGGCATGAGCGTCCTCGCAAGGACAAAGTCGTGGCCGTAGAAGAGACGCACCACGCTCAACCCCCTGCCACTGGAGGGGTTGTCGCAGCCCAAACTCCTCTCCTCCAGAGGCAAGAGCAGCTGATTCGCGAGCTCCAGCAGCAGCTGAGGGCAGCGCAAACCGCCTCCTTGAGGCAGGTCTCGGAGCCTCAAGGGAAGAAGAGGGACGCCCCCAGCAGGGCAGCCCAGCCTCCCCGCGAAGATCTCAGATACCATCTGGACCATAAGCGGAGCCAGATTCGTGACGAAGGCTCGAGTAACAGCCGGAGTCATCATAGCCGCGATGGCCGAGCTCATAGCCATCGTAGCCCGAACCACTCCAAGCGAAAGCCAAGAGCCCAGACTCCAGATAAGGACGACGAGCAGGAGCGGTTCGACAAACGCGTCAGGCTAGCTCTTCAGCACAACCTGGACGTGCAGGACCAGAAGCAGATCTGTGGCCACACTGATCTGGGGGGCTCACCCTTCACAAAAGACATCGAGCGCACCCCCTTGCCCAAAAAGTTCTCCGTCCCGCGGTTCGTCCCCTATGACGGACTGTCCGACCCATCCGCTCACCCCCGACACTTCTCCCAGAAGATGTCCATCTGGGGGAATGAGGGTCACCTGAACTGCAAAATCTTCTCCTCCAGTTTGGGTGACCTCCCCCTGAAGTGGTTCTGTTCTCTCCCAGAGAAGTCAGTTTCCAGTTGGAAGGAGCTCCAGCTCTCCTTCTTAAAGAAGTTCCAAGCTTACACCGTCGTCCCCAAGAAAGAAGGGAACCTCCTCGCCCTGAGAATGAAACAGGGTGAGACCCTTGCCAAGTTCGCCCAACGATTCTGGGCGGTCTACAGCCAGATCGATGGCACCAGGGAGGAGATAGCAATCTACGCCTTCCAACATGCCCTGATCCCCGGTCACGACCTTCGGAAGGACTTGGTCGGGGACCCCCCAGAGTCCATGCCAGCGTTGATGTCCCGGATAAAGCGCTTCGTCGCCCGGGAGGAAGATGAGATCCGAGCCCGGGAAGTGGACGGGCGTCTGGAGCCCGAGCAGAAGAGCAGCCAGCCTCGGCAGAGAGGCGGGAGGCCCTTCCAGAAGCAGGAGCCCAAGCAGGCCTGGGTCTCCAGTTCGGCGAAGCCTGCGTCGTCCAGGTCTGGGGGCGCTTGGAAGCCCAGACCTCCCTCCAGCGCTAGTCAGAGCGTCAACGTCGTCTTCAAGGAGCCGATATACCGCATCCTGGCCAAGATAAAAACCAAGCCGTTCTTCAAGTGGCCTCTGCCCTTGAAGCACGAGCCCACCTCCGGCAGCCGAAGCAAGCTCTACCGCTCCTTCCACAAGGGTAACGGGCACAGGACCGAGGACTGCAAGTCTTTGCAGTGGTACCTGGAGAAGCTGGCCGAGGACGGCCACATTCCAGAGTTCGTCAAGGCAGGAGATGCTGGCGGCAGCGAGGGCCGAGTTCACCAGAGCGCAGCCCAGGATCCAGACAGTGAGGATTCAGAGAAGATCATCAACGTGATCCATCTAGCGTCCTCAGCCCCCGCTCCCTCGTCTCGGGGCAGCTCCCAGGCCCGCGCCGAAGCCAGGCGGGCTTCGCACGGGAAGGAAGTAATGAAAGCCGAGCTCGCTCCGGCATCCAAGAAAGCCCGCCGCGACCGACCCGCCATCTCGTTCTCAGACAGAGACCTAGAGGGAATCCAGCTCCCTCACAACGACCCCCTGCTCCTCACAATGAAGCTGAGAGACTTCACAGTGAAGAGGGTCCCCGTCGACTCAGGCAGCTCCTCCGAGGTCCTCTACTACGACTGCTTCAAGAAGATGAACCTCTCGGAAGCAGACCTCACGGAGGTCCGTGCACCCCTGCTAGGGTTATCCGCCACGCCAGTCTATCCTAAGGGTAGGATCACCTTGGAGACCCGAGTTGGCGGAGCTTCCGTGTCGGCCGACTTCCTGGTCGTGGACGCCCCTTCTCCCTACAACGTCATTCTGGGCAGAACGTGGCTCCACAAGTTAGAAACAGTCCCTTCTTCCCTCCACCAGAAGCTGAAGTTCGTCCTTGAGAACAAGGAGGGCAAGTTGGAAGTGGTTACAGTGGGGGGAGATCAGCAGCAAGCCAGGCAGTGCATGCTGGCCGCAGTTCCAGCAGTGAAGGAGCCAGAGCGCGTCAACCTCGCCGAGTTCGAGAAAGGCCTAGATGAAATCGGCCGTGATCCCGAGAAGAAGAGCATCGAGGACCTGGCCGAGGTCAGGCTGAGCCCGGCAGACCCAGACAGGTTCTTCCTGGTTGGCACCCAGCTGCCAGACGAAGAAAGGGCCGAACTCTCACGGTTCCTGATGCAGAACGTCAACGTCTTCGCTTGGAGCCTAAGCGAAATGCCTGGGGTCGACGCTGAGGTCATGTGCCACAGGCTGAATGTGGATCCCGACCACAAACCGGTAGTGCAGAGGGCCCGAAGGACAGGGCTGCAGCAGGCAGATGCGGTCGTCGAAGAGGTCGACAACCTGCTAAAGGCAGGAGCCATCCGGGAGGTCCAGTACCCGGTATGGCTGGCCAACACGGTGGTGGTCAAGAAGAAAACTGGTAAGTGGAGGGTATGCGTGGACTTCACGGACTTGAACAGGGCCTGCCCTAAAGATAGTTTCCCCCTTCCAAAGATTGACCAACTGATCGACGCCACCGCCGGTCACGACCGAATGAGCTTCCTCGACGCCTACAGAGGCTACCACCAGATCCCGCTCTACGAGCCTGACGAGGAGAAAACGTCATTCATAACCCCCCGCGGCACTTACTGCTATAAGGTGATGCCCTTCGGGCTAACGAACGCGGGGGCGACCTATCAGCGCCTCGTCACCAAAATGTTCCATGCTCAGCTCGGCCGAACGGTAGAGGTGTACATCGACGACATGGTCGTCAAATCAGTGCGCTCCGGCGACCATCTGGCGGATCTCGGCCAAGTCTTCGACATCCTTCGCGCATACAAGCTCAAGCTAAACGCTTCCAAGTGCGCCTTCGGCATAGCCTGTGGCAAGTTCCTCAGCAGCTTGGTAACGCGGAGGGGGATAGAGGCTAATCCGGATCAGATCACTACGATCCAGAGCATTTAGAGCCCCTCTACCACGAAGGAAGTTCAGAAGCTCACAGGAATGGCTGCAGCACTCAATCGCTTCATCAGCCAGTCATCAGATAAGTGCAGGCCTTTCTTTCAGCTTCTAAAGAAAAACTTGAAATTCCAGTGGACCCCCGAGTGCGACTAGGCATTGGCCGCGCTCAAAACCTATCTAATGTCACCACCCTTACTCTCCACCCCAACTTCGGGGGAGATTCTTTATTTGTATCTTGTGGTCTCGGATCACGCAGTGAGCTCCGTCCTCATCAGGGAGGACGAGGGAATTCAAAAACCAATTTATTATACGAGCTAGACCCTGCTTGATGCCGAGACCAGATACCTTCTATTGGAGAAGCTTGCGCTGGCCCTCGTCAGCGCCTCTCGCAAGCTCTCCCATTATTTCCAATCCCACACCATTGTGGTGATCACGGAGCATCCACTCCGTTCAGTGTTCAAAAAGGCTGACTTTTCAGGGCGAATATCAAAGTGGGCAGTTGAACTGGGGCAGTATGATATACAGTACCGTCCCCGAACTGCGATCAAAGCCCAAATTCTGGCAGACTTCATCGTTGAGTTCGTCTAGCCCAATTCGGCTCCGACCCAGCCCGGAACGGCACTGGGGGGCAAAGGGCACGAACCAGAGCTGACTGAGGTCGAGCAGCCTCCCACCTCGGCATGGAAGATCTTTGTCGACGGGTCATCCACCTCCAAGAGAGCTGGTGCCGGCATAGTCCTCCAGTCGCCAGAGGGCCTGGTCATAGAGCAGGCTTTCACCCTCGACTTCAAAGCGACAAACAATGAGGCAGAGTATGAAGCGCTGATAGCAGGGTTGAATAGCGCCCAAATCCTCGGAGCCTGACACCTGGTAATCTTCAGCGATTCTCAACTGCTAACGAGCCAGCTCGCCGGAGACTACCAGGCCAGGGACGACCGGATGGCGGCCTATTTAGCCCTTGCGAAAAAACTGCTGTCTCATTTCTAGAAAGTCGAGGTCAGGCAAATATCCCGAGATACCAACACGCACGCAGATGCGCTTGCGAACCTCGCCTCCGCCGTCGAAGCAGGGAAGAAAAGGACCATCGAGGTTGGGTCAGTATCAAGGTCAAGCTTAGAACTCCATTCATCTCGGCTTGTCCTCTGTGCTGATCTCGGCCCAAGCTGGATGGATCCAATCGCCGCCTACTTGAAGGATGACCGGCTCCCTGAGGACAAGGCTGAAGCTCACCGGATCAGACTCAAGGCAGCTCGATTCTGGCTCTCTCCCGAAGGCAAACTCTACAGGAAATCCTTCACAGGTCCATACCTCCAGTGCGTCCATCCGAGCAAAGTGGACGACTTCCTGTATGAGATCCACGAAGGAATCTGCGGCAGTCACATAGGAGGCCGATCACTGGCTTATAGAGCAATAAGCCAGGGTTACTGGTGGCCCTACATGCAGAAGGACGCGCAGGTGCACGCCAGAAAGTGCGAGAAGTGCCAGAAGTTCTCCCACTTCTCCACCAGCCAGCACAAGATCTGAGTCCCCTCACTAGCCCATGGCCCTTCGCTCAATGGGGCCTGGACATTGTGGGGCCTCTCCACCGAGCTCCAGGAAACAAGAGATGGCTGATAGTCGCCACAGACTACTTCACAAAATGGATAGAAGCTGAACCGTTGTCCTCAATCACGGACAGGGACTCCAGGAACTTCGTTTGGAAAAACATCCTAACGAGGTTCGGCATCCCCCGGACTCTGATTTCGGACAACGGGACTCAGTTCGACTCCAAGTCCTTCAGAGACTTCTGCCAAGAACACGGTATCAGGAACCATTACTCCACTCCGACATATCCACAGAGTAATGGCCAGGCAGAAATCTCTAACAAAGTGATCCTGGACGGCCTGAAGAAGCGACTGGACAAGGCAAAAGGAAGATGGACAGAGGAGCTTCCGAGCATGCTATGGGCATACAGAACAACTCCAAGGAGGTCCACCTCGGTAACACCTTTCTCTCTGGCCTACGGGATGGAGGCGGTCATTCCTTTAGAGATCGGCCTTCCCACCCTGAGGACAGAGTTGGTCGACCAAGGCCGAAATGACACGAACCTGGCAATGGAGCAGGAGCTGGCAGACGAGCGACGAGAAGCAGCAGCCCTGCGACTGACCGACTATCAGCAGCGGTTAGCCAGGGCATACAATCAAAACGTCAGAGAAAGAAGATTCTACGTGGGAGAGCTAGTTCTAAAGAAGGCCCTGCCAGCTGACAAAGAACCAAACGAAGGGAAGCTGGCTCCGAACTGGCATGGCCCATTCAGGGTGGTCTCACTAGCAGGGAAATCAGCCTACAAGCTCGAAGACTTAGAAGGCAAGCCGCTGCTGAGACCGTGGAATGCATCCCACCTAAAGAAAATCTATTTCTAAAGATGTAATGAATCCCGAATCAATGAAAGCAGCTTTTCGCCTTGTCTTCAATCTGTCGTCTTTCACTGACTCCGGCAACTCCAAGGGTTCGTAGCCCTGGAAGGAGGCCTCAAGTTCGAACACTCGGCCGAATTCCTAAACTCAGGGATTTATCCCACTCTCCAAGGGTTCGTAGCCCTGGAAGGAGGCCTCGAGTTCGAACACTCGGCCGAATTCCTAAACTCAGGGATTTATCCCACTCTCCAAGGGTTCGTAGCCCTGGAAGGAGGCCTCGAGTTCGAACACTCGGCCGAATTCCTAAACTCAGGGATTTATCCCACTCTCCAAGGGTTCGTAGCCCTGGAAGGAGGCCTCGAGTTCGAACACTCGGCCGAATTCCTAAACTCAGGGATTTATCCCACTCTCCAAGGGTTCGTAGCCCTGGAAGGAGGCATCGAGTTCGAACACTCGGCCGAATTCCTAAACTCAGGGATTTATCCCACTCTCCAAGGGTTCGTAGCCCTGGAAGGAGGCCTCGAGTTCGAACACTCGGCCGAATTCCTAAACTCAGGGATTTATCCCACTCTCCAAGGGTTCGTAGCCCTGGAAGGAGGCCTCGAGTTCGAACACTCGGCCGAACTCCTAAACTCAGGGATTTATCCCACTCTCCAAGGGTTCGTAGCCCTGGAAGGAGGCCTCGAGTTCTAACACTCGGCCGAATTCCTAAACTCAGGGATTTATCCCACTCTCCAAGGGTTCGTAGCCCTGGAAGGAGGCCTCGAGTTCGAACACTCGGCCGAATTCCCAAACTCAGGGATTTATCCCACTCTCCAAGGGTTCGTATCACTGGAAGGAGGCCTCGAGTTCGAACACTCGGCCGAATTCCTAAACTCTGGGTTTTCACCCCTCTACAAGGGTTAACAGCCCTGGAAAAGGCCTCGAGTTCGGACACTCGGCCGATTCCTAAACTCTGGGTTTTCACCCCTCTACAAGGGTTAACAGCCCTGGAAAAGGCCTCGAGTTCGGACACTCGGCCGATTCCTAAACTCTGGGTTTTTACCCCTCTACATGGGTCTACCGCCCTGGAAATGGTCTGGAGTTCGGACACTCGGCCGTTTCCTAAAGTCCGAGTTTATACACCCCCCAAAGACCGTGCTGAACTCATGCTCTCATAGCCGAGGCCAGCGGAATGATGAATCCACCTCGGCGCAAGGCAGATCATCTCGGCCAAGGTCAGTTTCCAAAGCCAGCCATTTTGGCCAAGGTCAATGTCTCAGAAAGAAAGAGCTGGGCCAGCACTCAAACACAGAAAAACAGCACAAAAACACAAGTGTTCCAGAACAGTACAAGGAAAGTAAAAGAGAACGCAAAAGCGCTGTACACAGTTTGAGTGATCACAAAGTTCTTCCTTTTTATTCATTATAAACTGCTTCATTACAAAGGTTACAAAACAGGAAGCAAAATACGGAAAGGAGGATCGTAGTCCTCTAAAAACAGAAAATAAGGTAAAACTAGGAGACTCTGATCTTCACCGACTCTTCAGGCTGCAGACTCGAAGATGCCGGATCATTGATTGGAGGTTCTGAGTGATCCTGAATTTCACCGAGCTCTACAATACACTTTGGCTGGTCAGACCAAAGCAATTGCAGAGCCCCTCCAGTTCGGAGGCCCTGGACCTCGCTTAGATCTTCAACACCCTCCGGTCAGTAAGACCAACCAAGGTTTGAAGAACCCCAGGTCCAGTGGGGCCTCAATCCCACCTTCCGTCCGGTGGTCGCTCAAGACCGTGTCGGACGAGAATGCGCCACCATCCCCCAGTCGCATTGCAGAAGATCTCTCCTGCAACCAAACCAGGGACGGTTGGCCATGAACCCGCGTTCAGAGGGCGCGTGGTCCACGGGGAGTTCCTTCAGAGAGCGCGCAGACCTCGATGGGCTTCCCCCCTTGGAGAAAGCCGTCCACAGGCGCAGGGGCTCCCCCCGGATCGAAGGTTCCAAGACGCCGGCCAGACATGGTCCCTACAGCTACGCGAATTAAGCTATCCTATTTCCGTTTCTTTTCTTCTCCCATGGCGAGCTTGCCATCCCTACTTATAGGAAAAAGAAGGGTTCAGACTCCGAAGGAAGTTATGGGGGCGAAGTCTCCCACGCGTTATTTGGGATGCACGACTGGTAACCAGCGATCCCTAGGGCGCCACGTGGAGACATCCGTCCGTTTCCCTCATCGGCCGTGCCACCATGCTTATAGCCATTTATGGTCTCCAGAATACGGAGAACCGGCACAGACAGTTATGAGGACCGTTTGACTCTCTCTACCTCAAGGGTCACACGTCACAATAAAGGCATTCAATGCCACATCCAGAAATGAAGAAGGAACAAATACAGAGAAAGTTTTTCATTAATGACAGAATATTACAAGACTGAAAAGCAAAGACACTACATACAAGAGGCCAGAAATAAAAAGGAGCCAGACTAATGTGGTTTCGGCGACTCCACCAGGTCGATCACCGCGTCTGCTTGGCCAGAGGATTCGGCCGGAGCCATGACCGTGCTCGGAGCGTCGCTGGCAGAAGATGCTCTGACCGGTACCTCGCCCGGACCAGGGGCAGAAGAGGCCTCACCCGTCGGCACGGCCGAAGCATCGCTGGCGACCGGGGCATCGCTCGAGACCAGGGCAGCTGGAGCGTCTTCCGAAGCAGGAACGACTGCAGGAGCTTCAACTGGGGCACTTTCGGCTGCAGGAGCGGAGCTCGGCTCAGGAGTCGGGTCCGAGTACTTCGGCAGGTCCCGGTAGACAGGGTGGTCTTCAGGGACCCCCGCACGTCTCAGTGCGGCCAGACATCCTTCCTCGAACAGGATGGCGGTGATTTCTTCCACCTGCTTCTCGTACAGCTCAGTGGCGTGATCCACCCCATCCTGGAAGGCAGACTGGGCCTCGGACAGAAGAGAGGCCTTCTCTTTCTCCAGCTCGGCGTTCGCCGTCTTCAATTTCGCTGTTTCGGCTCGTCCAGCCAGCACTTCCCCGCGCAGCCTCGTCCCCTCAGCCGTCGATTCAGCCTTTAATCTGGCCAGCTCCGACTCTAGCTCGGCGGCCTTCTTGTTCCTTGCCCAGACCTCGCCCTTCAGCTGGTTGGCCTTCGCCGTAAGTTCGGCGATACCAGCCAGAGCCGACGCCAGCCGAGCAGCCTCCTCAGCGCTGGTCTTCTTCATCCCCTCCATTCCCATCCGCAGCTCCTCCAACTCCTTCTTCAGCTTATCCCTCTCGGACTCCAGCTGAGTGATCCTCGTCGCGTTCCTGTCGCTCCTCCCCACCACGGTCAGGAGCCTCTGCACATTCTGCAAATGGAAACAGTGGATCAAACCGAGACAGTCGAGCTGAGTTACTGTAGAATGAAGAATAGGCGTTGCAAACACTTACCAGAAGGTTAGCCTGGATCGCCGAGACCATCAGAGACTCATTGTCGAACCTCTCGTGCGTCTCCATGTCTCGCGGCAGAGCGCAGGCCTTGGCGAGAGCTCCGATCACGTCGGCGTTCCCTATGAGCCGGTCCTCGATGTTCAGAGGCTTACCAGGCTGCGTCTCCATCCTCGGCCTCCATGGCGCTGGGGCACTTCGGGGTCCGGAAGCTGATCCAGACCCTTGCCCCACCGAAATTGTGAGCTCGGGGGTCGCCCCGCCAGTCGGCTTGCTGACCGGCGCACTCTTCTCAGTTGGAGCCTTGGCTCCTGGATCCCGCGCAGGGGTCTTACCCTTCGGAGGCTGTTCAGCCCCCGAATCTTTCTCCCCCGCCTTAGACTTCTTCCTAGGCGGGGACCCCTCCCTCGGGCGCTCCGGCGAGCGTCGCCGAACTCCCGCATTCGAAGCAGGAGCAGGAGCAGGAGCAGGAGCAGGAGCAGAAGCAGGAGCAGGAGCAGAAGCAGGAGCGGAAGTGGCGCCAGCACCTCCCGAGCTCGAAGCTGCTCGGGTGCTGGCAGAAGATGGCGTCGCAGAGGAAGAAGACCCCCGCCTGAACTTGGCCGCTATGTCCTTGACGACTGGCTCCCTCGACCTTCCCGCCATATCTTCTTCCTGATCGGAAGAGTAAGCGTCCACTATCTGCCTCAGATTCAGCGGCCCCGAACTGGAAGTGGATGCCTCGGACCCAGACGCAGCTCGTCTCACGGCAGGATCGTTCAAGGGGATCCCGGCAGGTACAGCAAGGGAGACGGTTGGACGATCAGGGTGCGCTTCGTCCACCTCGGGTACCCCGGTCCTCTGGTAGTGACCGTGGTATCTCGGCGTGTATCCGAGCAGCTTCCAAGCTGACCTGGTCTCGTGCCCCTTGTACCTCTCAACCTTGTTGATGTCGTCGGCGTTCCTCCTCCAGCCTTCACTCGCAGCTCGGCGTCGTCTCGCACCTGCCTCTGCATAACAAATAATAGAGGAGTCAGCTCGGCATCGTCGAAATCAAGCAAAGAAGATGAACGAAAAGGAGTGATGTTTACTTGGGACTGTCCCGGGGCGGCGCGGGACCGTTAGCCTCCTACTTTCGCCAGCGCCGAACTCCCAGTCCCCCGAAGCACAGAAGAAGGCTTCTTCGGCATTCTTACTTGAATCTTCCAAGGCCAGGACGAAGCCTCTTCGCTGCGGCTTCACCCGGAGATAATATTTCCCTTCCCCAGCCTTGCAGATATCGTAGGTGTCCTCGATATCATGGACACCTAGGTCGGTCCCCAGAATCTCATTCAGCTTCGTCGTGCCCATGATGACCTTATAGCCATTGGGCATCAGCTGGCACGGGGTAAGGGACCAGGTACTGAGGCAAGCTCTAAGTAGAGGGTGCAGGGGAAATCTGACCCCGCCCTCGATCACAGAGATAAGAGGGAACGGCATCCAGCCGCAGGACCAGTGCATCGTGGCATAGTCGACGGAGTCCGCCGGCTTGAGAAGGACTCCCTCCGGGATACCAAAAGCGGCCCTAAATCTGGCTACGCCCTCTTCAGTATCTAAATAGAACCTAGGGGTGCCCATGTCTAAAAAAGGGGAGATAGCGAAAGCTAAACCCTAAAAGATGCGAAACCTCAAAGAAAAGCTAGACAGAGGCACGAAGCAACTTACAGAGACAAAGGGGCAGCTCAAGAATAGGTCCGAGCACGTCCTATGGTCGTCCTCGCTAGAAAGGTTTTAAGCAGCAGAGCAGAAATCGAACGCGAAGGCGAAGGCGAAAGGAAACCAGAAACAAGAAAGGAAGAAGGCACCCCTTTTATGGAAAGGGGACCCTCAGCGCGCGCTGCTTTCGAAATTCGAAAGGACGGATTTCGCGATCCGCGCCCGTTCCATCGATGAAACAGCGCAACCAGTGAAGAGGCGACGCGTGTAGCCGTCGACTCGCTTCCCAGTACATACAGGACAGAGCATTCATTGCTTCAGGACAGTTGAAGCGACACCAGGCAATGACCGTCGCATCCCCAGACGAGTCTTCTAGCTTTCGACCACTAAAGGCCAGGGCGCTTAAGAGGTCAAAGGCTAGGGGGTAATTGAGTGGGGAGATTTCCAGAGCCACAGGATTATGCTAATCACAGCCATCAGATGAGTCTAAGCACTCTCACGTGCCATCTGCATGCCATCCACGTGGCACCAGGCTCACCCCGGCTGCCAGGACAGGAGGTCCGGCCGAAGTCAAGCAGCTCCGGGCCCCTAGCGCCGAGCTCGGCCACCTCGCGTGCCCATCTCGGCAGAGAGCTCCACCTCGGCTGAAAGAGCCGGGACGGAAGCCGAAGTGAGAAAGAACCTCCACTTGCGCCCCTCATCCCCCCCCCCCCCACGTCATCAAGCACGTGGAGGAATAGGGGCGCGAGCTAGCGAGACAGATGCGACATCCAGCCGCTCACAATCTTCGCCAGTTCACTGACATGGCGGCATCCAGCGGCTGAGGCCACATCAGGGCAGGGCCCGAGGGCGGATCTGATGGTACCCCTACCGCCAAAGGCGTCTAACACGATCTGGCCCAAATAAGACGCGCATTAAATGCGACGTGGGCTGATCCGACGCGCATTTAATGCAAAGTGGGCTGGATTGGACCGCATTAATTGCAACGTGGGCTGATCATGACTTCCCAGTCGAATCATGAGACCCATGCCAAGATATCGTCCAAGATATCTTCCAAATCGTCTATAAAAAGGACTGCATTTCACATGCAAGGTGCGCACAACCCAACTCAAAGAGCTGTTACTCTGCCTCTCTTCTTCCTCTCCTTCCATTGTTCTAGTTCCTTCACTGACTTTGGCATCGGAGAGCCTTGCGCCGCCCAGGCCAGGGTCCTCTGACCGTGTGTTCTTCTCTTTCAGGCTTTCGGACGGTACCCAATCATCACCATTGTTGGATAAGTCCTCTAAGGCTCCCTAGTTATTGTGGGTCATTATTTTCTGCACCTACAGACCCTCTATATTGGAACTGGGGAAAACTTCACTACAAATGGCTGAGGTGATAGTGATACACAATTAGGTAGAATATATATATATATAGACAGAGCAAGGCTCCCCTAAACTCAAGCTTAGGATAATGTACGTCATGTGGTGGGGCCCACTTGGGGACCCACATGGGGATGGGGGTGGGGAGATTTTAAGGACTCCCTAGGATCTTCCTCCCTGCAAAAAATCAACCCCAACCATAATTTCTATCATCTCCATATGGGCTCAAGAGTTTAATGGTCAACAATCCATTCGGATTGATATATAGTCAATCCAACGGTCCAATAAATTCGGATCTTACCGAAAGTTGGTGGACATGTGCAATTTAAGGGGGACATGTGTTAGGTCTATTTGAATGGACTAAAGGTGGGCCCCACAAGCACGAGCTTACGAAGTTTTCTCCCTAAGCTCTAGCTTATGGGAGCATTGCTCATATATATATATAAACGGTAATATTCAGGTGAAAACTAATTCTCACATCTCAATATGAGAAATTTTTTGTGGGCTCCATTTGGGGATGGGACCAGAGGGATGGAAAGATTTATGTGAGACCACCCCAAATATCAAGTTTGACCCCAAACCCATACCCCTAACCCCTTCATCCGTGGCCTACAAGTTTAATGGCTTCATATTCAGAAAAATATTCAACCCTCTATCCAACAGTTCAGTCCATTCGGATGTGTGCCACTCTTTGGGATTAGTGACTATCAAAAGGTTCCCTATTGGTTGCTAGGTTTGGATGGGTTGCTAGTTGGGCCCCGTAAAAAAGTTCTCATATAATAGGTTAGAACTAGTTCTCACTTGAATATTTCTCATATCGGAAATATATATTGGGAGATGCTTCTTTGAGAGCATCTCTCACCTTACTATGACAGATAATGTGGGGGGCCACACATCCATATCCAATGCCAACAACTTAAATGTGAGGGCCCTCACCCCTATCTCTCATATAAGGTGAGAGATGCTCTGAGGGTCCCCACCTTATCTCTTATAGTAAGGTGAAAGATCTCTCATGGGGAGCATCTCCCATAAATATATATATATAAAGACTCTCCTAAGTGATCGTGCTGTCGCAGGCACCCAAAAATAATAAAACCTTTACTCCTCAAAATATATGTAGTAGTGCGAGTAAGGATCGTTCCCACGGAGAGTGTTTAGCCAAATTTTATGCTATGTGATCAAAGATGGGGGTTTTGATTATAATGAAAAAAAATGAATAAAAGCAAATAAAGAATAATAAAGTAAGAAATTCAATCAAATTAACAAGCATTGGTCAAAGTTAACATCCACCATTGGAAATTAAATACTGATCATTGATGCAAAAATAAATCAACTAATACTTTGAATATTCATCATTGGAATTAAATTCCTACCTCCTTAATTAGTTAATTAGAAAACACGCGCTCTAATTATCCCTAATTACTAAACAATCCAAGACAAGCGCCAAAGATTTAATCTAGTAAAAGCATTAAGGCCTTGAGAGATTGATGAATCTAAACAACACAAGCACACGCGGTTGCATTTAATTTAGCCAGGTGGTCTTCCTAATATCTAATAATTTCCAAAGCAGCAAATTATTAAATATTAGTTGCTTCGCAAATTAGAGGAATCAAACAATTACGGATTTGATTTCTAATTTAGCAGTAGATTGCAACGAAAAATAAACTAGTATGCATCCTAGCAATTAAACGAAACAATCATGATAACAAATTAAGCACAGAAGAACAACCCATATTCAAAGCATAAATTGAATAATGAAAATAAATTAGATCTCACAGTATTTATTCCGAGGCTTCAGTCTTCTTCAACCAATTACATAAAATTAGCCACGCAGGGCCATACTAACTTGCAAAGAAAATAGTAGAAAAGAAAGAGAGAGAGAGAGAAAAAAACTTGCAATGGAGGAAGGTAGAAAAAGAGAGAGAAAACGTGTTATGGGTTGCTGTGGTTGGGTTGCTTTATATAGAATGAAGAGGTAGAACTGTTTATGATTTGGTATTGGATGAGATTCAGCCGTGAGATGAGAGAGTCTTAATGGGAAAGGGTGAGGTGGAGATAAAAGAGTGGTTGGAACAAGGGACTGTTGGTGACTTGGTGTTGAATAAGGATTAGAAAATGAATAAAGAATGAGAGTGACGTGAGGGAGAATCTTTGCTTAAGAAGTACATGGGAAGAGAGAGAAGAATTAAATAAAATATTAAAACTTATTACAATCTTCTCTTTGGTGATATCTTCCTATTCGGATTTCTGTTGGACTCAACCCAAGAATTAAAGTTGCACCATTTTTCGTTCCGGACAATATGAGCCCAATATTGGATATGTTCCGGGAAACTCCTGATTTCATCAAATTTACCACAATGCCCTTATGCTTGATTCTTCATCCATTTAGCATCAAATATGAGCACTTCTCTTGCAACTCAGATATGGAAACTTCTTGATTCAGCAAGAATCTCTCAAAACTCAAAACATAAAAGTTGTAGATCTTTCTCTTGGCGTTCCATAGCATCTTGAATCATCTCAATTGGAGTTCGGAGGAGAGAGTTATGCCCAAATTACGAAGCGATGTCAAAACTATCCAAGATCACTCAAGTAGCTTTGTTTTGCACATAGCACCTCCATTTGCATCCTAAAGAAAAATATAAGAATAATGAGTACATTTAGGCATCAAATAAGTATAAAGGACTAAACATTAATGGAGAAAAATATAACATTTTGCATTCTCATCAAATTCCCCCACACTTAACTTTTGCTCGTCCTCGGGCAAAACTCAAATTCACTTTCCGAAAACACCAAGTTTGAATGCCATTAACAAAGAACAACCAAGCTTGTCAAAACTCAAAACATGTCATGAATAAAGATTCTTAAACATCTTACAAATACTTAGTAAGCAATTTCACTCGAAGATGGAGTAGACTAAATACGTAGACCCTCACGGAAATAAACACTCTACTCTCATATGTTTGAAAGGTATCTGTTTCGCTCAAATTCATTCCAATGGAAATGATCTACCATAGGCTTGCATATCT
>CM022946.1:125244629-125357701 GCA_012931725.1 Litsea cubeba
AAAAATAAATCAACTAATACTTTGAATATTCATCATTGGAATTAAATTCCTACCTCCTTAATTAGTTAATTAGAAAACACGCGCTCTAATTATCCCTAATTAATAAACAATCCAAGACAAGCGCCAAAGATTTAATCTAGTAAAAGCATTAAGGCCTTGAGAGATTGATGAATCTAAACAACACAAGCACACGCGGTTGCATTTAATTTAGCCAGGTGTTCTTCCTAATATCTAATAATTTCCAAAGCAGCAAATTATTAAATATTAGTTGCTTCGCAAATTAGAGGAATCAAACAATTACGGATTTGATTTCTAATTTAGAAGTAGATTGCAACGAAAAATAAACTAGTATGCATCCTAGCAATTAAACGAAACAATCATGATAACAAATTAAGCACAGAAGAACAACCCATATTCAAAGCATAAATTGAATAATGAAAATAAATTAGATCTCACAGTATTTATTCCGAGGCTTCAGTTTTCTTCAACCAATTACATAAAATTAGCCACGCAGGGCCATACTAACTTGCAAAGAAAATAGTAGAAAAGAAAGAGAGAGAGAGAGAAAAAAACTTGCAATGGAGGAAGGTAGAAAAAAAGAGAGAAAACGTGTTATGGGTTGCTGTGGTTGGGTTGCTTTATATAGTGATGGACCGCGCTCCTGCTCGGTTCTACCGAGGTCGGCGGACGTGGGAGTCCGTCGGGTCCGACCCTTTCGTAACCGGGGGGCAGGGGCGTGCATCAACATTTCTTTTTTTGTGGGTGTGCCAGATTTTCTATTTTACTTGGAATTGCAAGTGGTGATCCGGAGATCAACCTTCGCAAGTAAAAAGGAAATCAACTTCTTTCAAGTTTTTCATTGCACATATATTTAAGAAAAGAGACATTTTCTTGATTTGCCGTGAAAGGCGATTTTTTGGCATTTATAGCCGATTTTGGCGTTTATAGCCGATTTTTTGGCGTTTATAGCCGATTTTGGCGTTTATAGCCGATTTACAACCCTTATCAATAATGAAAGACAAGAATTGTGATTTTTGTCTCTTTTGAAAAAATACAAACTACAATGAAAAGCAAGAAAAGGAGGATCTAACTTCTCAGGAGATTGTGGCGGACTCGTTTAGATTGACGGTCGCAAGCCATATGTGGGCTTCGCCATCATCCATGCAGATGAGAACAGAGGATGCTATTGATTCGCTTGGCTTGGCTATAACCTCAGATTTTTAGAAGACAAAGACCAAAAGGAGGTCCTATATCCAATAAAAAGCCGAGTAGACGGGCTGAAAAGCCATATCTAAGCCATTGGAGGCAGGAGGAGAAGGCAAGGACCTTGGGGGGGGGGGGGTACCCCCCAAGGGACTTTTATCACCTTGTTGTGGTGGCCGGTGTAGAACTTCCGCAGAGTTTTCTCTCTTTTTCCTTTCTCTGGATTTCTGTGCTTTTTTCTCTGATTTTTCTGATGCTTTCTGATTGTGTTTTCTTCTTGGAGAGCCCTCCTATTTATAGGCTTTTAGGTAGCCTTTTAGGTGGGTTTATGGGCTTTTATTGTCATTAAGCCGCATAATGGGAGGAGTTACAAAATTGAATTGTTTATTTTGTAACTCCTTTTTCTTGGCTTCTGATTGGCCGGAGGAGATTGAGGGCATTTAATCGCCTTTAATCGCCATGATGGGAGGAGTTTTCATGGTTTAAATGCCATGAATCTCTTGACTTGTAACTCCCGAATGCTTGCTTCTGATTGGGCCGTCCAAAGAAATGGATTAATGACTGTAATAAAGCTAGTCAATTAATCGCATTAAGTGGTCGCCGAGCAGCTGAAGAGTCGCGGGCCGTGCCACGTCTTTTGGAATTCTTCTGTTGATGATCATCGATGGATCTTCATGTAGATCGACATCAGATGACCATGTAATTTCAGGTGCTTGTTGCCAACAGCGGGTCGGTGCCATCTGTCCTGTCGATTTCTCGATCGGTGGGGTGGAAAGCACACTTTTTTTGGTTGACCGGGTGGCGATCAATACTGTCTTTGATACTCTTGATGATTTACCCGTGTTTTGGACGGATATCAGAGGACTTGGTGTCCCAAAAGCATGAATTTTGGAAAGTACCAGAGGCTGGGCCCTTCGAATCGCGAAAAAACGGCGAAAACCGGGGTTTCCGGGGCTTTCCCGGCGACCCTGGCCCAGGGTCGCAGGGGCCTGCGACCCTGGCCCAGGGTCGCAGGGGCCTGCGACCCTGGGGGGGTTTTCCCCCTTTCGTGTCCCGTTTTGCGTCCGTTTTTGCTTTTTTCGGATTCTTTTTTCTTCTGTACTTTTCCTTGACATTTTGACCATTTATTGGCCTGATTTCTTTGTAGGAAACCTGATGAGAATCCTTGCATTTTATTTTGCAAAGTTTCCAATTTCCTGAGAAAGCCTGGAGACTTTGTCGCGCAGAGTTGCCGATTTCCCGTCAGAAGCTGAAACTAGGTCAAACGATGTCGGAATGACCTGAAATTTGGTGTGAAGTCTCCTGAGCAATAAATAAGACCAACCATAGGCTTTTGTTTGAGTTTCGAAGCCGTTTGGGGTCCTATCACCTGCAGACTTGCTTTTTGTCGCGATGAAGATGTCGCGGTTTGATGTGTGGTCAACCGATGTCCGATTGACTTGAAATTTGACAGGGAACCTATTGGGGTCATTTTAAGATGATCCATAGGTTCTGTCTTGGAAACCATGGTCCCGGAGAGCTTTTGTCGCCGAGAGCTCCTTTTCGGCTGTCGGAGAAGCGAAGTTAGGCCAAATGATTTTGAAATGGCCCGAAACTTCTTGTGTACTCCTCTTTTGGCTGTCTGGAAGAATCTTGCAGTTTTTGTTTGATTCTGACAAGATTTTATTTTTGGAAGCAGCATTGCCTATTTATGGCAGGTTGCGACTTCATGTAGCTCTTCGGATCTTGATGAGGCAAAGTGACATTTTTGGTGTCAACAAATGCCCCCTCGAGGTACAGCGGCGAGTTGCTTAACTTTTGTAGTCGATGTGCCTCGAAGAGAGTTTTTTTTTAAGGAGAGCCTGTGACTTGACCAAGAGTCTTTGAGCAATCTTTCTTTTTGGTATTTGTAGCCTTTTGAGCTTCCAGGGGAATTTTATGGTAGTGAAAGGGATCACGTACCATCTCAAGGCAAAGTTTTGAATATGACATCAGGGATGTGGATTTGGGTTTTGACCTTGTGACCTAACAGGCTATATGTGGCAGGTTAGGGGGTCGGGTTTGGTTTTGATCGTGTGACCCAACAAGCTGTATGTGGAATGTTGGGGGATCAATTTTGGTTTTGATCTTGTGACCTAACAGGCTGTATGTGGCAAGTTAGGGGATCAGGTTTTGGTTTTTGGTTTTGGTCTTGTGACCTAACAGGCTGTATGTGGCAAGTTAGGGGACCAGGATTTGGTTTGATTTTTATGAAATGTCAATTTCAAGATTTTGGCTCAATTTGGTAGACGAGGCTGGATGGTTTGATTTTTTGGAAGCTCATGGGGCTTGGAATTTTCTTTTGTATGGTCCAATCAACTCAAAAGAGGCATGGAACCATTTTTGTATGCTCTTGGTAAGAGGGATTTCTCTTTGACTAAAAGCCCAAAATTTATTTCTCTTTTTTTTTTTTTTTTTTTTTGTGTGTGCCTAGGTGGTCAAACCTGGCTCATATGGGCTAACCCACGGGACCTTAAGCTTTTGAAATGGCTTAGATCTCATATGGTGTCATTTTTGTAAAGAATATCCAAAAATATCTCATTTGGATAGAGAATATCTAAGAATATCTTTACTTGGAGAGAATCTCTCATGATCCCTTTATTTTTGGGATAGAATATCTCAAGATATCTTTCTTTTGGGAAAGAATCCGTCATAGATTGATTTTTGGGAGAAAATCTCTCAAGATCCCTTTATTTTGGGATAGGATATCTCAAGATATCTTTCTTTTGGGAAAGAATCCGTCATAGATTGATTTTTGGGAGAGAATCCCTCAAGATATCTTTCTTTTGGGAAAGAATCTTTCTAATTTCTTTCTTTTGGTAAGGTTACTAATTAGTAACACTTACCTCTTTCTTCTTTCCTTCTTTGGTTTGCTCTCCTCTATAAAAGCAAGGAGAAGGTTGGATCTCTTGCTCTTACTACTTTCTTTTGCAATAATCTCAAGAGGGCTTCAAGACCAAGAGCTTTTCTTCTTCAAGATCTTCAAGAGTTTTCTTCTTCTTCTCCATCAATGGCTTCAAGTAAGTTCTCCTTTTTTTTTTAAGAAAACTTCATTGTAGGAAAAAAAGTTCTTTCTCTTTTTTGTTTCTTTCTTTTTCTTTTCTTCTCTTTCTTTTTCTTTTTTTTTTTCTTTTCCACGTGTTTTCCCCTTTTTTTTTTTTTACACGTGTTTTTTTTTTGCTTTCTTTTCTTTTTTTTTTCATGTTTTTTTTTTATTGTGTGGGCCGTACGGACAGATCCGTACGGATCTGGCCGTACGGCCACGTGGCCTGTGGGCCACGGCCTGTGGGCCAGCCCGCAATTTTTTTTTTCTTTCCCTCCCCTTTTTTTTTTTGAGAGAGTTTCTTTTCTTTTCTTTTTTGTTTTCTTTCCCCTCTTTTTTTTTAGAGAAAGTTTCTTTTCTTTTTTTTTTTTGCTCATCATGATAATGCATTTTTTTCGCAAATCTAGATGTTCATGC
This sequence comes from Litsea cubeba, assembly GCA_012931725.1. Classification (NCBI taxonomy): domain Eukaryota; kingdom Viridiplantae; phylum Streptophyta; class Magnoliopsida; order Laurales; family Lauraceae; genus Litsea; species Litsea cubeba. The sequence continues at coordinate 125,249,311 of CM022946.1, forward strand.
ATGCCTTTAATTTGTAAATTAAATTTGTAGCATGATGTGATTGCATACCTGAAAGTTTTTGCAAATTTGGGAACTTGGAGCTCGCAGTGATGTTGAGCCCTTCCTGATTTTGCGGAAACTTTTAGGTTTCGAAAGTTTGGAGTTTCGGAGCTCGCAGCGATGTTGAGCCCATCTTCAAGCTTTCTATTTCTTTCGGGATAGTTCCTTTTCTCGGAATTGCCCCGTCATCATGTCAAATTTCGCCAGATTTTTTTTAGCGAGATTCTGTCATTTGATGTTTGATATTTTTCTTTTCCATCCTTTTCAGGTGGTTCCTCCAGAGCGAACAAGGGTAAAGAGCCTGCTACAAGTGTACCTCGTCGATCTTCTAGGTCCTCTAATCCGGCCGTTCAGCAGGCTTTCGAGAAGGTCCAGTATGTTGAGAGAAATCTGGAAGAGTGCGACTCCCTCAACAGAGATGAGATGAGGCAGCGACTGATCACTCTCAAGGGAGAGGAATTCTATAAGATCATGGTAAGCAGTCGTCCATGGGTGATGGAAGATCAGAGCATTTTGCCCAAGCCTACCTTCTTCTTTGGTGATGCAGTCCCTGACGACATTACATACCAGAGGAGATCTTTTCAGTTTTCCTTCACAGCAGATGGTGAGAAGAAGACTGTTACTACCCGGTCGATGTTTGATCGCACCGTCTCGATTCTGAGCCTTGCCCCACGTGCCCCAAGAGGGAAGATCCTCCAAGCTGGGTGAGAAGGACAAATGTAATCAAGACCGGGGTTTTTGTTGGTGGTTCTCCTGGATATACGGAGAGGTCGCCTGTTGACATGGACTTGTTGATGCCATCAAGCGGCTACCAGGGCTCTGATTATCCGTCGGTCGATTTGAGACCGGTGGGCCTTGGTATTTTCAGTGGTGACGGCAGCAATTGGATCAAGCCTTTCCGACTTCGAGGTCGTTTCAATGCCGACTCCGAGTGGAAGTCGTGGACTGATCGCGTCCTGCTGATTGGTGGCACCGTTTTGAAGGAAGCCGGGATTTTTGATGCGGTCCGCGCTTTTAGGGAGACCGTGATCTTTTCCGACGAGGCCTTCATGGCTATGCTGGAGTCATTTCTCCCACAAACCAATACCTTCGTTGTGACGAATGGTGAGATTGGTTTTTCTTTGAAGGAGTTGAGCGCCATTACCGGATTGCCCATCCTCGGCAAACTTTATGAGGAGTTTATGCCGATTGACAGCGTCCTCGAGGGGCAGTCTGAGGAGTTCAGGCTTTTATACTTTCAGCTCGTCGCCTTCTATGATTTTTTGAAGGAGAAGGGGGGTTCGAAAGTTAGATCCAGCAGCTGGAAGAGTTTTAGCTCTTCATTCCCTAACTTTTTTGATAGTAGGGAGTCTTCTGATAGCATGACCCAGGAAGCTGGAGCTCAGGATCCAAAGAAAATCTTGGTCATGCAAGAAGAGTTGAGAGATTTCTGTGCAAGTACAAACGCCATATGTCCTGACATTGCACTACGGAGAGATCTCGCTGTGTACCTCACTTATTGGCTTGGTGAGGCTATTTTTGCTGGAGGAGATGGAACGCATATCAGGCCGCATTGTATTTTCCCGGCTTGTCAAATGGCGTTTGGAGAGCAGCTTGCTTTAGTGCCTGCTCTTTACTCCTACCTGTGTACGGAACTGCAGGCTGCTGCTTTTCTAGTTCGGCTTGGGCTTCCCATGAATAGGGTATTTTCAGCCCATATCTTTTATTCGTGGTATGTATACCACTGTCCTGGCTTCCATCGGCTGGGTGCTGCACAGGATGATGATCCTCTGATGATTCGACTGGCTAAGGGCAAAGCCGTGTCCGAATCACTTTTGTTTGCCCGCATGAGGATCCGACGGTTCAGGGACGTCGAGATGGGGCAATCTTCAGTAAAGCTTTCTCCGGAGTTGCGGAAGAAGGCTTTTGATTTTGGTGCCTCCCGAGACTCTACTAGGGCGGGGTCGGGAAGGCATTATTCCTTGACAAATGCAGAGAGAGAGTGGCTTTTCAGCATACGTGTCGGCACAATGGTGTACCGCAGACATCTTTTCGTCGATATCCAGCCGTATGTACCCTCTCGCTTTGCTTTGCAGCTTGGCTTTTCTCAAGGCGTTGTTGGAGCGCCTTCAAGCATGGTGAAGCGCTTTGGAGGCTTACAGGATGGGAGAAATGCATGGGCTTTCTATAGTGCTGAAGACACTACAGCCATGATTTCTTATCCTGTGTTGCTGACTTCCCGGACTGCCGGCTTTGCGAAGTGGTTCGCGGAGAGCTTCTCGGCATATCGGGGACTTTCCAGGAAGGAGCTTGATGTGAAGCTGGTATCTGGAAAGGGCCTTGGAAAGTCGGATGGCATCCGGCGAGAGGAAGTTTGGGCCTTCCTTTCTGGAGAGAAGCACAAGATAGGCTTTCTCGGTGACCAGGGTGTCATCGGTTCTGAAGCTGTTCGAGAAATACCTGACGAGGCTTTGGAGCAGCTAGAACAGGAGGAAGCCGAACTTGGCGCTTGGATGCAAGCGGCACAGAGGCAAGCTTCCGTGGAGTCTACTGGTAAGAGCAGACCATCCAGTGATGAGTCAAGTGGGAAACCTGACTCTGACGGCGGGGCAGGTTCCTCTAAGAAGCGAGCCCGCAGAAGTAAGAGGAGGATGAGTCATCATAGTAGCAAGGGGCAGCATGAGGGCTCTCCTAACTTGGAAGTTCCTCTTACTATCAATGAGGATGTGCCAGTGGATGCTGACGAGCCTCCGGAGAAGAGAAGCCGAGAAGAAGAGACCGTCGGTGAAGGTATGATCCTTCCTTTTTCTCTTTCCATTTCTTTTCATGGGATTTTTCCATGTTATGATTTGCTTCTTGTTTCTGCTTTTCTTCTTTTTTTTTTTTTTTTTTTTAGCAAAGGAAGACTTGGTGATGCCTGAGGTCCCAACCGATGAGGTGGTGATGGATCCTGTTGAGGCACCTGAAGAAGAACCGAGGGACTCTGGAGTAAATCCAGAATCTCCAATTGGTACGACTTCTTTTGCTCTTTTTTTTTTTTGTGACTTGGCTTGCTAACACATTTTTTTTTTGCCAGCTGACTTGCCACAGGGTTCTGATGACTTTGAACCATCGATGGACGCAAATGTTGATGATGCTTTCGATGAGTTCATGGAGGAAGAAAGTGTTCCGCCAGTCGTCGAAGAAGGTATTTTGTAGTTATAACTCTGATAATGATTTTCAAACAGGGTCATATTCATACCTTTTTGTGTTTCCTTTGCAGGTTTTGAAGTGGCAGAGGAGGATCCGTTGCTTCCAGAGCAAGAGATGCCAGAGGTTGATCCAGAGGTAGAGATTCCTGGGACCAGCTCTGACAATATTGAGGAGATTCCTCGCGCTGAGATTCCTTCCCGAGCAGGAGCAGCTTCAGCTGGAAAGAGTTCTTTTGTTACTCTTTCAACAGATGATGACATGAGTAGCCGACCAACGGAGTTGGGCGAATCCTCAGCTGGGCCATCTCTTCTTTTTGCGAAGAAGGTGGTGGTGCGAGTTGTGAGCTCTTGGATTGAGACTCTCTTTTCTGGGCACTTGGAAGTCGGATTTGGCATGATCCAGCATGTGCAGGAGATTCTCAGTGATGCTGAAGAGGCTGGTCTGGATGTCACAGGTGCCAGGGCGATCGTTGATAGGATCATTGCACTGGGTGACAAGTGGTTTGAGACCGTGAGTTTGGCTGATGACCAGTTCTTCAAGGAGATGTTCCTGGACCCTGCTGATAAGGCTAAGTCTGACCTGGATGAGGCTACAGAAAGCAGGAAGGTGGCAGTCCGAAAGAGGAATAGAGAAGAGCTAACCATCATCGGGCTGACACATGACCTTAACATCCTTGATAGGGAGGTCGATGAGGCCAGGAAACGTCTTGAGCATCTGCAGGCACAAGTCGCTGCCAAGTGGACTGCCATAATAGAAGCTCGCGACAGGGAGAGTGCCCTGATTCATCAGGTTGCAGATGCCGAACGGGTTCTCAAAAGGAAGTCTGATGAGGATGAACAATGGCAAGCTGCTCGAGGTAAGCTTCCTGGTGTGAGAGAAGGGGTACAGCCCACTCCAGCATCTCATGGCAAGTTCCTGAAGAAGCGTGCCTTGGAATCCTTGACGGCTGAAGCTAAAAGTCTGCTTGGGGAGCTGAACTCTTGGCTGGAGACCATTTTTGATTGAGCTCCTGTATACAGAAACCATCCTTCTCTCTTTTTTTTTTGGTACCACTTGTATTTTTTTTGGTACTTATTTTTTTGTAGTGCTTGTGAACACTTTTTTTTTGGTACCACATGTATTTTTTGGTACTCTCTTTTTTTTGTGTAGTGCTTGTGAACACTTTCTTTTTTTTTTTTGTTATCCCTACGCTCACTTTAATCTTTTTGTGATAAAAGTAATTGCTAAATGGGATGCTCTCTTTTTTTTTTTGTTATCCCTACGCTCACTTGAATCTTTTTGTGATAAAAGTAATTGCTAAATGGGATTTGATCAAAAGGTTGTCATTTTGTGAAAATCTTTGTCAAATGATTGTTTTGGCATGAAAGCCAGGTTTTGTTTGTGGCATGGAAGCCAATTTTGGCATGAGAGCCAGCTTTTCTTGTGGCATTGATAGCCGAGTTTTTTTTTTTGTGGCATCTATAGCCAATTTTGGTGGCATTGATAGCCGAATTTGTTTTGTGGCATCTATAGCCGGTTTTTGGTGGCATTGATAGCCTGTTTTGTTTTGGTGGCATTGATAGCCGGTTTGTTTTGGTGGCATTGATAGCCGTTTTTGAAATCCAAGTTTTTTTTTTTTTTTTTGTTTGTGGCATTGATAGCCGGTTTTGTTTTGGTGGCATTGATAGCCGGTTTGTGGCATTTATAGCCTGTTTTGATGGCATTTATAGCCGGTTTGGTTTTCAAAAAATGCAAGTATCGACTAAAAGTCGCCTCCCTGCTGAATGTTCTTGCAAGTATCGATGGAATGTCGCATCCTTGCTCATTCGGTTGCGAGTATCGATGGAATGTTGCATCCTCGCGGATTTGGGTGCAAGTATCGATGGAATGTCGCATCCTTGCTTTTCAAAAATTTTGGTTTTGCGGATACTGACTTGATGTCGTTTCCCCACGATTTTTGAAATTTGTGGTTTTCTCGAACCTTTGGGTTATGGATATCAACTGAAATGTTGCGTCTCCATGGTTTTTTAGGTTTTTTCGAACCTTTGAAATTTGGGTTGTGGATATCAACTGAAATGTTGCATCTCCACAGTTTTGGATTTTGCAAGTATCGACGAAATGTCGCTTCCCTGCGATTTTGGAAGTGTCGAACATGGTTCGCTTGCTTCCGATTTGTGCGAGTATCGACTAAGCGTCGCTTCCTCGCGGTTTTTGAAAAAACCATTTTTTTTTTGTTTAAAGACACGAGGGTCATAAATTTTGACCTAAAACCATTTTGGCGGTAAAAGGCAGGGTGGACTAGGGTGGAAATCCCTGAATCCGGATTTTGTTTCAAACCATGAATTTTGGGTTCAAGGGTTGAAAATTTTGGTCAAGTTAGGGAAAGGTTCCTAAACTTGGATTTATATATATATATTTTTTTGAACAATGAAACGATGAAAGTAAGCATTGTTTTAGATTTCTAGAAATTTCAACATTTGATATGAAAATTCTAAAAAAAGGGTGGGTTTGGCGAGCGTGTACCTGGAAACCGGTTTTGGACATACAGGCATTGCTCTTACCCAGTTGGGTAAGTTTTCAAGGGTAGTACCGCTTTAAGAACTTGCCATTGATGGGCAGCATACATCTGTCACCTTCCATGTTTAGGAGTGCGTATGCGCCATTGGAGAAAACTTTATCGATGACATAGGGTCCCTCCCATTTCGGCTCAAATTTGCCTTTGGACTTGTGAGCGAAGACCATTGGTCTTTTTACCGCAAGAACCAAGTCATTCTTTTTGTAGGCGCGTTGCCTGACCTTTTTATCGAAAGATCCTGCCATACGTGCTTGGTAAAGTTCAATGCTTTGTTGAGCTTCGAGCCGTCTCTCATCGAGATTGTCCAGCTCATGGAGTCGCAATTTGACATTGCTTTCTTGAGTTATGTCATTTTGCAAGGATACCCTCAAGGAAGGAATTTGTACTTCCAAGGGTACGACAGCTTCGCATCCATAGACCAAGGAGAATGGTGTGCTATGGGTTGGTCCTCGAACGGTGGTTCGATAGGCCCACAAAGCTTCAGACATTTTGTCGCTCCAGTCTCTTTTGTGATTAGAGATCATTTTTTTGAGGATTTTGCAGAGTGTCTTGTTGAAAGCTTCTGCTAACCCGTTTGCTGCCGGATTGTATGGAGTCGAAGGACAGCTTTGAATTTTGTATTTGTCGCAGAACCTGTAGAATCGATGATCCCGGAACTGTGGTCCGTTATCATGGACGAATCTTTTGGGTATACCGAAACGACAAATGATGTTGGTGCGTAGGAACTGAAGGACTGATGAGGTCTTCATTTCGTTAAACGCAAATGCTTCTGACCACTTGGAGAAGTAATCCGTAGCGGCGAAGATGAAGCGATGACCTTTGCTTGAAGGGGGAGAAATAGGACCTATGATGTCCATACCCCAAGCTTCGAAAGGCCATGAGATCGCTGTAGGATGCAGCCATTCTGGAGGCATGTGAATGTAATCTCCATGAACTTGGCATTGTTGGCAGCGCTTGGCAAATTGCATTGCGTCAGCTACCATGGTAGGCCAGTAATATCCTAACCTTTTTATCTGATCATAGAGCTTAGGTCCAGCCTGATGAGCTCCGCAAAGACCAGCATGAACTTCTTTGAGTGTTTCTTCAGCCTCTTGTTGTGACAAGCAGCGTAGAAGTACTCCGTTGAAGGATTTCCTGTAAAGGATTTTTGAAGGAATATCCAAATGGAAGCTTCGGGTTCGCCTTTGGATGCTTACCCGTTCTTTTGGATCTTCAGGTAGGATTCCGAACATAATGTAATCAATGAACGGATCCCTCCAGTCGCCAATTGAAGTTTGAAGGATTGAAATCCGACTTCCGACCACTTGGTGGCATTCAGCAACTGCTTGGTGTGTGTTAAGAGGAGGAAGGATTCTTCTTTCGCACACTGTGATTTGCATGTTTTCCCCTTCCTGGATTGCCATGGATGCGGCAAGTCCGGCTAGGGCATCTGCACGTATATTTTCACCTCTACGAATGTGGGTGATGTGACAGATGTCAAACTTTTGCAGAAGTGATTGTGCCTTGTTGTAGTAGGGCAACAAATCTGGCTTCCTGACTTCAAATTTCTGATTCATCTGGTTGACGATCAGTTGAGAGTCTCCAAAGACCTCCAGCATGGTGATACCGGATTCGATGGCGAGTTCCAATCCTAAGATCAGAGCTTGATATTCAGCTGCATTGTTTGTGCATGGTTCCAGTAGCGAGAAAGCGTGTGGAATCATGTATTTGTCGGGGCTAACAAAGAGGATGCCAACTCCCGAGATCAGCTGTCTTTTTTCATTTGTCCTGGTTGCACCGTCAAAGTACATGTCCCAGGAGGCACTTTGTGAGAAAGTCTCCACATTGTAGACTGGTTCGTCTGGGAGATCATCTCTGAGTGGAGAATCTTTAGGCAATGGATGCTCTGCGAGGAAGTCCGCTAGAGCTTGCCCTTTGATTGCTTTTTGTGGTACATACCTAATATCAAATTGTGACAGAAGGATGGACCATTTTGCCAGTCGAGCATTGAGAGAACCTGCCTTTGTGACAAGGACCTTCAAGAGGTTGACCCTCGAGACCAGGTAGACTGTGTTGGAAAGCAAGTAGTGACGCAGCTTTTGTACGGCGAACATCACTGCAAGACATTCTTTTTCGACTGGAGAGTAGCGATGCTCTGCACCTACTAGCATGCGGCTGAGGTAATATAGAGCAGCTTCTTTTCTTTGATCATTTTCTTGCGCAAGCAGAGCTCCCAAAGAGTGATCAAGGGCTCTTGTGTACAAGATGAATGGTTTTCCAGTGGTAGGAGCAACTAACACTGGAGGTTTTGTCAGGTATGACTTGATGTCTTGGAAAGCAGCTTCACAGTCAGCATCCCAGACAAAGTTTACACCTTTTTTCATCAACCGGGAGAATGGACGACATTTCCCTGAAAGATTGGAGATGAACCGTCTGATGTAGGCTAATCTCCCTTGAAGCCCTTTGAGTTCTCTCAAGGTTCTTGGAGAGGGCATTTCTAGAATGGCTTTGACTTTTATGGGGTCAAGCTCTATTCCAGCTTTCCGAACTAAGAATCCGAGGAACTTACCCGACGAGACGCCGAAGAAGCATTTCAATGGATTCATTCGCAGTTTGTGTTTGCGAAGCCGGAGGAAGACTTCTCGAAGGTTTTCGAGATGATCTTCTTTTCTTTTGCTTTTGACGGCGAGATCATCAACGTAACATTCAACCGTCTTGTGCTGCATATCTTGGAATATTTTCATCATAGCCCTCTGATATGTGGCACCAGCATTCTTCAAACCGAATGGCATGACAGTGTAGCAATACACGCCAAATGGGGTTCGAAAGGATGTATGTTTTTCATCCTCAGGATGCATCTTTATTTGATTGTAGCCAGAGAAACCATCCATGAATGTCATTCGCTCGAATCCACAGGTATTATCAATCATTACCTCTGGTATGGGGAGCGGATCTTCTTCTTCATCATCTCTTTGTGGCTCAACATTGTTGATTTCCACTGGAGTAATGAGAGGTGCTGGGTCAGCAGCATTTTCTTGTACAGCCTCTTGGTCTTCTTCATCATCAGACCAGGATCCTTGTGGCTGTAGGGGGTTATACCAGATTACTGGCATAAGATGAGACTCAGGAACCCATTCTTCATCGGAGAGATATTCTCCTGTTTCAAGGGATTCCTCCCACTCATCTGTGTAGTTGGATTCAAATCCATCATCGGTGTCGCTGGATTCGTATCCATCAATGGAGAATCCAACTACCGAATTGCAAGAGTATGATGTCTCCTGCATGGCTTCTCTGAATTGAGGTGGCATGAAATCACTGAGAGTGAATTTCCTTACCCCCTTTGAAGTCTCTGGAAGGGATGTTTTTGTTACCTCCAGTGAAGCGGTAGAGGAAGCCTCTGCCTTTTCTTTGACCTCTAGTTTTGGCTGGGTCTTCTCTTGCCGTTTGAGCTTGAGGAGATGTTTCCTAGCCTGCCTTCGCTGTTGAGCTGTAGGCTTTATTTTCACGACCTCCCAATTTTCATCTTCCAGGAGATCGGGATGTACCCATATCGGTTGTCCGTCTGGTGTCGGGTAAGGAACCAGTTCCTCGGACGCTTCGATTGAGTTTATCACCTTGAAGTAAGTAGTGATCTTCTTCTTCGGTGATCTTGTTGTTTGTCCACATGTCACCATGTTGACGGAGGCAGACCCATAGTTTTTGTCAAAGGTGATGACTCCGTTTTTCCACATCTCATTTATTTTCTCTCTCACAACGAAGCATTGATTGAGAGGATGCGAGATCATCTGGTGGTATGGACAGTACCGAGGATCGTTGGTTTTGCCAACATCACCCGGTCTTTTTGGTTCAGGCAAGGTGAGCTTGCCGTTTGCCACAAGAGCCCCGAAGATTTCATCAACATCTTCATCAAACGGGTATTTCTTCTCTACTCGTTCTTTGAAGGCATCAGAGAGTTCAGGTCTCTTACCAGCAGCTTTGTTTTCAGCTTTCTTTGATGGCTGAGGAGCTGGCTTGGTCTGCACATTGAGGACCTCTTTCTTCTTTGGCTTAGAGGTTGCAATGGCGGTTGGCTCTTTTCTTGATGATTTCTGACTGTTGAGGTCTTTAATCACCGTTTCAGCTTCCATGGAAGCTTCTAGGAGTTCTCCCAGGTTTTTTGATTTGTTGCCGATGATCATGGAGCGGATTCTGGCTCTCATGTTGTTTCGGCAGATGTCGACTAGCGACGCTTGTGGCAATACATCAGAGCATTTGTATGCCATTGCTTTCCACTTGTGAATGAAGTCATATGTTGATTCATTCTCCCCCTGTTTTAGGCTGCACAGCTGAGCCATAGTAGCGGGATGATCCTCACCTTTGAAGTGAGTTAGGAAGCGTGTCTCTAGCATGGCCCAATTTTGGATTGAGTCCTCCGGCAGAGTGGAGTACCAATCGAAGGCCGTACCTTTTAGGGTACTTGCAAAGAGGCGGATCTTGAGTGCATCTTGATCCGCGATAGCTCCCGTCAGGATCTTGAAGTGGATGACGTGCTGTCTGGCTGATCCTTTCCCCGTATATGTTTGGAGAGTAGGATGCTTGAATTTGGTGGGGAACGGGACCGAGTCCATCCATAAGGGATATGGTGGCTTGATCCCACGCTCCTTGAGTATATCCTCTTCTTTTGCTTTGGCGAGGATACCGTCTACGTCCTTTTTGGTAAGGGCGCGTGACTCATTTTCTTCTCTATTTACCTCGTCGTCTTGATGATTCGGAGGAGGTTCATTGTTCGCCTGATTTTGGAAGGCGAGGAGAAGGTTTTCCATCAGAGTTTCAATCCTCTGCTGGCCCTGTTCCAACTGCTGGATGCGGGTGATCGCATCTTCTGGAGGTGGATTGCGGGGTGGTGGCTCAGAATTTGTAGCCAAGACATTCATCCTTCGTGATTCGAACGAAGAAACTGTCCTGGTGACTGAGCTGGGGCTCATTCTTTTTGAAGAGGAGCTCGAGGAAGGATCACTCTGCTGTCCTTTGCTTGAAGGAGCAGGGGATTCTTCTGAATGTCTTCTTGTCCTCGAGACGCTGCGGGTCATTGGACGTCGGACATGGATTTTTGTTGCTGATTTTTGGCGCCTTCTGGTTTTTTCCAACCATATGGACGGCAGCAACTTGGTTGGGTCTTTCTTTTTCGACCCATTTGGGAGAGACTTGAAGTGTGGGAGGCTGGGTCCTTTGCTTCTGTAGTCTCTTTTGTCGGTACGACGCGCGGCGGCGTATACGACGAGCAATTTGAGCTTCGGTCAGCTCTGACTGGGCTTTGACAATGAAGGATGTGCTCCCTCGGGCGCAGCAGCCGAGTCTATCTTCTTTGTAGCTGGGCAAGGACAGGATGCGAACCCTATCCTTCGCCAGTTGCAGCGAAGCTTTGAATTTGTGAAGTTCGGCCCCTGTAGATATGAAGGGTCGAACTGCAGATTTGTAGGCCTTAGCAGATGCTTGTGGAGGCCTTGTGATGCATGACTTGATTTTGGGCTTGTAGGAACAAGCCGGCTCATGCTGGGATGACTTTGAAGTCGGGTTGGAGATGGGTCTCTCCTCTTTCATGTAAGCAAGAGGATAGAACTGGTTCTCCTTGAGTGGGGCCAGGAATGCTGGCTTAGTGGATGCCTGGGACCTTCTTTGTTTTGGTGAAGGTCTTGGGGACCAAGTCTTGGGGTAGACCTGGTTGTTTGCAGGTTGAGGCTTCGTGGGGCTGCCACGGGCTTCAGGCCTTCTTGTGCTCGCCTTTGGTGTCACGGTAGTGACACGTTGAGAGGCGAGTTTCTGCTTCTTGGAGGGAGCAGCTTGTTCCTCAGGAAGTGGGAATGGTCCCAGCGTCCTGAAGACGATAGTCCGGGGAGTCGAGGTCGACCCGGAGTTCACAGAGTTGCCGAGGGAGTTGACACTTCGGCAGCTGATGGGGCGCTTGTAGGTGCGCGTGGTTTGCTTCTGTTGAAGCATGAGTTGGTGCTTGCTTTCGTCGAAAGTAATGGTTAGTGAAGCTGCCATTGTTAGTTTTTTCGAAAATTTCTGAAACAAGACCACATCCATTAGTAATCACAAGAATATAATGATCATAAATGGGAAGTTCTATGGTTTCGTCTTTTCAAATTGCTCGAGGTAGATGACCCAAGCAATATGAGGAAGGCAAAATGCCATAGAGGGTACAATTGTTCTGATCGCAGGTATGGTAAGCCCAGAATGGGCATCCCAGTGACTGCTAGAAGCAATTGTGAACTTAAATTCGACTTATCGAGAAGCAGAGCTTGCTCGAAGTAAGAAGAATATAAAGTTGGAGTTACAAATGTGCCGGTCGCAATACAGTAGACCCTGAAAGGGCGTACTAGTACCGCTAGACACAAATGTTTTGAGACCGCATCTATGAGATGAGATTCTCTGTTTTGAAAGGTCAAGATTAGATTCATCAAAGAGAGCAGATGGTATTCCAATCTGAACACGGGCTCAGCGATTTCCGCGAGCGCCAGTGCTCAGAAATAAATGAACCATGATTTCTCGGATCTGAATCTAAAAATGACGAGTTTTTTTTTTTTTTGAAAGGCCAATATCGGGTTCATCAAAGAGAGCAAAAGGCACTCCAATCTGAACACGGGCTCAGCGATTTCCGCGAGCGCCAGTGCTCAGAAAGAAGAAGACCAAGATTTCTCCAATCTAAACCCAAAATGACGGAAGTTTTTTTTTTTTGAAGTTTTTGAAGATTTTTTTTTTTAAAAAAAAATCTTTTTTTTTATTATTTATTTTTTTTATTTATTTTTTTATTATTTTTTTTTTAGATTTTTTTTTTTGAAATTTTTTTTTATTTTTTATTTTTTATTTTAAAATTTTTATTTTTAAAAATTTTATTTTTGAAAAAAATTTATTTAAAAGACGAGAGAGTACACATAGGCCTCCTAACCCGGTCTTATGAAATCTTGATTGATAGAATTGCCCCCAGGTAAGGGTAGGATTACTTAATGAACCCGTTTGGAGGACCCTTGCCTAGAACAGTCAAGCTGTCTCCACACTCTGGACAAGGCTTTTCTTTGAATCAACCATGATCAAAGAACACAGTTGGTTTAACCTTAGTGGTCTATGTCCTTTTTTATTTTTATATTTTTTTTATTTTATTTTTATTTTTATGAATTCATCGAAGAGAAACCATGGCCCAAAACCTTAGTCGAACAGGCTCAACATTTCTGCAAGCGCGATGAACGATAGGAACAGATCAAGGTTTCTCAATTTTGAATCCAAATTAAGAAATCTAAATTTTTTTTTTTTATATATATATATTTTTTTTTTGATTTTTAATGAACTCATCGAAGAGAAACCATGGCCCAAAACCTTAGTCGAACAGGCTCAACATTTCTGCAAGCGCGATGAACGATAGGAACGGATCAAGGTTTCTCAATTTTGAATCCAAATTGAGAAATCTAAATTTTTTTTTTATATATATATATATATATTTTTTTTTATTTTAAATGAACTCATCGAAGAGAAACCATGGCCCAAAACCTTAGTCGAACAGGCTCAACATTTCTGCAAGCGCGATGAACGATAGGAACGGATCAAGGTTTCTCAATTTTGAATCCAAATTGAGAAATCTAAATTTTTTTATATATATATATATATATATTTTTTTTTTTTTTTAATGAACTCATCGAAGAGAAACCATGGCCCAAAACCTTAGTCGAACAGGCTCAACATTTCTGCAAGCGCGATGAACGATAGGAACGGATCAAGGTTTCTCAATTTTGAATCCAAATTGAGAAATCTAAATTTTTTATATATATATATATATATATTTTTTTTTGATTTTTTAATGAACTCATCGAAGAGAAACCATGGCCCAAAACCTTAGTCGAACAGGCTCAACATTTCTGCAAGCGCGATGAACGATAGGAACAGATCAAGGTTTCTCAATTTTGAATCCAAATTGAGAAATCTGATTTTTTTTTTGTTTTTTTATATTTTTTGAAAAGAGAAAGAGTGGAAATAAATTCAAAGAATTAGAAATTTCCAAACAAAAAATCTCATCTCATTTTTTTTTTTTTTGCGGAATTCAACATAGGCCACCAATTATAAAGTAGCCAAGGAATCGAGAAAAGAAATATAAGCATAGAGCAAAATATATGATATGCAAATATTTCATTTCTAGCATCGTGTTCTCAAATAAACGGGTCCCACCGGGTGTGCCAGCTTGATGGACCGCGCTCCTGCTCGGTTCTACCGAGGTCGGCGGACGTGGGAGTCCGTCGGGTCCGACCCTTTCGTAACCGGGGGGCAGGGGCGTGCATCAACATTTCTTTTTTTGTGGGTGTGCCAGATTTTCTATTTTACTTGGAATTGCAAGTGGTGATCCGGAGATCAACCTTCGCAAGTAAAAAGGAAATCAACTTCTTTCAAGTTTTCCATTGCACATATATTTAAGAAAAGAGACATTTTCTTGATTTGCCGTGAAAGGCGATTTTTTGGCATTTATAGCCGATTTTGGCGTTTATAGCCGATTTTTTGGCGTTTATAGCCGATTTTGGCGTTTATAGTCGATTTACAACCCTTATCAATAATGAAAGACAAGAATTGTGATTTTTGTCTCTTTTGAAAAAATACAAACTACAATAAAAAGCAAGAAAAGGAGGATCTAACTTCTCAGGAGATTGTGGGGGACTCGTTTAGATTGACGGTCGCAAGCCATATGTGGGCTTCGCCATCATCCATGCAGATGAGAACAGAGGATGCTATTGATTCGCTTGGCTTGGCTATAACCTCAGATTTTTAGAAGACAAAGACCAAAAGGAGGTCCTATATCCAATAAAAAGCCGAGTAGACGGGCTGAAAAGCCATATCTAAGCCATTGGAGGCAGGAGGAGAAGGCAAGGACCTTGGGGGGGGGGTACCCCCCAAGGGACTTTTATCACCTTGTTGTGGTGGCCGGTGTAGAACTTCCGCAGAGTTTTCTCTCTTTTTCCTTTCTCTGGATTTCTGTGCTTTTTTCTCTGATTTTTCTGATGCTTTCTGATTGTGTTTTCTTCTTGGAGAGCCCTCCTATTTATAGGCTTTTAGGTAGCCTTTTAGGTGGGTTTATGGGCTTTTATTGTCATTAAGCCGCATAATGGGAGGAGTTACAAAATTGAATTGTTTATTTTGTAACTCCTTTTTCTTGTCTTCTGATTGGCCGGAGGAGATTGAGGGCATTTAATCGCCTTTAATCGCCATGATGGGAGGAGTTTCATGGTTTAAATGCCATGAATCTCTTGACTTGTAACTCCCGAATGCTTGCTTCTGATTGGGCCGTCCAAAGAAATGGATTAATGACTGTAATAAAGCTAGTCAATTAATCGCATTAAGTGGTCGCCGAGCAGCTGAAGAGTCGCGGGCCGTGCCACGTCTTTTTGAATTCTTCTGTTGATGATCATCGATGGATCTTCATGTAGATCGACATCAGATGACCATGTAATTTCAGGTGCTTGTTGCCAACAGCGGGTCGGTGCCATCTGTCCTGTCGATTTCTCGATCGGTCGGGTGGAAAGCACACTTTTTTTGGTTGACCGGGTGGCGATCAATACTGTCTTTGATACTCTTGATGATTTACCCGTGTTTTTGGACGGATATCAGAGGACTTGGTGTCCCAAAAGCATGAATTTTGGAAAGTACCAGAGGCTGGGCCCTTCGAATCGCGAAAAAAACGGCGAAAACCGGGGTTTCCGGGGCTTTGCCGGTGACCCCGGGGTCCATGGTCGCCGGCGACCCTGGCCCAGGGTCGCAGGGGCCTGCGACCTTGGGCCAGGGTCGCAGGGGCCTGCGACCCTGGCCCAGGGTCGCAGGGGGCTGCGACCCTGGGGGGGTTTTTCCCCCTTTCGTGTCCCGTTTTGCGTCCGTTTTTGCTTTTTTCTGATTCTTTTTTCTTCTGAACTTTTCCTTGACATTTTGACCATTTATTGGCCTGATTTCTTTGTAGGAAACCTGATGAGAATCCTTGCATTTTATTTTGCAAAGTTTCCAATTTCCTGAGAAAGCCTGGAGACTTTGTCGCGCAGAGTTGCCGATTTCCCGTCAGAAGCTGAAACTAGGCCAAACGATGTCGGAATGACCTGAAATTTGGTGTGAAGTCTCCTGAGCAATAAATAAGACCAACCATAGGCTTTTGTTTGAGTTTCGAAGCCGTTTGGGGTCCTATCACCTGCAGACTTGCTTTTTGTCGCGATGAAGATGTCGCGGTTTGATGTGTGGTCAACCGTTGTCCGATTGACTTGAAATTTGACAGGGAACCTATTGGGGTCATTTTAAGATGATCCATAGGTTCTGTCTTGGAAACCATGGTCCCGGAGAGCTTTTGTCGCCGAGAGCTCCTTTTCGGCTGTCGGAGAAGCGAAGTTAGGCCAAATGATTTTGAAATGGCCCGAAACTTCTTGTGTACTCCTCTTTTGGCTGTCTGGAAGAATCTTGCAGTTTTTGTTTGATTCTGACAAGATTTTATTTTTGGAAGCAGCATTGCCTATTTATGGCAGGTTGCGACTTCATGTAGCTCTTCGGATCTTGATGAGGCAAAGTGACATTTTTGGTGTCAACATATAGAATGAAGAGGTAGAACTGTTTATGATTTGGTATTGGATGAGATTCAGCCGTGAGATGAGAGAGTCTTAATGGGAAAGGGTGAGGTGGAGATAAAAGAGTGGTTGGAACAAGGGACTGTTGGTGACTTGGTGTTGAATAAGGATTAGAAAATGAATAAAGAATGAGAGTGACTTGAGGGAGAATATTTGCTTAAGAAGTACATGGGAAGAGAGAGAAGAATTAAATAAAATATTAAAACTTATTACAATCTTCTCTTTGGTGATATCTTCCTATTCGGATTTCTGTTGGACTCAACCCAAGAATTAAAGTTGCACCATTTTTCGTTCCGGACAATATGAGCCCAATATTGGATATGTTCCGGGAAACTCCTGATTTCATCAAATTTACCACAATGCCCTTATGCTTGATTCTTCATCCATTTAGCATCAAATATGAGCACTTCTCTTGCAACTCAGATATGGAAACTTCTTGATTCAGCAAGAATCTCTCAAAACTCAAAACATAAAAGTTGTAGATCTTTTTCTTGGCGTTCCATAGCATCTTGAATCATCTCAATTGGAGTTCGGAGGAGAGAGTTATGCCCAAATTACGAAGCGATGTCAAAACTATCCAAGATCACTCAAGTAGCTTTGTTTTGCACATAGCACCTCCATTTGCATCCTAAAGAAAAATATAAGAATAATGAGTACATTTAGGCATCAAATAAGTATAAAGGACTAAACATTAATGGAGAAAAATATAACATTTTGCATTCTCATCACTAAGCTCGAGCTTAGGATAAAATTTCGTAAGCACATGCTTGTGGGGCCCACCTTTGGTCCGTCCAAATAGACAAAACATATGACCCTCCCGAAATTGCACATGTCCACCAACTTTCGGTGAGATCGGAATTTACTGGGCCGTTGGATCGACTATGTATCGATCCGGATGAACCGTTGACCATTAAACTTTTGTGCCCATATGGAGATCGATGATAGAAATTACGGTTGGGGTTGATTTTTTGCAGAGAGGAGGATCCCAAGTAGTCCTTGAAATTCCCCTCATCCCCATCCCCATGTGGGCCTCACCACGTACACTTAGGCTTACCTTATTCTAAGCTTGAGCTTAGGAGAGCTGGCCTCATATATATATAATATGGGAGAGCACTATTTGAATCTTAGGAATTTTGAGCCCTTGGATCTATATACATAAATCCAAGGGCTGATATTTGTCCAGCATGCTATACAGTTATTAAACTCCCCCTAAAATGCAAACCACTTCCCTCTCTCTCTCACTCTCCATCAAAAGAAATCCAAGCATATGAACCACCCAGGCGCAGCAGCACCTCTCTCTCTCTCTCTCTCTCTCTCTCTCTCTCTCTCTCCCCCTCTACCTGGGCATTGGCTCCCTCGGTTCAACTCTCTGCTCTATAGATTCCTGAGTACAGAATCCAAAGGCCCCACTCCCAGATATCTTCTCTGTAAATGCATTCTCAGGCCCTTCTGCAGGTTTGCTCCTTTACTCCTATTTATTATATAGATTTCGGTGGCCTGTAGTTGATTTGGGTTTGGTGGGGTTTGATGTTTGGATCTTATTAATGTTGACATTGGGTTGAATTTAGTTGCATCTGAATTCTAAATTCTGTTTCATTAGAGTAGTTGCATGAATAGCAGTACATTGGATAAAGAAAGAAAGAAATATGCTTTCCAGTCAAAATTTCAGGGAACGTTTAGTAGCTGTAAGGTCTGTGACCTTACTGGGTCAGTTGGGCCCAAAACCCGGCCCGTTGACCCGTTTTAATTTGTTATTATTTTATTTAATTATATTTTAGATATTTAAGTGGGTTTAGATCATGAGCGAGTTTCTTTTAGCATTAGAATAGTATCTGCGAAGTTTCGTTTGATTCCGAGTTCGTTTGATCATAGCAGGGGGGTAGTTTACAATTTAGGGAAAATTGAGTGTTTTTCCAAAATATTCCAAACACCGTAATTTATGGGTTCGTTGGAAAGGTCTTGTCGTACTGATAACTTTTGTCTCTTGATTCATCGCGATCCGGCGATCAAAAATCTTTCAAGTGGTCCATTCTTTGACCGGACCCACTTAAAGGGCGATACAGTCTTTTCCCCTTAATTGTCTTCTTAAACGAAAGCCTAACCCTAAATTCATTTCATTCTCTGCAACCGACGAAGTAACCCAGCAGCCTCCCTCTTTCTTCCTTTTCCTTTCTCAAGCCAGATCTCAGCCCTAGAAGACTCTGTTCGAAGATCTGATCCGCTAGGATTCATCCTCGCTATTCCCTCTTGCTTCCGGTATCAAATTGGTAAGCATTCTCATACTTTCATCTTTTCATTCGTTTTTCTTTTTGGTTAGATTTAGGTCCGATCTTGATTCGTTCCTTCCTATCTTCTTTCTGGTTTACTAGATTTCGATTTCTCGGGTTAGATCGTGGATCTTGCGGTAGGAAGATTTCTCCTCGCGTTTACCCAATTTCAATCTTCTGACATTGAGGCAAGTAGATTTACACTACATAATATAACATGTGTGTTGTTCCTTTATTGATTTGCAATGGTTCTTGATAGACTTCCCCTTTAATTCCAAGCTTGTCTAATTTTAATTGGAAATCATTGGTTAGGTTATGTTTTGGAGAAAATGTTGATTTTAGGTTGATTAGAGTTTGCTTAAGTTGATTAAATGAAATTGAATGTGATGTATGGATTGATGGATTGAATGAGAGGAATGGGGAGCACGAAGGCTCAGTTTTCTGCAGGTTTGGTCTTAGAATGACCGGAAGAAAAAGGGAGCAGAAACCCAAATTCGGACTACAGGCTCGCTGTCCGATCGATTGGTCGCACAGTGTGATCAATCGGACAACGAACAGTTCCCCAAATTAACTGTGGACGATCACAGTCCCATCGATCGGTCACACAGTCCGATCGATCGGTCTGTGAAAACTCTCAGTTAACTGGGAGGTGCCCAGTGCCGATCAATCAGTCACTCAGTCCGATCGATCGGACTGTGCACTAACTGTGAGGTGTTTCGATCGGAGGATGCATGGTCACTGAAACTTCAAGGGCTTGTAATTATCAATCCGCCCGTTGGATCTTCACATATAATATATCGTTGGAAAGCCCTTGAGATAGATAATTCAATGGTTCTGGTTTCATCTCGATCGGAGATCGGAAAGTGATGTGATTAGTTGAATTAAACTTTTGTAACTTAAGGAAGAGACTGTTTGACCTAGGTTTGGGACTTAGATGTTGGAAACCATTAACTTACTATCACATGACCATAAATGGGTTGAAATCGAATCACATGCTTGGTGTGAATTCGATGGGTTGTCTAGGTATTCGTGTATTATACGTAGCGTAACCGAATGCACAAGGAGTTGAATTTAATGATGCTCAACATGATTGTACACCAAGGAAGTTATCTTAAGAGCATCATTAATCCAATTTCCTCATGTACTCCGTTAGAATACGTTGAATACAGGGATGACAACACTTACTTAGGATTTGGATTGTAATTCCCCTTTGACTTGTGATTTATCCGTTGATGACATTCCTTGTACACTCTCTGACATAAGACACGTAATCAATTATGAAACATAAGTTCTTGTAGAATATAAGTCTTGGACTTGACTTAGAGTGTACCATAGGAACCCGTGTCTTGTTTTGATGAACATGACTGGCTAGTATGAAGGGGATTATCACGTGGCTTGTCTTGTATTGATCTGGAAGAGATAATCCCTAAGAACTTGTCTTATGCTTGGAACTAGCCAGACTTGCTTGTCTTGTCTGTCCTTGAGTCAAAACCACTTTATTATTGTTTGCATATCATGGCCATCTGCAGTTTGGGATTTAATGACGAATCGGTTACTCCGGTTGTCGGGGTGGGCAGTCGGCGTAGGACGGCGTCCATGGCGTTGAATAGCTGGGAGCGGGCTAGGACCGTGCTGCTATTCCTAAGACAGGGAGCTAGGATCCCACTGGAGCCGGACTATGGTATCAGTAGTCCAAGGGGATTGTTACTGGTACCCCGGGAGGTGGCATAGGACATCCTCGGAGTCTCCCTCTTGCTTGTCTTGCTTGCATTTGCATGGATAGTAGTTATTGTTAGATGATTGCTAGGATTCCTGTTATTGTTTCTACAAATTAATGTCGCTTTATGCCTAGCTTCATATTCTTGTATTCATATGATCTTATACTTGTCATTACTCTACACCTGATGCATGTCATGTTTATTATGTTTTGTATATCTATTGCTCAACATGTCGTTGATGTACAGACACATCAGGTGAGTTCATCTACGAGGAGCAGGCAGGTGAGGAGATCGCAGAGGATCTCCAACCAGCAGAGGAGGCACGAGAGTGGCATGCCGATGACGTAGAGTAGCGTCATCACTCCCGGCACGAGAGAGATACATGGGGATTCTTTTAGATTATTCTTTATTCATTATTTCTCTCGTTGGACCTTTCTTTTATTATTGACTTCCATATTTTTATTGGCCTTGTATCTTGGGATGGCCAATGTAATAAATAACTTAATTCTTAGTTTTGTTACTCTTTCTTGCAATTTTAATTTAATGAGATTATTACCCATTGCTTGAGATTCCATATGCCTAGAGTTCAATGAACTCCATGTTTATTGTGACACATGAGGTTGGAAATATTAAATCCTCACCGCGGACTACGATCCGTGGACCCAAAGGATAAAATTTTTAAATAGTCCTAAATTTCACTCTCCGGATCCAGTTATTTCTTTAATCGGGTTCGGGGAACGCGACAAATTGGAATCAGAGCCGACTCTCGACTAGTTCGAGTGTGGGTCCCTTACCGTGGTCTGGTGCAAGTGGGCGGGTTTCCATGTGGGCAGGCCGAGAGGGCTGGCAGGCTACTGCAGAGGGACGTGCAGCCTTTAAAGGGGGTGGAATGTGACGCCCCGGAGTCCCACATCGACTATAGAGAGGAAAGTGAATGGGATTATATGTAAAGCTTACACCCTTACCTTGCATGAGGCCTTTTGATGGGTTGAGGCCCATCAGAAACAAAACCGTGAGGCCAGTGGGCCAAAGCGGACAATATCATGCATGTGTATAGGGCGGGGCGTTACAAATGGTATCAGAGCAATTCCAGAAGAAGTTTATCCCGGAGCACTACAGGGATCAAAAGATGGAGGAGTCCGAGAGGCTGGTACAGGGTGACTTGACAGTACAGGATTATGAGATTGCCTTCACCCATCTATCTCGATTTGCTGAGAGTCTGATTCAGCCAGAGTCAGAGAGAGTCCGGAGATTTATGAAGGGACTGCGAGCTGATATTAAGATGCAAGTACAGCGCAGCAGATTGACCAACTATGATGATGTGGTCAACGAAGCTTATTGGGCAGAGGAGTCCCTTAAGGAGGTGATTGCTTTAGAGCAGCAGAGGATCTTAGCATTGATCCCTCCACCCAGGACACAGGGATCTTTGTCTCTGTCATATCAGCAGCCGGCACCTAAAAGGCTACGGTTTGAGCCTACACTCCGACCGCAGCCACAGAGTGTCTCTTGCATGCATTGTGGCGGGAATCATTTTGGCCGTGATTGCAGGAAGCAGTCCGGTGCATGTTTCAACTGTGGAGATCCAGGGCATAAGGTTCGTTTTTGCCCAGGGAAGACAAGAGTAGCACCGCCACCACCTTTTCCAGCTCCGGCGCCCAGGCCACCACATCCTGCGTAGCCGTTGAGACAGATGCCTCCTGAACAGGCCAGGCCACAGCAGCAGCAACAACAGATGATAGTCCGACCACCTCAGCCACCGCAGCAGCGCCCTCCAGTACCTCAGCAGTGCTATCAGCAGAGACCCTCAGGACCCAGATTCCAGGGGCGTGGTCAGAGACCACCGCAGCAGTATCATCAGCAGCGTCCCCAGCAGGCAGGGAGAGCTTATGCTCTGACACATGAGGAAGCAGAGGCTGCAGGGAATGTCATAGAAGGTACACTTTTAGTTTGTGGATTTGATGCTAAAGTTCTGTTTAATCCTGGATCCACACACTCGTTTGTTGCACCAGCATTTATACTGCATTTGGGGGAGGATAAGTAGATACTGCCCTATGATTTGATGGTAGCTATCCCTGTAGGTAGACATGTAGCTTGTAATGTCATCTACCCTAGGTGTAGTATTCAGATTGGGGAAGTTAAGTTGACCGTCAGTTTGATCATCTTACCGATGGCAGAGTTTGATGTGATACTCGGTATGGATTGGTTAGCTAAGAACCGAGCGGTGTTAGATTGTTTTAACAAGACTGTGAAGTTGCAGAGTGCAGACCGTAGTGTTGAGTTTATTGGAGCTGAAAAGCCCATCTCCACTCGGTTGATTTCTGCATTGAAGGCAGAGCGGTTGATGAGGAGCGGTTGCGAAGGTTTTATTGCATTTATTGCGGAAGATAAGGAGTCCAAGTCTGTTGATGAGATTCCAGTGGTGCGAGAATTCCCAGATGTGTTTCCGGAGGAGATTCCTGGATTGCCACCTGTTCGTGAGTTGGATTTAACGATTGAATTGCAGCCAGGGACAGCACCTATTTCGAAGGCCCCTTATAGGATGGCACCAGCAGAATTGAAAGAGTTAAAAACTCAGATTGGAGATCTGTTGGATAAGGGTTTTATCAGGCCCAGTGTTTCACCAGTGGGGAGCTCCGGTGATATTTGTGAAGAAGAAGGACGGGACAATGAGGATGTGCATAGATTACAGATAGTTGAACCAGATGACTGTTAAGAACAAGTACCCGTTACCGAGGATCGATGAGCTATTCGATCAATTACAAGGAGCCCAATTCTTTTCAAAGATAGATCTGCGTTCCGGTTATCACCAGTTACGAGTCAGAAAAGAGGATTTTCCTAAGACTGCATTTCGGACGAGATATGGACATTTTGAGTTTCTCGTGATGCCTTTTGATTGACAAATGCTCCAGCAGTTTTTATGGCATTGATGAATAAGGCATTTGCTCCTTTCTTGGATCAGTTTGTGGTAGTCTTCATAGATGATGTGTTGGTGTACTCGAAGACTAAGGAGGAGCATGAGCATCAGTTGAGAACTTCTTTGCAGCTTTTGAGGGATAACCAACTGTATGCTAAGTTGAGCAAATGTGAGTTTTGGTTGGAACAAGTGGCATTTTTGGGCCATATAATCTCTAAGGAAGGACTGACAGTGGATCCCAAGAAGATTGCAGCAGTTGTCAATTGGAGTAGCCCGCGGAATGTAGCGGAGATTCGTAGTTTCCTTGGACTTGCAGGTTACTACCGAAGGTTTGTGAAAGGATTCGCTACTATAGCATCTCCGTTGACTAAGTTGATGAGGAAGGATATTCCGTTTGTGTGGACGGAGGGGCGTGAAAAGAGTTTCCAAGAGCTAAAGACCAGATTGACTACAGCACCTATACTTGCCTTACCCGCTGGAAGTGGAGGATTTGTGATTTTCACAGATGCAGCAGGAGTAGGTTTGGGATGTGTTCTCATGCAGCATGACAAGGTGATAGCCTATAGATCGAGGCAATTGAAAGACCATGAGAAGAAATATGCCACACATGACTTGGAGTTAGCAGCAGTAGTGTTTGCATTGAAGTTGTGGAGGCACTATTTATATGGGGAGAGATTTGAGGTGCATACAGATCATAAGAGTCTGCAATACCTGTTTACACAGGGTGATTTGAATAACAGGCAGAGGAGATGGATGGAGTACATAAAAGATTATGATTTTCCGATCAAATACCATCCTGGAAGAGTGAATGTTGTAGCAGATGCTCTTAGTAGGAAGGCAGCATTCAGTGGGTGTATAATGCCTGAATGGAGATGGATGGAGCAATTCAGAGATATGGATGTGGAAGTCTGGCCAGTTAATGAGAAGGTCCTAGTTGCTACTATGGGAATTTGGGAGCCTAAGATAGTTAATAGGATTAAGGAATGCCAGAAGGATGATCCAGAATTACAGAGAATCATTGATCATGTGAATGACAAGCCAGAGTTCAGATTGATAGAGGGAGTTTTGTACTGCAAGGATAGGTTGTGTGTGCCAAATGTTCAAGATATCAAGTCAGAGTTGATGACAGATGCGCACCACACCAGATATTCTATTCACCCAGGGAGTACCAAAATGTATCAGAATTTGAAGAATCACTATTGGTGGGTGAAAATGAAGAAAGAGATAGCAGAATTTGTCTCAAGGTGTATGACTTGTCAGTAGATTAAGGCAGAGCACAAGAAGCCTCCTGGTTTACCTCACCCGTTGGATATTCCACAGTGGAAATAGGAGAATATCACCATGGATTTCGTGTCGGGATTGCCGAACACCAAGAAAGGCAATGATGCTATTTGGGTGATTGTGGATAGATTGACTAAATCAGCCCATTTCTTGCCATTCAAGACTGGACAGTTTATGGATAAGATGACTAAGATGTACAGGGACAATATAGTCAAGTTGCATGGAGTACCTAAGTCCATAGTGTCCGATCGAGACACTAAGTTTGTCTCTCGGTTTTGGTCTACTTTCCAGTCATCTATGGGTACCCAGTTGAAGTTTAGCACAGCTTACCACCCTCAGACAGATGGACAGTCAGAGGGTACAATCCAGACATTGGAAGATCTCCTCCGAGCATGTGTTTTGGATTTCAAGGAAAGCTGGGATGAGAGTTTGCCTCTATGTGAGTTTGCCTACAATAACAGCTATCATTCAAGTATTGGTATGGCACCATTTGAGGCATTGTATGGAAGAAGATGCAGAACCCCATCATGTTGGGAGGAAGTTGGAGTTCGGAGCTTTCATGGCCCCTCAGAGATTGCTGATTCCAGTGAGAAGGTCAGAGTTGTTCAGATGCGAATGAAGGAATCACGGGATCGTCAAAAGAGCTATGCAGACAAGAGGCGGAGACCTTTAGAATTCCAGGTTGGAGATATGGTTTTCCTGAAAGTGTCTCCGATGAGAGGTGTTATCAGATTTGGACAGAAAGGGAAGCTTGCCAAGAGGTTTGTGGGACCATTTGAGATTAAGAGCAAGATTGGAGACGTGGCTTATCGTCTAGTGCTACCGCCATAGTTAGCGGGTGTGCACGACGTATTTCATGTCTCAATGCTTCGGAAGTACATTCCAGATCCCACCCACGTGTTGCAGCACGAGCCACTTCAGCTTCAGGCAGATGTCACCTACGTGGAGCGTCCAGCACAGATCATCGACACTAAGGAGGTAGCGTTGCGTACTAAGACCATCCAATGGGTCAAGGTACAGTGGGAGAATCACAGTCCAGAGGAAGCAACGTGGGAGCTGAAGGAGTAGATCCAGAAGACGTACCCTTATCTTTTTCCAGATGAGGTATGTTTAGGCATTTGGGGGACCAAATGTTCTTTTTATTTGTGAGAGTTGTAAGGTTTGTGACCTTACTGGGTCAGTTGGGACCAAAACCCGGCCCGTTGACCCGTTTTAATTTGTTATTATTTTATTTAATTTTATTTTAGATATTTAAGTGGGTTTGGATCATGAGCGAGTTTCTTTTAGCATTAGAATAGTATCTGCGAAGTTTCATTTGATTCCGAGTTCGTTTGATCATAGCAGGGGGTAGTTTGCAATTTAGGGAAAATTGAGTGTTTTTCCGAAATATTCCAAACGCCGTGATTTATGGGTTCGTTGGAAAGGTCTTGTCGTACTGATAACTTTTGTCTCTTGATTCATCGCGATCCGGCGATCAAAAATCTTTCAAGTGGTCCATTCTTTGACCGGACCCACTTAAAGGGCGATACAGTCTTTTCCCCTTAATTGTCTTCTTAAACGAAAGCCTAACCCTAAATTCATTTCATTCTCTACAACTGACGAAGTAACCCAGCAGCCTCCCCCTTTCTTCCTTTTCCTTTCTCAAGCCAGATCTCAGCCCTAGAAGACTCTGTTCGAAGATCTGATCCGCTAGGATTCATCCTCGCTATTCCCTCTTGCTTCCGGTATCAAATTGGTAAGCATTCTCATACTTTCATCTTTTCATTCGTTTTTCTTTTTTGTTAGATTTAGGTCCGATCTTGATTCGTTCATTCCTATCTTCTTTCTGGTTTACTAGATTTCGATTTCTCGGGTTAGATCGTGGATCTTGCGGTAGGAAGATCTCTCCTCGCGTTTACCCAATTTCATTCTTCTGACATTGAGGCAAGTAGATTTACACTACATAATATAACATGTGTGTTGTTCCTTTATTGATTTGTAATGGTTCTTGATAGACTTCCCCTTTAATTCCAAGCTTGTCTGATTTTAATTGGAAATCATTGGTTAGGTTATGTTTTGGAGAAAATGTTGAAATTAGGTTGATTAGAGTTTGCTTAAGTTGATTAAATGAAATGGAATGTGATGTATGGATTGATGGATTGAATGAGAGGAATGGGGAGCACAAAGGCTCAGTTTTCTGCAGGTTTGGTCTTAGAATGACCGGAAGAAAAAGGGAGCAGAAACCCAGATTCGGGCTACAGGTTCGCTATCCGATCGATCGGTCGCACAGTGCAATCGATCGGACAATGAACAGTTCCCCAAATTAACTGTGGACGATCACAGTCCGATCGATCGGTCACACAGTCCGATCGATCGGTCTGTGAAAACTCTCAGTTAACTGGGAGGTGCCCAGTGCCGATCGATCAGTCACTCAGTCCGATCGATCGGACTGTGCACTAACTGTGAGGTGTTCAGTGCCGATCGATCGCACCTTTGGTGCGATCGATCGGAGGGTGCATGGTCACTGAAACTTCAAGGGCTTGTAATTATCAACCCGCCCGTTGGATCTTCACATATAATATATCGTTGGAAAGCCCTTGAGATAGATAATCCAATGGTTCTGGTTTCATCTCGATCGGAGATCGAAAAGTGATGTGATTAGTTGAATTAATGATTCAACTTTTGTAACTTAAGGAAGAGACTGTTTGACCTAGGTTTGGGACTTAGATGTTGGAAACCATTAACTTACTATCACATGACCATAAATGGGTTGAAATCGAATCACATGCTTGGTGTGAATTCGATGGGTTGTCTAGGTATTCGTGTATTACACGTAGCGTAACCGAATGCACAAGGAGTTGAATTTAATGATGCTCAACATGATTGTACACCAAGGAAGTTATCTTAAGAGCATCATTAATCCAATTTCCTCATGTACTCCGTTAGAATACGTTGAATACAGGGATGACAACACTTACTTAGGATTTGGATTGTAATTCCCCATTGACTTGTGATTTATCCGTTGATGAACATTCCTTGTACACTCTCTGACATAAGACACGTAATCAATTATGAAACATAAATTCTTGTAGAATATAAGTCTTGGACTTGACTTAGAGTGTACCATAGGAACCCGTGTCTTGTTTTGATGAACATGACTGGCTAGTATGAAGGGGATTATCACGTGGCTTGTCTTGTATTGATCTGGAAGAGATAATCCCTAAGAACTTGTCTTATGCTTGGAACTAGCCAGACTTGCTTGTCTTGTCTGTCCTTGAGTCAAACCACTTTATTATTGTTTGCATATCATGGCCATCTGCAGTTTGGGATTTAATGACGAATCGGTTACTCCGGTTGTCGGGGTGGGCAGTCGGCGTAGGACGGCGTCCATGGCGTTGAATAGCTGGGAGCGGGCTAGGACCGTGCTGCTATTCCAAGGACAGGGAGCTAGGATCCCACTGGAGCCGGACTATGGTATCAGTAGTCCAAGGGGATTGTTACTGGTACCCCGGGAGGTGGCATAGGACATCCTCGGAGTCTCCCTCTTGCTTGTCTTGCTTGCATTTGCATGGATAGTGGTTATTGTTAGATGATTGCTAGGATTCCTGTTATTGTTTCTACAAATTAATGTCGCTTTATGCCTAGCTTCATATTCTTGTATTCATATGATCTTATACTTGTCATTACTCTACACCTGATACATGTCATGTTTATTATGTTTTGTATATCTATTGCTCAACATGTCGTTGACTTTGTTCCTTGATGTACAGACACATCAGGTGAGTTCTTCTACGAGGAGCAGGCAGGTGAGGAGATCCCAGAGGATCTCCAACCAGCAGAGGAGGCACGAGAGTGGCATGCCGATGACGTAGAGTAGCGTCATCACTCCCGGCACGAGAGAGATACATGGGGATTCTTTTAGATTATTCTTTATTCATTATTTCTCTCGTTGGACCTTTCTATTATTATTGACTTCCATATTTTTATTGGCCTTGTATCTTGGGATGGCCAATGTAATAAATAACTTAATTCTTAGTTTTGTTACTCTTTCTTGCAATTTTAATTTAATGAGACTATTACCCATTGCTTGAGATTCCATATGCCTAGAGTTCAATGAACTACATGTTTATTGTGACACATAAGGTTGGAAATATTAAATCCTCACCGCGGACTACGATCCGTGGACCCAAAGGACAAAATTCTTAAATAGTCCTAAAATTCACTCTCCGGAGGTTATTTCTTTAATCGGGTTCGGGGGACGTGACAGTAACTGTATTAGTAGAATGAACTTCTTCTCCGGTGAAGAGCGGCGGCAGCAACAATAGATGGTTGCTGTCTACAAAACACGAAACAAGAGACACCCATTCTTCTTCGATATTTCAAAAATTCTGCGATTGAATTCTAGAGATCAGATCCTCTTCTCCAGTCTTCCTCTCTGCAAAGTTTCAATGGACAAGTAAACCAGGACCTTCTCTTCTATTATGCGAATGATTCTGCAATCAGGTACCACGCCCAACGTCAATGACGAACTCCGCGTGGCCCACCAGAGATAAAAAAAACTTCTCTAGAATACCCAAAGTCTCGATAGAGTCTGTCTCTCACTATCTGCTATCAACAAACCTTCTCTGGAGCAGTTGTATTCACTTTGTTCCTCTTCTCCGCTGATCTTCTGCAAATTGGATTGGCCCACCTATCAGATCTTCTGATCTCTGCAATTATATAACTGCTCCAGCCGAAAACCTACACCTTTGTAAATGTAGCCCCATGTGGTAATTACTCGAACCATAATTCAAAGCAATTGATTTTAGGAAGTTTCATAAGGATTTGCCCACTATCCAGTGTATGATCAGATAAAGAACCTTTTTAAAGAGAAAAATCAGATTTGGCTTGATTGATTGTGGGATCCACGGATTGATCCGATCACAGATCTGGTCCGTCCATCAGGCCGGATATGGTGGGACAACTTGCACTTTGCGGTTTGATCTGAGATTATCAGAGATGGGCCACATTCCATGTGCGATTGATAGAGTGCACTCAACTGTTAAACTCAAAAACCATGATTTGAGTTATTCCCTTTTTTTAACAGTGGGGCCTAGGTGGGCCACCTTTGAAAATCTGGTCCATATATCATGTAGAGGGACCTTGGGCGACCTTGAGGGTAGAGAATGATCTTGAGCAGGGCCAGTGAGAATCACTATCCAAGTCTCCAAGATGTTGTATGCGTGAGGCAACATGCAGGTTCTGTTGGCTTTTTTTCTCAGGCCTGATGAGGATAGAAAAGAGAGCAAATAGATAAGGGTGATGACATCGTGCAAATGATAAGATAGGAAAGAGATAAGGGAGGTGTATGGTGGTATGGGGGTGCATGGGAATAAGGGATATAGTTGAACTTTTGCACATGTTGGCTTAATACATTTATAAAAATCTATATAATATGGGAGAGCACTATTTGAATCTTAGGACATTTTGAGCCCTTGGATCTATGTACATAAATCCAAGGGCTGATATTTGTCCAGCATGCTATACAGTTACTAAACTCCCCCTAAAATGCAAACCACTTCCCTCTCTCTCTCACTCTCCATCAAAAGAAATCCAAGCATATGAACCACCCAGGCGCAGCAGCACCTCTCTCTCTCTCTCCCCCCTACCTGGGCATTGGCTCCCTCGGTTCAACTCTCTGCTCTATAGATTCCTGAGTACAGAATCCAAAGGCCCCACTCCCAGATATCTTCTCTGCAAATGCATTCTCGGGCCCTTCTGCAGGTTTGCTCCTTTACTCCTATTTATTATATAGATTTCGGTGGCCTGTAGTTGATTTGGGTTTGGTGGGGTTTGATGTTTGGATCTTATTAATGCATCTGAATTCTAAATTCTGTTTGATTAGAGTAGTTGCATGAATAGCAGTACATTGGATAAAGAAAGAAAGAACTATGCTTTCCAGTCAAAATTTCAGGGAACGTTTAGTAACTGTATTAGTAGAATGAACTTCTTCTCCGGCGAAGAGCGGCGGCAGCAACAATAGATGGTTGCTGTCTACAAAACACGAAACAGAGACACCCGTTCTTCTTCGATATTTCAAAAATTCTGCGATTGAATTCTAGAGATCAGATCCTCTTCTCCAGTCTTCCTCTGCAAAGTCATGGACAAGCAAACCAGGACCTTCTCTTCTATTATGCGAATGATTCTGCAATCAGGTACCGCCCAACGTCAATGACAAACTCCGCGTGGCCCACCAGAGATAAAAAAAACATTCTCTAGAATACCCAAAGTCTCGATAGAATCTGTCTCTCACTCTCTGCTATCAACAAACCTTCCCTGGAGCAGTTGTATTTGCTTTGTTCCTCTTCTCCACTGATCTTATGCAAATTGGATTGGCCCACCTATCAGATCTTATGATCTCTGCAATTCTGCAACCGCTCCAGCCGAAAACCTACACCTTTGTAAATGTAGCCCCATGTGGTAATTACTCGAACATAATTAAAAGCAATTGATTTTAGGAAGTTTCATAAGGATTGCCCACTATCCAGTGTATGATCAGATAAAGAACTGTTTTAAAAGAGAAAAACCAGATTTGGCTTGATTGATTGTGGGATCCACGGATTGATCCGATCACAGATCTGTCCGTCCATCAGGCCGGATATGGTGGGACAACGTGCACTTTGTGGTTTGATCTGAGATTGATCAGAGATGGGCCACGTTCCATGTGAGATTGATAGAGTGCACTCACTGTTAAACTCAAAAAACCATGATTTGAGTTATTCCGTTTTTTTAACAGTGGGGCCTAGGTGGGCACCTTTGAAAATCTGGTCCATATATCTGTAGAGGGACCTTGGGCGACCTTGAGGGTAGAGAATGATCTTGAGCAGGGCCAGTGAGAATCACTATCCAGTCTCCAAGATGTTGTATGCGTGAGGCAACATGCAGGGTTTCTGTTGGCTTTTTTTCTCAGGCCTGATGAGGATAGAAAGAGAGCAAATAGATGAGGGTGATGACATCGTGCAAATGATAAGATAGGCAAAGAGATAAGGGAGGTGTATGGTGGTCTGGGGGTGCATGGGAATAAGAGATATAGTTGAACTTTGCACATGTTGGCTTAATACATTTATAAAATCTATATAATATGGAGAGCACTATTTGAATCTTAGGACATTTTTGAGCCCTGGATCTATGTACATAAATCCAAGGGCTGATATTTGTCCAGCATGCTAGACAGGTTACTAAACTCCCCCTAAAATCCAAACCACTTCCTCTCTCTCACACTCTCCATGGAAAGAAATCCAAGCATATGAACCACCCAGGCGCAGCAGCACCTCTCTCTCTCTCTCTCCCCCTCTCCCTGGGCATTGGCTCCCTCCGGTTCAACTCTACTGCTCTATAGATTCCTGAGTACAGAATCCAAAGGCCCCACTCCCAGATATCTTCTCTGCAATGCATTCTCGGGCCCTTCTGTTGGTTTGCTCCTTTACTCCTATTTATTATATAGATTTCGGTGGCCTGTAGTGATTGGGTTTGGTGGGGTTTGATGTTTGGATCTATTAATGCTGACATTGGGTGAATTTAGTTGCATCTTTATTCTAAATTCGTGTTTGATTAGAGTAGTTGCATGAATAGCAGTACATTGGATAAAGAAAGAAAGAACTATGCTTTCCAGTCAAAATTTCAGGGAACGTTTAGTAACTGTATTAGTAGAATGAACTTCTTCTCCGGCGAAGAGCGGCGGCAGCAACAATAGATGGTTGCTGTCTACAAAACACGAAACAGAGACACCCGTTCTTCTTCGATATTTCAAAAATTCTGCGATTGAATTCTAGAGATCAGATCCTCTTCTCCAGTCTTCCTCTCTGCAAAGTTTCAATGGACAAGCAAACCAGGACCTTCTCTTCTATTATGCGAATGATTCTGCAATCAGGTACCATGCCCAACGTCAATGACGAACTCCGCGTGGCCCACCAGAGATAAAAAAAACCTTCTCTAGAGTACCCAAAGTCTCGATAGAGTCTGTCTCTCACTCTCTGCTATCAACAAACCTTCTCTGGAGCAGTTGTATTCGCTTTGTTCCTCTTCTCCGCTGATCTTCTGCAAATTGGATTGGCCCACCTATCAGATCTTCTATCTCTGCAATTCTACAACTGCTCCAGCCGAAAAACCTACACCTTGTAAATGTAGCCCCATGTGGTAATTACTCGAACCATAATTCAAAGCAATTGATTTTAGGAAGTTTTTTAAGGATTTGCCCACTATCCCAGTGTATGAATCGATAAAGAACTGTTTTAAAGAGAAAAACCAGATTGGCGTGATTGATTGTGGGATCCACGGATTGATCCGATCACAGATCTGGTCCGTCCATCAGGCCGGATATGGTGGGACAACTTGCCACTTTGTGGTTTGATCTGAG
Source organism: Litsea cubeba (assembly GCA_012931725.1). Taxonomy (NCBI): domain Eukaryota; kingdom Viridiplantae; phylum Streptophyta; class Magnoliopsida; order Laurales; family Lauraceae; genus Litsea; species Litsea cubeba. The sequence continues at coordinate 125,282,224 of CM022946.1, forward strand.
ATTGATCAGAGATGGGCCACGTTCCATGTGCGATTGATAGAGTGCACTCAACTTTAAACTCAAAAAACCATGATTTGAGTTATTCCTTTTTTTAACAGTGGGGCCTAGGTGGGCCACCTTTGAAAATCTGGTCCATATATCATTTAGAGGGACCTTGGGCGACCTTGAGGTAGAGAATGATCTTGAGCAGGGCCAGTGAGAATCACTATCCAAGTCTCCAAGATGTTGTATTGCGTGAGGCAACATGCAGGTTCTGTTGGCTTTTTTTCTCAGGCCTGATGAGGATAGAAAAGAGAGCAAATAGATGAGGGTGATGACATCGTGCAAATGATAAGATAGGAAAGAGATAAGGGAGGTGTATGGTGGTCTGGGGGTGCATGGGAATAAGAGATGGAGTTGACCTTTTGCACATGTTGGCTTAATACATTTATAAAAATAGAATAATGGGGGTGATGGCTGGAACCATTTTTTATGATTTATTTTACATGTATATTTCAAAATTACATTTTGCTTGAAATGATCGATGAAATATTAATAGTTGGAATCGGATTTTTGGTTATTATTTTCCATCACCTTAACCCTTTCAGGGTTTTAAATAGGCTTTTGTCCAGTTCTCTTTCCAGTCTTGGTTTTTTTTCCTTTACCTTTGCATTAGGCATCTTTCAAGCTTCAATTTATAGAAAATTAATGTATTTCCTTAACAGGTATAGAAAATAAAAGGCAACCATTTGTTTATGTATTTATTTCAAGCGTGGGCTATGTTTTTAAATTCTCATTCTTTTTGTATGTAAAACTTTGCTTTTTGTTTGGGGGTATGTGTAATGTAAATATGATATAAGAGTTTGAATGATGCAGGCCTGGTAGATATATGTTATCTGCAGCCCCATGTGGGAATTACTTGAACTGTAATTCAAATCAATTGATTTGGAGGAACATTTATATAGAATTTGAGGTTTATTACATGATATTGGTCCAATTGTGTTTTTTTTTTCTTATGTTTGGGAAATTTAAGCGAACGGATAATCTTCAATTTTAATGGTTTATTAAAGTGAACTGGATGTGGATGTAACGTTAACACATGTATATTTCAAATTTAAATGGTAAAATTGATAATGATATATGAAATATTTAATAGTTGGAATCGGTTTTTTGGTTATTATTTTCCATTCACCTTAACCCTTTTGTAGTTTAAAGAGGCTTTGTCCAGTTTCTCTTTCCAATCTTGGATTTTTATTTCTAAACCCTTGCATTAGGCATCTTTCAAGCTTCAATTTAAAGAAACTTAATTTATTCCTTAACAGGTATAGATACTAAAGGCAACCAATTTGTTTATGATTATTTCAAGCGTGGGCTATGTTTTTAAATTCTCCTTCTTTTTAATGTAAAAACTTTAGCTTTTTGTTTGGGGGTATGTGTATGCTAAATATGATATAAGAGTTGAATGATGCAGGCCTGGTGGATATCTGTTATCTGCAACCCCATGTGATATTACTTTAACTGTTAATTCAAATCAATTGATTTGGAAGAAGATTCATAAGGAATTTGAGGTTTATTATATGGTATTGGTCCATATTGTGGGTTCTTTCCCTGATGTTTTGCAAAATTTAAGAAACGGATAAGTTTCAATTTTAATGGTTAATAAAGTGATCTGGGCTAGGAACAACATCACCCAAAAATGGGGTGGTCCTACTTATGTCAGATCTGAATATGCAAGATCTCATTAGATCACACGCTTTTATTCTCATATGCCAATCTACGTGATCTTGATTGGAACATCAAAAACACAAAAAAAGTCTGAAATTATGACCATATCTGACCCAATTGGACAGTTTTAAAAAATATTAAGGGTAGGACCAACATATACCAGATCTAAATATTTGGTCTCATCAAATCACACCCTTTTATTCTTTATGCCATCTAAATGATCTAATCAGAACATCAACACACAAAAATGACCTGATTGTATACTAAAGACTATAGATGGCAGGATTCCCAGTAATGTTGCAATGGTATTGGCAAAAAAATACCAAATCAATGCTTAAAAGGATCCAGCAATCACATTTTTTTTAAATTCCTTATTTTTTATTTCATTCTGACCGAAACCCGACCCGTGACCCACAACCCGATTGACCCGTGACCCGACCAACACGTCACAATGGGTCGGGTTTGTATGGGTTTTCACCCATATAATTTTTTTCGGGTCGGGTCGGGTTGACCCGTTGAACACCCCTAATTGCAGGTATGATTTAGAGGAAGATTCATTATGGCAGGTATTTGTCCAATTGTGTTTTTTTCTACCTGATGGTTGTAAATTTAAGAAAATTGAATAATCTTCAATTTTTAATGGTTTATTAAAGTGAACTGAATGTGGATGTAACGTTACACAATTTTATTTTTCTACTTTTGTTTGTGACTAATTATTCGAGTTAGCTCCTCTTATTGGATCAGGGAATACGACTTTTAAGAATTCTATATGTGGTTGTGGCTATCACAACATCGTTTCGCTTTTGTTGACTGAGCCCTTTGACTTGGTACGGTAACACAACTTCCGTCTAATTGAAATATTTAATAGTTTGGAATCGTATTTTTGGGTATTATTTTTCCATTCACCTTACCGTTTTGTAGTTTTAAAGAGGCTTTTGTCCGGTTTCTCTTTCCATTCTTGGATTTTTTTTTCTTTAACCTTGCATTAGGCATCTTTCAAGCTTCAATTTATAAAAACTTAATGTATTTCCTTACCAGGTATAGATAATAAAGGCAACTATTTGTTTATGATTATTTTAAGCATGGGCTTTCTTTTTAAATTCTCCTTCCTTTGTATGTAAAAATTTTAGCTTTGTTTTAGGGGTATGTGTAATGTAAATATGATATCAGAGTGGAATGATGCAGGCCTGGTGGATATATGTGATCTGGCAACCCCATGTGGGTGTTACTTGATGTAATTCAAAGCAATTAATTTAGAGGAAGATTCGTAAGGAATTTGAGGTAACTCTGATATAATTATACGCTCTATTTGTAAACTCTATTCCTTTTTGTATGTAAAAATTTCAGCTCTTTGTTTGGGGGTATGTGTAATGTAAAAACCCTAAGAGTTTGAATGATGTGGGCAGCCCCATGTGGGGATGACTTGAACTATAATTCAAATCAATTGATTTGGAGGAATATTCATATGGAATTTGAGGTTTATTACATGGTATTTGTCCAATTGTGTTTTTTCTCCTGATGTTTGTAAAATTTAAGAAAATGAATAATCATCATTTTTTAATGGTTTATTAAACTGAACTAAATGTGGATGTAACGTTAACACATTTTATTTTTCTACTTTTGTTTTGACTTAACTATTCGAGTTAGATCCTCCTATTGGATCAGGGAAGACGAGTTTTAAGAATTCTATATGTGTAGTGGCTATAACAACATCGTTTCGCTGTGGCTGAGCCCTTTGACTTGGTTACGGTAACACAGCTTCGTCTAATTGAAATATTTAATAGTTGGAATCGGATTTTTGGGTATTATTTTTCCATTCACCTTAACCCTTTTGTAGTTTAAAGAGGCTTTTGTCCAGTTTCTATTTCCATTCTTGGATTTTTTTTTCTTTAACCTTGCATTCGGTATCCCAATGAGTATCTAAACTCATTAGATCCTACTGGGTTACCGCCTTTTAAATTGGAGATGAAGGTGGGTTGTCCTATAATATTATTGAGAAATATTGCTCCAAAGGATGGACTTTGTAATGGCACAAGGATGATGGTTGTCAGGTGTGGTACCCGTATTATTGAAGTTAAGATTCTAATTGGAGAAAAGTTTGGAAAATTGGCATTCATACCCAGAATATCCTTAACACCATCATCTTCAGATTTTCCTTTTCATATGACAAGGCTTCAATTTCAAGTTCGATTGGCATATGCCATGACTATTAACAAATCACAAGGACAATCTGTGAAATTGGTTTGGGGTCGATCTGCGTACCACCTGTTTTTAGTCATGGGCAATTTTATTGTGGCATTGTCGAGGTGCACCTCTTTTGACCGTATAATTGTCCTTCTCGCCGAAGATGGAACAGATTCCACTACCAATATTGTTTATACTGAAGTTCTGTTGTAGTATGCCGTATCAAACAAGGTACAGTAGGTTGCAGAGTATTAAATATCATTCCTTTGTGATTTCATACGTTTTGAACAAAAATGATTTTTTTAATTTTCTCTTTCGCAACTATTTATGGTTCTACTACTGTGATAAGGACAGATACTTGCTTGAATGTGTTCATTTATGACAGCTGTATCATTTTCTTTTTTCAATATTTATGTAGAAAAGAGGTATGATCATGCCGATTTTGTATTCATAGTGATTTTGAACATGACAAAAACAATATGTAATATGTACGTGATCTGTAGCTGCTATGTAGTTTATGTAGTTTATGGAAGATGGGTTAGTGGGGCCAAATATGTTCAAACTAAAATCAATCCATCGATCGCCCCAAATGACTATAAAATCTGATAGCGAAAGAATATTGGTTCGTGCGATGTAGGTGTGTGCAATTTGTGGGCAATGAACAAAATATTTTCATATTTTTTTTCTTTTAAAATTTAGGATTTGTGTGTGTTTAAGGGATTGTGGTAAATTTGGTAGTAGTAGTTAGATGATGACCATTGATGAAGAAGAAGAAGATTAACCGCATGCTTGCATCAAAAAAAAAAATTATATTCCCTTTTCTTTTATAATGAGCAAAAAAATCTCATTTTTTTTCTCAAGCCTGATGAGGATAGAAAAGAGAGCAAATAGATGAGGGTGATGACATCGTGCAAATGATAAGATAGGAAAGAGATAAGGGAGGTGTATGGTGGTCTGGAGGTGCATGGGAATAAGAGATAGAGTTGACCTTTTGCACATGTTGGCTTAATACATTTATAAAATCTATATAATATGGGAGAGCACTATTTGAATCTTAGGACATTTTGAGCCCTTGGATCTATGTGCATAAATCCAAGGGCTGATATTTGTCCAGCATGCTATACAGTTACTAAACTCCCCCTAAAATGCAAACCACTTCCCTCTCTCTCTCACTCTCCATAACAAGAAATCCAAGCATATGAACCACCCAGGTGCAGCAGCACCCCTCTCTCTCTCTCTCTCCCCCTCTACCTGGGCATTGGCTCCCTCGGTTCAACTCTCTGCTCTATAGATTCCTGAGTACAGAATCCGAAGGCCCCACTCCCAGATATCTTCTCTGCAAATGCATTCTCGGGCCCTTCTCCAGGTTTGGTCCTTTACTCCTATTTATTATATAGATTTCGGTGGCCTGTAGTTGATTTGGGTTTGGTGGGGTTTGATGTTTGGATCTTATTAATGCTGAGATTCGGTTGAATTTAGTTGCATCTGAATTCTAAATTTTGTTTGATTAGAGTAGTTGCATGAATAGCAGTACATTGGATAAAGAAAGAAAGAACTATGCTTTCCAGTCAAAATTTCAGGGAACGTTTAGTAACTGTATTAGTAGAATGAACCTCTTCTCCGGCGAAGAGCGGCGGCAGCAACAATAGATGGTTGCTGTCTACAAAACACGAAACAGAGACACCCGTTCTTCTTCGATATTTCAAAAATTCTGCGATTGAATTCTAGAGATCAGATCCTCTTCTCCAGTCTTCCTCTCTGCAAACTTTCAATGGACAAGCAAACCAGGACCTTCTCTTCTATTATGCGAATGATTCTGCAATCAGGTACCACGCCCAACGTCAATGACGAACTCCGCGTGGCCCACCAGAGATAAAAAAAAACCTTCTCTAGAATACCCAAAGTCTCGATAGAGTCTGTCTCTCACTCTCTGCTATCAACAAACCTTCTCTGGAGCAGTTGTATTCACTTTGTTCCTCTTCTCCGCTGATCTTCTGCAAATTGGATTGGCCCACCTATCAGATCTTCTGATCTCTACAATTCTACAACTGCTCAAGCCGAAAACCTACACCTTTGTAAATGTAGCCCCATGTGGTCATTACTCGAACCATAATTCAAAGCAATTGATTTTAGGAAGTTTCATAAGGATTTGCCCACTATCCAGTGTATGATCAGATAAAGAACTATTTTAAAGAGAAAAACCAGATTTGGCTTGATTGATTGTGGGATCCACGGATTGATCCGATCACAGATCTGGTCCGTCCATCAGGCCGGATATGGTGGGACAACTTGCACTTTGTGGTTTGATCTGAGATTGATCAGAGATGGGCCACGTTCCATGTGCGATTGATAGAGTGCACTCAACTGTTAAACTCAAAAACCATGATTTGAGTTATTCCTTTTTTTAACAGTGGGGCCTAGGTGGGCCACCTTTGAAAATCTGGTCCATATATCATGTAGAGGGACCTTGGGCGACCTTGAGGGTAGAGAATGATCTTGAGCAGGGCCAGTGAGAATCACTATCCAAGTCTCCAAGATGTTGTGTGCGTGAGGCAACATGCAGGTTCTGTTGGCTTTTTTTCTCAGGCCTGATGAGGATAGAAAAGAGAGCAAATAGATGAGGGTGATGACATCGTGCAAATGATAAGATAGGAAAGAGATAAGGGAGGTGTATGGTGGTCTGGGGTTGCATGGCAATAAGAGATAGAGTTGACCTTTTGCACATGTTGGCTTAATACATTTATAAAAATAGAATAATAGGGGGTGATGGCTGGAACCATTTATTTATGATTTATTTTACATGTATATTTCAAAATTACATTTTGCTTGATAATGATCGATGAAATATTTAATAGTTGGAATCGGATTTTTGGTTATTATTTTCCATTCACCTTAACCCTTTCAGGGTTTTAAATAGGCTTTTGTCCAGTTTCTCTTTCCAGTCTTGGATTTTTTTTCCTTTACCTTTGCATTAGGCATCTTTCAAGCTTCAATTTATAGAAAATTAACGTATTTCCTTAACAGGTATAGAAAATAAAAGGCAACCATTTGTTTATGATTTATTTCAAGCGTGGGCTATGTTTTTAAATTCTCATTCTTTTTGTATGTAAAAACTTTAGCTTTTTGTTTGGGGGTATGTGTAATGTAAATATGATATAAGAGTTTGAATGATGCAGGCCTGGTAGATATATGTTATCTGCAGCCCCATGTGGGAATTACTTGAACTGTAATTCAAATCATTTGATTTGGAGGAACATTCATATAGAATTTGAGGTTTATTACATGATATTGGTCCAATTGTGTTTTTTTTTTCTTATGTTTGGGAAATTTAAGCGAACGGATAATCTTCAATTTTAATGGTTGATTAAAGTGAACTGGATGTGGATGTAACATTAACACATGTATATTTCAAATTTAAATGGTAAAATTGATAATGATATATGACATATTTAATAGTTGGAATCGGTTTTTTGGTTATTATTTTCCATTCACCTTAACCCTTTTGTAGTTTAAAGAGGCTTTTGTCCAGTTTCTCTTTCCAATCTTGGATTTTTATTTTCTAAACCCTTGCATTAGGCAACTTTCAAGCTCTAATTTATAGAAACTTAATGTATTTCCTTAACAGGTATAGATAATAAAAGGCAACCATTTGTTTATGATTTATTTCAAGCGTGGGCTATGTTTTTAAATTCTCCTTCTTTTTTAATGTAAAACCTTTAGCTTTTTGTTTGGGGGTATGTGTAATGTAAATATGATATAAGAGTTGGAATGATGCAGGCCTGGTGGATATATGTTATCTGCAACACCATGTGATAATTACTTTAACTGTAATTAAAAGCAATTGATTAGGAGGAAGATTCATAAGGAATTTGAGGTAAATCTGATATAATTATATGCTCTATTTTTAAATTCTATTCCTTTTTGTATGTAAAAATTCCAGATCTTTGTTTGGGGGTATGTGTAATGTAAATACAAGATAAGAGTTTGAATGATGCAGTCCTGGTGGGTATATGTTATTTGCAGCCCCATGTGGGGATGACTTGAACTGTAATTCAAATCAATTGATTTGGAGGAAGATTCATAAGGAATTTGAGGTTTATTATATGGTATTGGTCCAATTGTGGTTCTTTCCCTGATGTTTTGAAAATTTAAGAAAACAGATAATTTTCAATTTTAATGGTTTAATAAAGTGATCTGGGCTAGGAACTACATCACCCAAAAATGGGTGGGTCCTACTTATGTCAGATCTGAATATGCAAGATCTCATTAGATCACACGCTTTTATTCTCATATGCCAATCTACGTGATCTTGATTGGAACATCAAAAACACAAAAAAAAGTCTGAAATTATGACCATATCTGAACCCAATTGGACAGTTTTAAAAATATTAAGGGTAGGACCCACATATACCAGATCTAAATATGTGGTCTCATCAGATCACACCCTTTTATTCTTTTATGCCAATCTAAATGATCTTAATCAGAACATCAACACACAAAAATGACAAGATTGTATACTAAAGACTATAGATGGGCAGGATTCCCAGTAATGTGCAATGGTATGGGCAAAAAAATACAAATCAATGCATAAAAGGATCCAGCAATCACATTTTTTTTAAATTCCTTTTTTTTATATTTCCTTTTGACCCGAACCCGACCCGTGACCCACAACCCGATTGACCCGTGACCCGTGACCCGACCAACAATTGTCACAAATGGGTCGGGTTTGTATGGGTTTTCACCCATATAATTTTTTTCGGGTCGGGTCGGGTTTGACCCGTTGAACACCCCTAATTGCAGGTATGATTTGGAGGAAGATTCATATGGAATTTGAGGTTTATTACATGGTATTTGTCCAATTGTGTTTTTTCTCCTGATGTTTGTAAAATTTAAGAAAATGAATAATCTTCAATTTTAATGGTTTATTAAAGTGAACTGAATGTGGATGTAACGTTAACACATTTTATTTTTCTACTTTTGTTTTGACTTAATTATTCTAGTTAGATCCTCTTATTGGATCAGGGAATATGACTTTTAAGAATTCTATATGTGTTGTGGCTATAACAACATCGTTTCGCTGTGACTGAGCCCTTTGACTTGGTTACGGTAACACAACTTCCGTCTAATTGAAATATTTAATAGTTGGAATCGGATTTTTTGGTATTATTTTTCCATTCACCTTAACCCTTTTGTAGTTTAAAGAGGCTTTTGTCCGGTTTCTCTTTCCATTCTTGGATTTTTTTTCTTTAACCTTGCATTAGGCATCTTTCAAGCTTCAATTTATAAAAACTTAATGTATTTCCTTACCAGGTATAGATAATGAAAGGCAACCATTTGTTTATGATTTATTTTAAGCATGGGCTTTGTTTTTAAATTCTCCTTCCTTTTGTATGTAAAAATTTTAGCTTTTTGTTTAGGGGTATGTGTAATGTAAATATGATATCAGAGTTGGAATGATGCAGGCCTGGTGGATATATGTGATCTGCAACCCCATGTGGGTGTTACTTGAACTGTAATTCAAAGCAATTAATTTGGAGGAAGATTCGTAAGGAATTTGAAGTAACTCTGATATAATTATATGCTCTATTTGTAAACTCTATTCCTTTTTGTATGTAAAAATTTCAGCTCTTTGTTTGGGGGTATGTGTAATGTAAAAACCCTAAGAGTTTGAATGATGCAGGCAGCCCCATGTGGGGATGACTTGAACTGTAATTCAAATCAATTGATTTGGAGGAAGATTCATATGGAATTTGAGGTTTATTACATGGTATTTGTCCAATTGTGTTTTTTCTCCTGATGTTTGTAAAATTTAAGAAAACGAATAACCTTCAATTTTAATGGTTTATTAAACTGAACTGAATGTGGATGTAACGTTAACACATTTTGTTTTTCTACTTTTGTTTTGACTTAACTATTCGAGTTAGATCCTCTTATTGGATCAGGGAAGACGAGTTTTAAGAATTCTATATGTGTAGTGGCTATAACAACATCGTTTCGCTGTGGCTGAGCCCTTTGACTTGGTTACGGTAACACAGCTTCATCTAATTGAAATATTTAATAGTTGGAATCAGATTTTTGGGTATTATTTTTCCATTCACCTTAACCCTTTTGTAGTTTAAAGAGGCTTTTGTCCAGTTTCTCTTTCCATTCTTAGATTTTTTTTTCTTTAACCTTGCATTCGGTATCCCAATGAGTATCTAAACTCATTAGATCCTACTGGGTTACCGCCTTTCAAATTGGAGATGAAGGTGGGTTGTCCTATAATATTATTGAGAAATATTGCTCCAAAGGATGGACTTTGTAATGGCACAAGGATGATTGTTGTCAGGTGTGGTACCCGTATTATTGAAGTTAAGATTCTAACTGGAGAAAAGTTTGGAAAATTGGCATTCATACCCAGAATATCCTTAACACCATCATCTTCAGATTTTCCTTTTCATATGACAAGGCTTCAATTTCAAGTTCGATTGGCATATGCCATGACTATTAACAAATCACAAGGACAATCTGTGAAATTTGTTGGGGTCGATCTGCGTACACCTGTTTTTAGTCATGGGCAATTTTATGTGGCATTGTCGAGGTGCACCTCTTTTGACCATATAATTGTCCTTTTCGCCGAAGATGGAACAGATTCCACTACCAATATTGTTTATACTGAAGTTCTGTTGTAGTATGCCGTATCAAACAAGGTACAGTAGGTTGCAGAGTATTAAATATCATTCCTTTGTGATTTCATACGTTTTGGAACAAAAAATGATTTTTTTAATTTTCTCTTTCACAACTATTTATGGTTCTACTACTGTGATAAGGACAGATACTTGCTTGAATGTGTTCATTTATGACAGCTGTATCATTTTCTTTTTTCAATATTTATGTAGAAAATAGGTATGATCATGCCGATTTTGTATTCATAGTGATTTTGAACATGACAAAAACAATATGTAATATGTACGTGATCTGTAGCCGCTATGTAGTTTATGGAAGATGGTTTAGTGGGGCCAAATATGTTCAAACTAAATCAATCCATCGATCGCCCCAAATGAGTATAAAATTTGATAGCGAAAGAATATTGGTTCGTGCGATGTAGGTGTGTGCACTTTGTGGGCAATGAACAAAATATTTTCATATTTTTTTTTCTTTTAAAATTTAGGATTTGTGTGTTTAAGGGATTGTGGTAAATTTGGTAGTAGTAGTTAGATGATGACCATTGATGAAGATGAAGAAGATTAACCACATGCTTGCATCAAAAAAAAATTATATTCCCTTTTCTTTTATAATGAACAAAAAAATCTCATTTTTTTTCTTTTAAAATTTAGGATTTGTGAGTGTTTAAGGGTCTTTTTTCAATGTTGATGTAGAAAATAGGTATGATCATGCCGATTTTGTATTCATAGTGATTTTGAACATGACAAGAACAATATGTTATATGTGCTGTATCATTTTCTTTTTTCAATATTTATGTAGAAAAGAGGTATGATCATGCCGATTTTGTATTCATAGTGATTTTGAACATGACAAAAACAATATGTAATATGTATGTGATCTGTAGCTGCTATGTAGTTTATGGAAGATGGGTTAGTGGGGCCAAATATGTTCAAACTAAATCAATCCATCGATCGCCCCAAATGACTATAAAATCTGATAGCGAAAGAATATTGGTTCGTGCGATGTAGGTGTGTGCACTTTGTGGGCAATGAACAAAATATTTTCATTTTTTTTTTTCTTTTAAAATTTTGGATTTGTGTGTGTTTAAGGGATTGTGGTAAATTTGGTAGTAGTAGTTATATGATGACCATTGATGAAGAAGAAGAAGATTAACCGCATGCTTGCATCAAAAAAAAAAATTTATATTCCCTTTTCTTTTATAATGAACAAAAAAATCTCAATTTTTTTTCTTTTAAAATTTAGGATTTGTGAGTGTTTAAGGGTCTTTTTTCAATATTGATGTAGAAAATAGGTATTATCATGCCGATTTTGTATTCATAGTGATTTTGAACATGACAAGAACAATATGTTATATGTGCTGTATCATTTTCTTTTTTCAATATTTATGCAGAAAAGAGGTATGATCATGCCGATTTTGTATTCATAGTGATTTTGAACATGACAAAAACAATATGTAATATGTACGTGATCTGTAGCTGCTATGTAGTTTATGTAGTTTATGGAAGATGGGTTAGTGGGGCCAAATATGTTCAAACTAAATCAATCCATCGATCGCCCCAAATGACTATAAAATCTGATAGCGAAAGAATATTGGTTCGTGCGATGTAGGTGTGTGCACTTTGTGGGCAATGAACAAAATATTTTCATATTTTTTTTTCTTTTAAAATTTATGATTTGTGTGTGTTTAAGGGATTGTGGTAAATTTGGTAGTAGTAGTTAGATGATGACCATTGATGAAGAAAAAGAATATTAACCACATGCTTGCATCAAAAAAAAAATTATATTCCCTTTTCTTTTATAATGAACAAAAAAATCCCATTTTTTTTTCTTTTAAAATTTAGGATTTGTGAGTGTTTAAGGGTCTTTTTTCATTATTGATGTAGAAAATAGGTATTATCATGCCGATTTTGTATTCATAGTGATTTTGAACATGACAAGAACAATATGTTATATGTGATCTGTACTAGAAATGTGGACTATTATGGGGTCATAACTCACATCATGAAGTTAGAGTATATTAGAGGGAAGTCGGTAGTTTTGTTCAAATGTAATTGGTTTGATATTCCAAGTCATGGGCAAAATCAAACGTGGGGGTGCAAAAAGGATGAGTTTGGCTTTGTAAGCCTTAATGTCACTCGTCTACGATATGTTAATGAACCATTTGTCTTAGCATCTCAGGCTCAACAAGTCTACTACGTGGATGATGCTAAAAACAAGAACTGGCGAGTTGTTGTAAAGACACAACCAAGAAATATGTATGATATACCAATGAAGAATGTTAATGATGATCAAGAGAGTACTATGGAGGGGGAACTTTACCAATTAAATGAGTTGAGAGTAAATATACCTACTCTTTATGAGTCAATAAGTATGGAGAATTTTTTCGTGGACTTGAGTCGTTACAACGTGGAAGCACATAATGTGGATGCTAATATTATCTCGGATCTTGCAATTGAAGAAGAAGAAAATGTAAATAATGATAACGAAGAATAGGAAGAGCTACAAACTCAAGAAGAGGAAGAGCTACAAACTAAAGATGAGGAAGAGCTAGAAGATGATGATTGGCCCTAAACTTGTTAGTTTTTGAAAGTAAGTATTGCTTATTTTTGCTTATTGTCCTTAGTTGCTATCACGAACTTGTCGATTAACTGAAATGAATACAGTCTTCAGCCAGATATGCTGGGTGGTGCGTAATTGGTTCCAAAAGTGTTTGTATTATCTTTTTCATTTCAATTAAATTTGAAGAATTTTCTCATGCTCTAATATTGGTCTGTTTAAACAGTGGACATTAAACTATATTACTATATTACTTTGTGGGATAAATTATTAAGGATTATCATGTTCTGATATTTTTTTCATAATCAGGTGCAAGTCTTCAATGCCAAACTGCCAAGTCTCATGTAATCATGTTCTGATATTTTTTTTGGTAATCAGGGGATGCAGGCGTACCATGGTAATCATGTTCTATGAGCTGTGAAGGCTGAATCTTGTTCATCACAAGCAACAAGAGGGCGGAAGATATCTTCAGACCAATGTTTTTATGCATTTCTATTCTATCAGCGACAGCCTCTAGAATAGCATAAAGCTGAAAAATCTCCATTAATACTTTACTTGTTTAGTCTTTGTGAACCCATTAATACTTCTCAAGTTCAGTTTTTTCTTGGTCTTATTTTCGGAAATGAGACTTGGATTTTGGGGAGCTTTTGGACAGATATAGCAGCCTTGATTCTCTTTGAAGAAGAAAAGTTGACATTCAAAGCTTGTAAATAAGCCATATGTGGATATGGTTAAGGGTTTTATGTTCTGATATATCTTTTTTTTTTTTTTTTTTGGTTTGGTTTGTGTGAATGCTGTCATTGCAAGAGAGATATGTGCTATTTATAATAGCATTATATTTTTGTTTAGATAGAAAGGGTCATATGTGTTGAAAATATTGATTACTTAAGGAGGGGTTTGACTTAGCCCATTTGGATGATTGGACCCATTCCCTTCTTTCATTAATTTTCAAGTTCCACATTTCCAGTCTTGGCCTGGGTCTCTATTTGTATCGTTTGATGCATTAAAAATTGTTTGCCACTGACATTATAAAATAAGCAATTTGTGTCATACTGACATTATAAAACTAGTTGGCCGACTCTTAAATGAGTTTCTTGTTTTAACATTTAATTATTAACCTACATGAACATTAAATATTTATTAAAACTCGTTTAACTGAGAGTTCTCCCCGGGTTATCAATTATAATTATATGGTTAATGGACGTAAAGAAACCCAGTTAAATAAATTGGACTTCTATATTCAATTTGTTTCATTTTAACCGAGTGTGGTGCTCAAATAAATCCATAGCCTAGCATATTAGGCCCTGTTCTTTTTCTGAAATTCCTGACAGGAATTCCGGTTGTCTGAGAATTCCGGAATTCCTGTCAGGAATCCAGTGTTTCTTGGCAAGAGAAAGCGAATTGTTTTTAGACAGAGAAGAGGACGGACAGAAGGTAACAGTTGAGTGGTTAGGAGGAAAGAAGAAGGGTTTATTTATTTTTCAGGCACCCATTTTAGATCCCCTGAGAACCCACCCGATTCCCAACAGGTCCATCTCGCATCATCCGCGAGTTTGGCCTCGCCCAGAGTTGGCACCAAGCAATGGGAGAAGCCGAAGAGAGCGATTCCGCTTTCCATTTTTGGGGATGAAGAGGAGAAAGAGGAAGAGAAACCTAGTTCGGTAGATCTTATTTTGGGCACCCAGACCCAAGATGGGCTTTCTTCAAAAAGCGTAGTGGGTGCCAAGAATTGATTCAATTTGGGATCATGGGTGGGTTTTAATGATCTTATCTTGAATCTATATGGTCAGGATGATCGGATCAAGGGTGGAGAAGATTTGAGTTCGGAAATCCTTACAGTTATGAAACAGAGAATTCAGAAAATTCAGGAATTCGTGAATTCTCATACAGGAATTTAGACATAAAAGAAACAGGGAATTCAAAAATGATAGAATTCAGCAACATTTCAGAATTCCAGCATTTGCAAATCCCAGACAGCCACCAGACATGAATTCTAGGAATTTTAGAAAAGAAACGGGCCCTAAATTTGTATCCTTTTTGGACTTTTCTGGGCCTAATAATTGTTTCAAAAAGTGAATTTTAGACTTCTATATCCTTTTTGGACTTTTCTGGGCATAATTATAAGTAAAAAATGTATAGTTGATTCTAGAACCCGAATAAGAACATTTCATCTCCCGCGCCCTAAAATCTTTATCTCCCTCTCTTTTTCTTTTTCCCAAAATAAAAAATCCGCCCTTCTCCTCTCTACCTCCTATGAAGAGGATACGTGGGTTTCACCTCTAGGACGTTCCAAAAATTTGATTCTGTAAACAAGTTCATTAACACTTCCCGTATTTTTGATTCTATTTCAACATCTCAATAGTTAGAAGAACACGGGAACTCTTCGCGAATATTAGCCTTTGGAGACGGTAGGCAGCGATTTGTGCGATTAATTTTTGCTAAATCTTTTTTTTTTTTTGTAAACAAATATAGTTACTTTGTGGGTCTGGTGGCTTCTGCAGGAAGCCCTCAAACGCTGGAGTTTGCTCTTGAGGGCTTTACAGGTTCATTTTGATCCAACTTTCATGCTTGGGTTTTATTTTGTGGCTTCAGATATTGATTATGGTTATGTAATGGAAATGAGATGGCCAAAGTAGAGCACTTCCCCTATTTTCGATTCTATAAACAACTTGAACAAATTGGTTATACTTGAGATGGTTATGCTGCTGCCCATCTCTTGCTATGTAGGTCATGTTTTCCCAACAATCTGAGTCACAAGATACGCCCTCCAATAATGGTAAATACACTGCGAAACTGACCTCATTATGTGTCTTCAAGTGAATCTGGTTTACACATTTGTTTGCTTTTTTATCAGTTGTCATGAAAAAGAGAAAGGTGCGAGGAAAATCCGGGGGCAAACATTTAGCCATATTATTAAAAGCAACTACTACAAAGAAACTACCAATTATCATACCTAGGGATGCAGGCATACCTGTGGGTGAATATGTTGTAAAGTTTTCTTCGGAGTTGAGTTTTGCTGTGAAAAACACTGCACCATTTAATGTAAGAAATTGGTTGGAAGTTAGTGCCGATGTAAAAAAACAACATTTACAAAAATATGCAGGCGTCGGCATGAGCGTCCTCGCAAAGATAAAGCCGTTGCCGTAGAAGAGACGCGCCGCGTTCAACCTCCTGCCGCTGGAGGAGATGTCGCAGCTCAAAATGCTCTCCTCGAGAAGCAGGAGCGGTAAATCCGCGAACTCCAGCAGCAACTGAGAGCAGCGCAAACTGCCTCGTTGAGGCAGGTCTCTGATCCTCAGGGCAAGAAGAGGAACGCCCCAAGCAAGGCAGCCCAGCCTCGGGAGGATCTAAGAGTCCATCTGGACCACAAGCGAAGCCAGATCCATGATGAAGGCTCAAGCAACAGCCGAAGTCATCATAGCCGCGATGGCCGACCCATAGCCATCACAGCCCGAACCACTCCCAGCGAAGGCCGAGAGCGCGGACACCGGAGAAGGACGACGAGCAGGAGCGATTCGACAAACGCGTCAGGTTGGCTCTTCAGCACAACCTGGATGTGCGAGACCAGAAGCGAATCTGTGGCCATACCGATCTGGGGGCCTCACCCTTCACGAGAGACATCGAGCGGACTCCTTTGCCCAAGAAGTTCTCTATCCCACGGTTCGTCCCTTACGACGGACTGTCCGATCCATCCGCTCATCTCCGTCACTACTCCCAAAAGATGTCCATCTGGGGGAACGAGGGCCACCTCAACTGCAAGATCTTCTCCTCCAGTTTGGGTGACCTCCCTCTGAAGTGGTTCTGCGCCCTCCCAGAGAAGTCGATTTCGAGTTGGAAGGAGCTCCAGCTCTCCTTCTTAAAAAAGTTCCAAGCTTACAGCGCCATCCCCAAGACAGAGGGGGACCTTCTCGCCCTGAGAATGAAGCAGGGCGAGAGCCTCGCCAAGTTCGCCCGACGATTCTGGGCGGTTTACAGCCAGGTCGAGGGCACTAGGGAGGAAATAACAATCTTCGCCTTCCAACATGCCCTGATCCCCGGCCACGACCTCCGGAAGGACTTGGTCGGAGACACCCCAGAATCAATGCCAGCGCTGATGTCCCGGATAAAGCGCTTTGTCGCCCGGGAGGAAGATGAAATCCAGGCCCGGAAAGAGGACGAAAGCCTGGGGCCCGAGCGGAAGAGCAGCCAGCCTTGGCAGAGAGGCGGGAGGCCCTTTCAGAAGCAGGAGCCCAAGCAGGCCTGGGCCGCTAGTTCGGCGAAGCCTGCGTCGTCCCGATCTGGGGGCACCTGGAGGCCCAGACCTCCCACTAACGCCGGTCAGAGCGTAAACATCGTCTTCAAGGAGCCGATATACCAGATCCTGAGCAAGATAAAGACCAAGCCGTTCTTCAAGTGGCCTCCGCCCTTGAGGAATGAGCCCACCTCCAGCAGCCGAAGCAAGCTCTACTGCTCCTACCACAAAGGTAACGGGCACAAGACCGAGGACTGCAAGTCTCTGAAGTGGTACTTGGAGAAGCTAGCCGGCGAAGGCCACATTCCAGAGTTCATCAAGGCAGAAGATGCCGGCGGCAGCGAGGGCCGAGTTCACCAGAGCGCGGCTCGGGATCCAGACAGTGAGGATTCCGAAAAGATCATTAACGTGATCCACCTGGCGTCCTCAGTTCCCTCTCCCTCGTCTCGTGGAGGCTCGCGGGCCCGCGCCGAGGCCAGGCGGGCCTCGCACGGGAAGGAGGTGATGAAAGCCGAGCTCGGACCGGCATCCAAAAGAGCTCACCGCGACCGACCCGCGATCTCATTCTCAGATAAAGATCTAGAGGGAGTCCAGCTTCCCCACAGCGACCCCCTGCTCCTCACAATGAAGCTAAGGGACTTTACCGTGAAGAGGATTCTCGTCGACTCCGGCATCTCTTCCGAGGTCCTCTACTACGAGTGCTTCAAGAAAATGAACCTCTCAGAAGCAGACCTCACGGAGGTCCGTGCACCCTTGCTAGGGTTGTCCGCCACGCAAGTCTATCCCAAGGGCAAGATCACCCTGGAAACCCGAGTCGGCGGAGCCTCCGTGTTGGCCGACTTCCTGGTCGTGGACGCCCCTTCTCCTTACAACGTCATCTTGGGCAGAACGTGGCTCCACAAATTGGAAGCGGTCCCTTCTTCCCTCCACCAGAAGCTGAAGTTCGTATTCGAGAGCAAGGAGGGCAAAATGGAAGTGGTCACAGTGGAGGGAGATCAGCAGCAAGCTAGGCAGTGCATGCTGGCCGCGGTCCCAGCAGAGAAAGAGCCGGAGCGCGTCAACCTCGCCGAATTCGAGAAAGGCCTAGATGAAATCGGCCGAGACCCCGAGAAGAAAAGTAATGAGGACCTGGCTGAGGTCAGGCTAAACTCGGCAGACCCAGATAGGTTCTTCCTGATCGGCACCCAGCTGCCAGACGAAAAGAAAGCCGAACTCTCAAGGTTCCTGATGCAGAACGTCGATGTCTTCACTTGGAGCCCAAGCGAAATGCCTGGGGTCGACCCCGAGGTCATGTGCCACAAGTTAAATGTGGACCCCAGCCACAAGCCGGTAGTGCAGAGAGCCCGAAGGACAGGGTCGCAGTAGACAGACGCGGTCGTCGAAGAGGTTGACAAACTGCTGAAAGCAGGAGCCATCCGGGAAGTCCAGTATCCGGTCTGGCTGGCTAATACGGTGGTGGTTAAAAAGAAAACTGGTAAATGGAGGGTGTGCGTGGACTTCACAGACTTGAACAGGGCCTGCCCTAAAGATAGTTTCCCCCTTCCGAAGATTGATCAAATGATCGACGCCACCACTGGCCATGACCGAATGAGCTTCCTCGACGCCTACAGAGGCTACCACCAGATTCCACTACACGAGCCCGACGAGGAGAAAACGTCATTCATAACCCCCCGCGACACTTACTGCTACAAGGTAATGCCCTTCGGGCTGAAGAACGCGGGGGCGACATATCAGCGCCTCGTGACAAAGATGTTCCAGGCTCAGCTCGGCCGATCGGTGGAGGTGTACATCGACGACATGGTCGTCAAATCAGTGCACTCCAGCGACCACCTGGCGGATCTCGGCCAAGTCTTCGACATCCTTCGTGCGTACAAGCTCAAGCTAAATGCTTCCAAGTGCGCCTTCGGCGTAGCCTCCGGAAAGTTCCTCGGCAGCTTGGTAACGCGGAGGGGGATAGAGGCCAATCCAGACCAGATCACCGCGATCCAGGGCATTCTGAGCCCCTCTACCACGAAAGAAGTCCAGAAGCTCACAGGAATGGCTGCAGCACTCAATCGCTTCATTAGTCGGTCATCAGATAAGTGCAGGCCTTTCTTTCAGCTTCTAAAGAAAAATTTAAAATTCCAGTGGACTCCTGAGTGCGACCAGGTGTTGGCCGCGCTCAAAACCTATTTGATGTCACCACCCTTACTCTCCACCCCAACTCCGGGGGAGGTTTTGTATTTATACCTTGCGGTCTCGGATCACGCAGTGAGCTCCGTCCTCATCAGGGAGGACGAGGGAATTCAAAAACCAATTTATTACACGAGCAAGACTCTGCTCGATGCCGAGACCAGGTACCTTCTATTGGAGAAGCTTGCGTTGGCTCTCGTCAGTGCCTCCCGCAAGCTCTCCCATTATTTCCAATCCCACACCATTGTGGTGATCACGGAGCATCCACTCCGTTCAATATTCAAGAAGGCTGACTTTTCAGGGCGAATATCAAAGTGGGCAGTTGAGCTGGGGCAGTATGATATACAGTACCGTCCCCGAACTGCGATCAAAGCCCAGATTCAGGCAGACTTCATCGTTGAGTTCGTCTCGCCCAACTCGGCACCGAACTGGGGGGCATAGGGCAGGAGCCAGAAGTGACCGAGGTCGATCAGTCTCCCGCCTCGGCATGGAAGATCTTTGTTGACGAATCGTCCACCTCAAGAGAGCTGGCACCGGCATAGTCCTCCAATCGCCAGAGGGTCTGGTCATAGAGCAGGCTTTCACCTTGGACTTCAAAGCAACAAATAATGAGGCAGAGTATGAAGCACTGATAGTAGGGTTGAACAACGCCCAAATCCTCAGAGCCCAGCACTTGGTGATCTTCAGCGATTCTCAACTGGTAACTAGCCAGCTCGCTGGAGACTACCAGGCCAGGGACGACAGGATGGCGGCCTACTTAGCCCTTGCGAAAAAACTGCTGTCTCATTTCCAGAAAGCCGAGGTCAGACAGGTATCCCGAGATACCAACACGCACGCTGACGCGGTCGCCAGCCTAGCTTCCGCTGTCGAAGCCGGAAAGAAAAGGACCGTCGAGGTTGGGTCGATATCAAGGTCAAGCTTAGAACTCCATTCATCTCGGCTTGTCCTCTGTGCTGACCTCGGCCCAAGCTGGATGGACCCGATCATTGCTTACTTAAAGGACGATCAGCTCCCCGAGGACAAGACTGAAGCCCACCGAATCAGACTCAAGGCAGCTCGATTCTGGCTCTCTCCCGAAGGCAAACTCTACAGGAAATCCTTCAGAGGTCCATACCTCCAATGCGTCCACCCGAACAAGGTGGACGACTTCCTGTATGAGATCCACGAAGGAATCTGCGGCAGTCACATAGGAGGTCGATCACTGGCCTACAGGGCGATAAGCTAGGGTTACTGGTGGCCCTACATGCAGAAGGACGCGCAGGTGTACGCCAAGAAATGCGAGAAGTGCCAGAAGTTCTCCCACTCTCTCCATCAGCCAGCGCAAGATCTGAGTCCCCTCTCTAGTCCATGGCCCTTCGCTCAATGGGGGCTGGACATTGTGGGGCCTCTCCACCGAGCTCCAGGGAATAAGAGATGGCTGATAGTCGCTACAGACTACTTCATAAAATGGATAGAGGCTGAGCCGTTGTCCTCCATCACGGACAGGGATTCCAGGAACTTCGTTTGGAAAAACATCCTAACGAGGTTCGGCATCCCCAGGACCCTGATTTCGGACAACAGGACCCAGTTCGACTCCAAGTCCTTCAAAGACTTCTGCCAAGGACACGGCATCAGAAACCATTACTCCACTCCGGCATATCCGCAGAGCAATGGCCAGGCCGAAATCTCTAACAAAGCGATCCTGGACGGCCTGAAGAAGCAACTGGACAAGGCAAAGGGAAGATGGGTAGAAGAGGTTCCGAGCGTGCTATGGGCATACAGAACAACTCCAAGGAGGTCCACCTCGGCCACACCTTTCTCTCTGGCCTACGGGATGGAGGCGGTCATTCCTTTAGAAATCGGCCTTCCCACCCTGAGGACAGAGCTGGTCGACCAAGGCCGAAATGAGACGAACCTGGCAATGGAGCTGGAGCTGGCAGACGAGCGCCGAGAAGCAGCAGCCCTGCGACTGACCGACTATCAGCAGCGGCTGGCCAGGGCATACAATCAAAATGTCAGAGAAAAAAGATTCTCCATGGGAGAGCTGGTTCTAAAAAAGACCCTGCCAGCTGACAAAGAGCCAAACGAAGGGAAGCTGGCCCCGAACTGGCATGGCCCGTTCAGGGTAGTCTCACTGGCTGGAAGATCAGCCTACAAGCTCGAGGACTTAGAGGGCAAGCCACTTCTGAGGCCATGGAATGCATCCCACTTAAAGAAGTTCTATTTCTAAAGATGTAATGAATCTCAGAATCAATGAAAGCAGCTTTCGCCCTGTCATCAATCGGTCATCTCTTTGATTGACTCCGGCAGCTCTGGGTCTACCGCCCTGGAAAAGGCTTCGAGTTCATACACTCAGTCGTTTCCTAAAGCCCTGGGTCTACCGCCCTGGAAAAGGCTTCGAGCTCGGACGCTCAGTCGCTTCCTAAAGCTCCGGGTCCATCGCCCTGGAAAAGGCTTCGAGTTCATACACTCAGTCGTTTCCTAAAGCTCCGGGTCTACCGCCCTGGAAAAGGCTTCAAGCTCGGACGCTCAGTCGTTTCCTAAAGCTCCGGGTCCACCGCCCTGGAAAAGGCTTCGAGTTCATACACTCAGTCGTTTCCTAAAGCTCCGGGTCTACCACCCTGGAAAAGGCTTCGAGCTCGGACGCTTAGTCGTTTCCTAAAGCCCCGGGTCCACCGCCCTGGAAAAGGCTTCGAGTTCATACACTCAGTCGTTTCCTAAAGCTCTGGGTCTACCGCCCTGGAAAAGGCTTCGAGTTCATACACTCAGTCGTTTCCTAAAGCCCTGGGTCTACCACCCTGGAAAAGGCTTCGAGTTCGAACACTGAGTCGTTTCCTAAAGTTCCGGGTTTATACACCCCTCAAAGACCGTTGCCGAACTCATGCTCATACAGTCGAGTCCAGTGGGATTCTTGATCCACTTCGGCGCAAGGCAGTTCGTCTCGGCCAATGCTACTCATTTCGGCCAAGGTCAGTTTTTAAGAAAGAAAGAGCAGTGCAAGCACTGACGTGCAAAAAAGCAGCACAAAAATACAAGTGTTACAAAACAGTGCGAAGAAAGTAAAAAAGAATACAAAAACACTGTAACACAGATCGAGTGATCACAAAACTCTTCCTTTTTATTAATTGTAAGTACTTCATTACAAGGATTACAGAAAAGAAAACAAAATACAGAAAGGAAGCTCGCAGTCCTCTAAAAACAGAAAAAGAAACAAAGACTGGGAGGCTCTAATCTTCACCGACTCTTCAGGCTGCAGGCTCGAAGACTCCGGTCCGCTGCTTAGAGGTTCTGAGGGACTCTGAATTTCACAGAGCTCTATAATACGCTTTGGTTGGTCAGACCAAAGCATTCAAGAGCCCCTCCAGTTCGGAGGCCCTGGACCTCGCTGAGCTCTTCTGTTGGAATTTGAGATGCCTTGAGAAGTTTAATGAAGAATTGAAGAAATTAGTATCTCAAGTATCATCTTGTGTTGGAATTATTGTCAACACAATGTCACAAGTGTGGTGTTGATAGAGCTTCAAAGAGAAAACAGAGCTGAAACAGAACAGTATAGGAAATCAGAATTTCATCTGTCAACCGGTATTTCTACCGGTAGAACAGGGGTAGAACAGGGGTAGAAAAGGGGTAGAAAAGGCTGACCCTAAGATTTCCATCTGTCAACCGCAAGTACTACCGGTAGAAGTGGCTGCCCTGAAAGTTCTACCGCAAGTACTACCGGTAGAAGTGGCTTAAATTCTAGCAGAAGCTTGGACATGAGAATTTCATCTGTTCTACCGCAAGTACTACCGGTAGAACACACGGGAAACCTGATTTGCGCAGAAATAGAAGTTTTGCACGAAAATTCAGGAAACTTAAGTATTTCGTTTGGGACTCTTTCTAAACGAATTCTAGCCTAATTTAAACACTCTTTAGGGTTACCATAACCTATATAAAGGCTTGCTAAGTTCGTTTTCAAGAGTACAGAAGAGAAAGAAGAGAAGAGAAAAGAGAAGAAAAGAGAGAGGGTTTTGGAGAGAAGAAGGTGATGTTGCTGTGTGCAGTTGTGTTGCACGTTTCTACAGCAAGTGTGGATGAGGATGTGCTCTTGAAGATGTGTTTCGTCCATAAGATAAGTGTCTCTCTGTTTATGCTTTAATTTCAATTTATAAGGGATTGAGAGAGAGAGAGAGATTGTAGAGGGGAAGGGCTGTAGAAAAAGGTTTCTACTCTTATTCTGTAGAACATCAAGTTGGTGCTTGGTGTCTGGGGTTTGGTGATCCTATCTGTTGGTGCAGATAAATTGTAAAGGGAGTCGGTGCTTCCTAGATAGTTGGTGTTATCTGAAACTCAAGGGAGTAGGTGCTTCCTAGATAGTTGGTGCTATCTGAAACTAAGGGTTGGTGCTCTTTATCGTTGGTGCGACTAAATAGATTCAGATCTGTCCCGGATTGGTGTTCGGACAGTCTTTGAACCGTGGACGTAGCCTTTCGGTGAACCACGTTAAATCTGGTGTCCTTGTGTGATTTGATTTGCTTTTGTTGTTAAATTGGACCTGTTTTTAAGGAATCACTGATTCACCCCCCCTCTCAGTGATCGCGATATCTAACAATTGGTATCAGAGCGTAAGGTTCCCTTGAAAAGCTTAACACGCTAAGGGTGATCTCTTGTCAAATCACATGGCAACCAATACAGGGAATAAGAAAGCACCTTTGTTTGATGGTTCTAATTACTCCTTCTGGAAGATCAGAATGCAGGCTTTCATTAAGTCACTTGGCTATGATGTCTGGGAGACTGTCAGAGTCGGTTACAATATTGCCATTGTACCCAATGATGCTGCAACGAAGAAGTTAGCAGACAACGACTCTAAGGCGCAGAATGCACTCTTTAGTGGCCTTGTGGACAGCGAGCTGGTCAAAGTAATTGCATGCAAAACAGCCAAGGAAATATGGGACAAGTTGAAAAGCATTCATGAAGGAGATGAGAAGATCAAAGAAGCAAAATTGCAAACCCATCGCTCTCAATTTGAATCTCTTCGCATGGAGGAAAGCGAGAATGTTGACTCATATTTGCAACGAGTGAATGAAGTCACGAATGACATTCGTGGACTAGGGGAGGAGATTAAAGAACCAGTCATCGTTAAAAAGGTTCTAAGATCTCTTCTTCCCCGGTTTGATTCAAAAGTCTCAGCCATAGAAGAAGCCAAGGATCTGAATGAATTTACCATGGATGAGTTGCATGGTTCACTCACTGCCTATGAGATGCGCATAGGTAAGACGTCTTCATCTGATAGAGAAGCGGCCTTCAAAGTTCAGAAAAAGGGAAAAGAGACTGCTGGTCATGATTCTGATACTGATGATGATGAGCTTGAGGCTCAATTTGTTAGAAAGCTGAAGAAAGGAAGCAATGGAAAGTACAAAGGGAAGCTACCCTTTAAATGCTTCAATTGTGGCGGTGTTGGTCACTTTGCTGCGAAGTGTCCGCTGAAAGAAAACAATGATGATGACTCTTATGTTGATAAGAGTAAATGGAAGAAAAATTTCAGAAAGAGGGGCAAAGCAAAAAGCTTCATCAGTCAATATAATGACAGCACGTCTGAAACTTCAGACGATGATGAATCAGCCGAGGCAACTGAAGCTCTCTTCATGGTTACCGTTGAAGAAGAAGAGGAGCAAGAGCCGGAAGAGGAAGAGGAGGCTGAGGTCAATCTTGAAGAAGAACTCATTGCCGCACTTGAGGAGCTTAGCATGGAACGTAAAACAAGTAAGAAAAATCTGAAACTTCTTCATGAATCTGAAAGTTCAATTATTGCTTTGAAAACTCAAGTTGGAGAATATAAAAGAATGGTGGAAGTCCTTGAAAATCAAATAAGTATAAAAAAGGAAGAGGCTATGAAACTTGAAACTGAAATCGCTAGAGCAAAGGATGAAAACTTAGAAAGTCGCCAAAAACTCAAAGTGCTCCAAGCAATTGAAGGGACAATGAAACTCAATGAAATTATGAAATTTCAAAAGCCCTTCCACAATAAATTTGGTATTGGATTTGAAACCGGAGAGTCCTCTAAAGCTGCATCTTCTTTGTTTATGAAACAAAGTGCCATACCTCTCAAGGCTACAAAGCATCAAATTCAGCCTAGTATTGAGATGGTCAATAAGAAAAGGTTTGTGGAGTTTAACCAGCCACCTAAGAAAGGAAGAATGTTCAGACTCTATGGTTATTGCTATCATTGTAATAGATTTGGACATAAAAGAGCTGATTGCAAATTCTATGTTAGAAACAGCCCGTTTGTGACTAGGAACCCTTTTTCAATCCTAAACAGCCACAGAATTGAGTGCTATATATGTCATAATTATGGACACTTGGCTAGGGATTGTAGGTTGCCTATAGCTAACCAATTTCAGGTTGAAAAGAAACCCAAGTTAGTTAAGGCATGGAGGGCAAAGAAAAGGAAAGATAATTCCAAAGAATCTCTCATTGTGCAAACGGCATTCAATGCACGAAAGAAGACAGCACCATGGGTCCTTGATAGTGGTTGTTCAAGCCATATGACAGGTGATAAAGAAAAATTTGTCAAATTACAGCACTATGAAGGCGGATCAGTGAAGTTTGGTAACAATGATGGTGCCAAAATCTGCGGAAAAGGTGTTGTTCAGCTAAAGGCAAACAAGATCAGATCAGACGAGGTCTTATATGTGTCTGGACTAAGACACAACTTGCTTAGTGTGAGCCAGATCTGTGACAAAGGCCACGAAGTTGTCTTCAATAAGAATGGTTTTGCTATCAAGAAGTGTAGCAACGGCAAAACAGTGGCTACTGGATCTAGGACTGCTGGAAATCTCTATACATTGTCAGATGGAGCTGAAAAGACTTGCTTGATGAGTCAGACAGAGGAAAGTTGGTTGTGGCACAAACGCCTTGGGCATCTAAACTTTGATAACATGTCAAAGATTTGCAATTCAAAGGCTGTCAGAGGTATGTCTACAGTTGAAAAGCCTTCCAACCCCATTTGCGATTCTTGCCAAAAGGGAAAGCAAACGAGGGTAATGTTCAAGTCAAAGGAGCATCATTCAAAGAAACCTCTTGAGCTAGTGCACACCGATCTCTGTGGACCGATGCGAACTCAAAGCACCAATGGAGATAAGTATTTTATGTTATGCATTGATGATTATACTCGTATGACATGGGTATTGTTTCTTAAGCATAAACATCAAGCACTTGATCGTTTTAAAGTGTTTAAAGCACAGGTTGAAAATATGCTTGGAAAACGTATCAAGATTTTAAGGTCTGATCGAGGCGGTGAATTCACATCTGAAGAGTTCACTAACTATTGTGAGCACCATGGCATTCAAAGACAGTATTCAGCCCCTTGAACTCCACAGCAAAATGGAGTTGTGGAACGGAAAAATCGCACCGTTCAAGAGATGGCTCGTACAATGCTAACTGAGAGCAAGCTAGCTGACAAATACTGGAAGGAGGCAATCCATACGGCTGTATACATTCAGAATCGATGCTTGATCAGGCCACATGAAGACAAAACCCCTTATGAGCTATGGTTTGGGAGAAAAGCAACAGTCAAGCACTTCAGAGTCTTCGGTAGCAAGTGTTACATCAAGCGTCTTGAACAAAATCTGGGCAAATTTGAAGAAAGAGCTGATGAAGGTATATTTCTGGGTTATTCCTCATCTAGTAAGGCTTACAGATGTCTTAACAAAAGGACCAGAAAAATCATAGAAAGTGCCGATGTTAGAATTGATGAAAACTATGAATCAAAGAATGGAACTCATTATGACAGTCCCGTTTATGAGGACTCGAGTGAGATTGATGATGAAGTAGCTAAACCTAATGATTCTGAGAAATCAAAGGATGACTCAGAGGATGCTACACCTAGAAAGAAAAGCACTTGGATAGAGCAACACCCTAAGGATCAAATCATTGGAGATCCTGAGGTCGGTGTTAAAACAAGACAAAGTGTAGTTAGCAATTACTCACTTGTGTCCACCATTGAACCCAAGACTGTGGCTGAAGCCAGTCTCGATGAAAGTTGGTTGAAAGCTATGCATGAGGAGTTGGAGCAAATTGAGAAGAACTCCACATGGGAACTAGTCTCTAGACCTACCGATAAGAATGTTATTGGTACTAAATGGGTCTTTCGGAATAAGCTGAATGAAGATGGTCAGGTCATTCGAAACAAAGCAAGGTTGGTTTGTAAAGGCTATGCTCAAGTTGAAGGCATAGATTTTGAAGAGACCTTTGCACCGGTGGCTCGTCTGGAAGCCATTCGTATGTTTCTTGCATTGGCTGCATACAAAACCTTCAAGGTATTTCAGATGGATGTAAAGTCAGCCTTCTTGAATGGATTACTTGAAGAAGAGGTCTACATTGAGCAACCTGATGGTTTTCTTATTAGCAAAAATTCAGACCTAGTGTGCAAGTTGAAAAAAGCTCTTTACGGGTTGAAACAAGCGCCAAGGGCGTGGTATGCAAGGCTGGACCTCTATCTCCGCAAGATCGGTTTTGGAAAAGGACTTGTTGATAGTAATCTTTATGTTAAAACAGAGTTGAGCAAACAGCTGGTTGTTATTGTTTATGTCGATGACATAATCTTTGGTGGCAACGATGAAGAAATGTGCAGGAATTTTGCTGAAGAGATGAAGAAAGAATTTGAGATGTCAATGCTTGGAGAACTAAAGTTCTTCCTTGGTTTACAAGTTCAGCAGCTGAAACATGGTATCTTCATATCACAGATGAAATACATCAAGGAAATGCTGAAGCGTTTTAACATGGAAGACAGCAAGCCAGTGAGCACACCAATGACAACGAACACAAAGCTAAGCAAAGATGATAAGGGTTCGTCCGTTGATCACACCACTTATCGTTCTATGATAGGAAGCTTGCTTTATTTGACTGCTACAAGACCGGATCTTCTGCAAGCAGTATGTATGGTGGCTCGATTTCAAGCATCACCAACTGAGACGCACCTCACAGCAGTAAAAAGGATATCTCGATATCTGAAAGGTACCATGGAGCTTGGCATTTGGTATCCTAAAGGCAAATCCTTTACTCTTGTTGCATACTCTGACGCCGATTGGGCTGGATGTATAGATGATCGCAAGAGTACAAGCGGTGGTGCATTCTATCTCGGTGACAGGTTGGTGGCATGGCATAGTAAGAAACAAGACTCAGTATCCCTTTCTACAGCGGAAGCGGAATATATTGCAGCGGCAACTTGTTGTACGCAAGTGTTATGGATGCGGCAAATGCTCTCTGATCTAGGAGTTCCGACAACGGATCCTACGCCAATCCTCTGTGACAACACAAGTGCAATTCACATCTCCAAGAATCCTGTTCAACATTCTAGAACGAAGCATGTAGCAATTCGCTATCACTTTCTCAAGGAAAAGGTTGCAGATGGTGAGGTCAAGTTGGAATATGTCCCAACTACTGAGCAAGTTGCTGATATCTTCACAAAACCTCTGCCAAAAGAAGTCTTCGAGTATCTCCGAAAAAAATTAGGAGTTACTCACTCTCCTAATCCTTAGGAGATGGGCTTGAAAGGGGGAGCAAAGTATTCTTTGAATATCCTATTCGCTCCTTCGTTGGTCCCTTTGGACTTGTTGTCAAAGGGGGAGAAAGTTATGCTAGGAGAAAGCTATGCTAGGAGAAGTTATGCTAGAAGAAGTTATGCTATGATAACTTTGGGGAGATTGGTATCAAGAGTGTTAGAGATCTTGATTTTTTTTAAAGACAGGGGGAGACTATGGTTCTGAAGAAGATTCAAGAAGATCAACTAGTTTAATGTGTTTTAAGTGTTGAAGTTCCAATAGTGTTGCCAACAATTCCAAAGGGGGAGATTGTTGGAATTTGAGATGCCTTGAGAAGTTTAATGAAGAATTGAAGAAATTAGTATCTCAAGTATCATCTTGTGTTGGAATTATTGTCAACACAATGTCACAAGTGTGGTGTTGATAGAGCTTCAAAGAGAAAACAAAGCTGAAACAGAACAGTATAGGAAATCAGAATTTCATCTGTCAACCGGTATTTCTACCGGTAGAATAGGGGTAGAATAGGGGTAGAAAAGGGGTAGAAAAGGCTGACCCTAAGATTTCCATCTATCAACCGCAAGTACTACCAGTAGAAGTGGCTGCCCTGAAAGTTCTACCGCAAGTACTACCGGTAGAAGTGGCTTAAATTCTAGCAGAAGCTTGGACATGAGAATTTCATCTGTTCTACCGCAAGTACTACTGGTAGAACACACGGGAAACCTGATTTGCGCAGAAATAGAAGTTTTGCACG
This sequence comes from Litsea cubeba, assembly GCA_012931725.1. Taxonomy (NCBI): domain Eukaryota; kingdom Viridiplantae; phylum Streptophyta; class Magnoliopsida; order Laurales; family Lauraceae; genus Litsea; species Litsea cubeba. The sequence goes on from CM022946.1 coordinate 125,311,985, forward strand.
AAAATTCAGGAAACTTAAGTATTTCGTTTGGGACTCTTTCTAAACGAATTCTAGCCTAATTTAAACACTCTTTAGGGTTACCATAACCTATATAAAGGCTTGCTAAGTTCATTTTCAAGAGTACAGAAGAGAAAGAAGAGAAGAGAAAAGAGAAGAAAAGAGAGAGGGTTTTGGAGAGAAGAAGGTGCTGTTGCTGTGTGCAGTTGTGTTGCACGTTTCTACAGCAAGTGTGGACGAGGATGTGCTCTTGAAGATGGTGTTTTGTCCATAAGATAAGTGTCTCTCTGTTTATGCTTTAATTTCAATTTATAAGGGATTGAGAGAGAGAGATTGTAGAGGGGAAGGGCTGTAGAAAAAGGTTTCTACTCTTATTCTGTAGAACATCAAGTTGGTGCTTGGTGTCTGGGGTTTGGTGATCCTATCTGTTGGTGCAGATAAATTGTAAAGGGAGTCGGTGCTTCCTAGATAGTTGGTGCTATCTGAAACTCAAGGGAGTAGGTGCTTCCTAGATAGTTGGTGCTATCTGAAACTAAGGGTTGGTGCTCTTTGTCGTTGGTGCGACTAAATAGATTCAGATCTGTCCCGGATTGGTGTTCGGACAGTCTTTGAACCGTGGACGTAGCTTTCGGTGAACCACGTTAAATCTGGTGTCCTTGTGTGATTTGATTTGCTTTTGTTGTTAAATTGGACCTATTTTTAAGGAATCACTGATTCACCCCCCCCTCTCAGTGATCGCGATATCTAACATCTTCAACACCCTCCGGTCGGTAAGACCAAAGTTTGAAGAGGCCCTCAGTCCAGCGGGGCCTCAATCCCACCCTCAGCTCCGCGGTCCTGATATACCGTAGGGGGCTCGCAGGGAGCGCGTTGCAACGCAAGACCCTGCAGGACCGCAAGACGCAGAGGGCGCTACCATCCGACAGTTGCAGAAGACTCCCTTGCAACCGGACCAGAGACGGTTGGCCATGGACCCGCATTCAGAGAGCGCGTGGTCCACGGGGAACGCCTTCAGAGAGCGCGCAGACCACGACGGGCCTCCCCCATCGGAGAGAGCCGTCTTCAGGCGCAGGGGTCCCCCCCGGATCGAATATTTCTGAAGGTCTGCTGAACATGGCTCCTACGTCTATGTGAATTAAGCTATCCTAATTCCTTTTCTTTTCCTCTCCCATGGTGAGCCTACCACCTCTACTTATAGGAAGAAGAAAGGCCCGGTCTTCGAAGGAAGTTATGGGGCGAAGTCTCCCACGCGTTATGCTGGACGCACGTCTTCCTGCTTTGATGACCAGCGATCCCGATGGCGCCACGTGAAGACGTTCGCCCGTTTCCCTCATCGGCCCTATCACCATGCTTACTGCTATTTATGGTCTCCAGAATACGGAGAAACGGCACAGATAGCTATGAAGACCTCTCTAGGGTCACGCATCACATTAAAGGCATTCAATACCATTCAATACCACATCCAGAAAACAAAAGAGAAGTAAAGAAGCTCTGTTCTCATTAAAAGCAAAGTATACTACAGGGCTGAGAAGGCAGTACATATAAAAGGCCAAAAGTGAAAAGAAGCAAGACTACTGTGGCTTCGGCGACTCCACCAGGTCGATCACAGCATCTGATGGACCAGCGGCATCGGCTGCGACGGCAGCCTTGCTTGGAGTGTCGCCGGCAGGAGAGGCTTTGACCAGTACCTCACCCGAAGCGGGAGCAGAAGAGGCTTCACCTTGAGGCGCGGCCGAAGCATCGCTGGCGACCGGGGCGTCGCTCGGGGCCGGGGCAACTGGGGCAGCATCCGAGGTAGGGTCAGCTGCGGGGGCACCGACCGGGGCGCTCTCGCCCAAAGGAGCAGAGCTCGGCTCAGGAACCGAGTCCAAGTACTTCGGCAGGTCCCGATAAACCGGGTGGTCCTCGGGAACCCCCGCGCGCCTCAGCGCGGCCAAGCATCCTTCCTCGAACAAGATGGAGGTAATTTCCTCCACCTGCCTCTCGTACTCTTTGGTGGCCTGGTCCACCCCCCTTTGGAAAGAAGATTGCGCCTCAGACAACAAGGAAGCCTTCTCTTTCTTCAGCTCGGCGTTCCCCAGCTTGAGCTTCTCGATTTCGGCGCGCCCGGCCAGCACTTCACCACACAGCTTCGTCACCTCAGCCGCCGATTCAGACCTCGACCTGGCTAGTTCAGACTCAAGCCCGGCGATTCTCTTGGTCTTCGTGCAGATGTCGCCCTTCAGGTGGTGAGTCTGTGACGTGAGGTCGGCAGCATTGGCCAAGGCCGCCTCCAGCTGGGTAGCCGCCTCGGCGCTGCTCTTCCTCAGTCCTTCCAGCTCTTTCTTTAGCCTCTCTCCCTCGGCCTCTAGCTGGGCAACCTTTGTGACATTCCTATCACTCCTCTCCATCACGGTCAGGAGCCTTTGCACGTTCTACAAAAAGAGGAAATATGTCAAACCAAGGCAGCCAAGCTGAGGCACTTGGAAGAAAAGCATTGAAGATACTCCCCAGAAGATTGGCCTGGATTGACGAGACCATCAGGCTCTCATCATCGTACCTCCCGTGCATTTCCATGTCTCGCGGCAAGGCACAGGCTTTGGCGAGGGCTCCAATGACGTTGGCGTTCCCCATCAGCCGGTCCTCCACGTTCAGAGGCTTCCCAGGCTGCGTCTCCATCCTGGGTCTCCATGCCGCAGGGGGAGCTTGAGGCCCGGAGGCCGATCCGGATCCTTGCCCCACCGAGATGGTGAGCTCGCGCGCCGCCCCGCTGGCCGGCGCACTTTTCTCAGGCGGAGCCTTGACTCTGGGGGCCCGCGCAGAAGTTCTACCCTTCGGAGGCTGTTCAGCCCCCGAGTCCTTCTCCCCCACCTTGGACTTCTTCCTGGGCGGGGACCCCTCCCTCGGGCGATCCGGCGAACGTCGCCGCACCCCCTCGCTCGGAGCAGGGGCAGGGGCAGAAGTGGCGCCAGCACCCCCCAAGCCCGAAGGCGCACGGGTGCTGGCGGACGATGGAGTCGCAGAAGAGGAAGACCTCTGCTTGAACTTGGCCGCCTGATCCTTGACACCGGGCGCCCTTGAGCCTCCCTCCATTCCTTCTTCCCAGCCGGACGAATACGCGTCCACTACCTCCGTCAGATTCGGCGGTTCCAAACTAGAGGTGGATGCCTTAGCACCAGACGCAGCTCGGCTCGCGGTAGGGTCATCCAAAGGGATCCCGGCGGGCATAGCAACGGTAACCGTAGGGAGATCAGGTTGCGCCTCGTCCTCCGGGGCAGCTCCGGTTCTCCTGTAGTGGCCGCGGTACCTCGGTGTGTACCATATCAGTTTCCAGGCCGATCTGGTCCCGTGCCCCTTGTATCTTTTGACCTTGTTGATGTCGTCAACGTTCTTCCTCCAGCCTTCGCTCGCAGCCCGGCATCGCCTCGCACCAATTTCTGCGCCACAAATAGTAAGTGTCAGCTCGGCATTGTCAAGATCAAGCAAAACAAAAGGGGAAAAGAAGCAGTGTTTACTTGGGACAGTCCCGGGGCGACGAGGGACCATCAGCCCCCTGCTCTCGCCGGTGCCGAATTCCCAGTCCCCCGACACACAGAAGAGATCTTCCTCGGCGTTCTTACTAGAATCCTCCAAGGCCAGGACGAAGCCTCTTCGTTGCTGCTTCACCCGGAGATAGTACTTTCCTTCCCCAGCCTTGTAGATATCATAGGCGTCCTCGATGTCATGGACACCCAGGTTGGTCCCCAAGATCTCGTTCAGCTTCGCCGTACCCATGATGACTTTATAGCCATTGGGCATCAGCTGGCACGGGGTTAGACACCAGGCGCTAAGGCAAGCCCTAAGCAGGGGGTGCAGAGGGAATCTGACCCCGCCCTCGATCACAGAGATCAGAGGGAACGGCATCCAACCGCCGGAAAAGCGACGCGCGGCAAAGTCAATGGGATCCGCCGGCTTGAGGCGGACTCCCTCCGGGATACTGTAAGTGGCCCTAAACCTAGCTATGCCCTCGTCAGTATCTAACCGAAACTTAGGGGTGCCCATGTCTAAAGAGGGGAAACGGCGGAGTTAAAACCCTAGAAGTCGAGAGACCCTAAAGAAAGGAAAAACCAGACAGAGGCACGAAGCAACTTACAGAGACGAAGGGGCGAATCAAGAACAGATCCGGGCGCGTCCTACGGTCGTCCTCGCTAGAGAGATATCGAACGAGCTGAGCAGAAATCGAAGGTGAAGGCGAAGGCGAAAAGAAATCAGAAACAAGAAAGGAAGAAGACGACCCTATTTATGGAAAGGGAACCCTCGGTGCGCGCTACTTTCGAATTCGAAGGGACGAATTTCGCAATCCGCGCCCGTTCCATCAATAAGACAACACAATCAGTAGATGAGTTACACGTGTAGCCGCCGGTTCGCTTCCCAGAACAGGCAGGATAGAGCATTTATTGCTTCAGAAAAGTTGAAGCGACACCAGGCAATGATCGCCACATCCCCAGACAGATTTTCTAGCTTTCGACCACTAAAGGCTAGGACGCTTGAGAGGTCAAAAGCTAGGGGGCAATTATGTGGGGAGATTTCCAGAGCTCCAGGATTACGCTAATCATAGCCATCAGATGAAACTAAGCATTCTCACGCGCCATCCGCGTGCTGCCCACGTGGCACCAGATTCACCCCGGCTACCAGGACAGGGGCTCCGGCCGAAGTCGAGCAGGTCCGGACCGCTGGCGCCGAGCTCGGCTACCCCATGTGCCCACCTCGGCTGAAAGCTCCACCTCGGCCAAAGGAGCAGGGACGGAAGCGAAGCAGGAAAGAACCTCCACTCGCGCCCCTCATCCCCCACGTCATCAGGCACGTGGAGGAATAGGGGCACGAGCTAGTGAGACAGATGCGATGTCCAGCCGTTCACAATCTTCACCAGATCACTGACAGGGCGGCATCCAGCGGCTGAAGCCACATCAGGGCAAGGCCCGAGGGCGGATCCGATGGTACTCCTACCACCAAAGGCGTCCAACATGATCTAGCCCAACATGACGCACATTTAATGCGATGTGGGCTGATCCGACTGCATTAAATGCAAAGTGGGCTGGAATGGACCGCATTTATTACCTTGTGGGCCGATCATGACTTCCCAGTCGAATCATGGGACCCACACCAAGATATCATCCAAAGATACGACCCAAGCCTCTATAAATAGAGCTTCATACCACATGCAAGGTATGCACAATTCAACCCAAAGAGCCGTTACTCTGCCTCTCTTCTTCCTCTCATTCCATTGTTCCAGTTCATTCACTGACTTTGTATGGCAACGGTTTTTATCTGCCGGTCCCACGCGTAGTGGCTACGGTTCTGATTTTGATCTGCCGGTCCCATTTGTATGGCTACGGTTCTGATTTTGATCTGCCGGTCCCATTTGTATGGCTACGGTTCTGATTCTACCTCCGGTCCCACGTGTAGTGGCTACGGTTCTGTCTGCTCTTGTTACTTCGGTAATAGGAGAATATAGCTATGTGTGGTTGCCAATGTTTTATCTGTTTTATGATTCTTATTTGTTTATACTCATTATATTCTTGGGATTTGTTAATGTTTATGATATCAATCTTTTATCATATTATCTCTATTATTCAGAATTTCAAATGTATTCCAATTATTGAATGTTTTGCGTAGGCTGCTATCTTTTCGAGATATTTATGCTCCGGAGACTGTTCATGTATTTGCTTTGATATTTATGTTCGGTCTTTCGATTGTTTTATCATGGTTTATTGCTATTATTGTTTAGACTCTTTAAATGGATTTACAATGATTACATAAGGTTTTATAAATGCCCATGTTACATATTACTTGTTTATTTGCTTGCCAGACCGTCGTGTCTGACCCTGTTTGTTTGGTGCCAGTTTCCTTTCTTTCTGTTTTTAGGTGTTTGATCGGAGGAGGCGGTGGGACCGCCGGTCTGACGTGAGAGGTTGCCCATTGATATCATCTAGATGTCAAGTTTGGCACCGGAGCTCGTAAAATCACTTGGGGTAGTATGTCACTTAGTGGTTTATTTGTATGCCTTTGTTAGCCCTTTTCATTGGGTTTGTAATTAAGACATTTGTTAATTGTAATTTGAATATGTGGGAAATAAATAGTCTTGTTACTACCAGCTCAGTGTTCTTTGGATTATGATTTGTGCCAGTCTGCTTATGTGATGGCTTTATGATATTGGTTGCGTGCGACACGGAACCCGATGGCCACGGATTCCGAGTCGTAACACCATGTTTAGCTTCCGCGAAAATATACTCTGATCGTGATGGAATTTGATTATCCTCATTCACGCGGATCTTGGGAAATATAACAAAAGTTCCAAATTCATTCCAAAATTTCGCATCCCGAGATTGGATCACTGCAGGGCCCGGTTTCGGGGTGTGACAGGTTTGGTATCAGAGATGGTTAGTTTCTAGGAAACAAAATACTCTAGAGACATTAAGACGTGTGGTGAGGATTCGTTAGATTGTGTCGATTTGTTTTCTCGCGTCTTTGTTTCTTTGAATTTGAGTATGTTTTTCTTTCAGTTCGGGAGACTTTGCTTGTCTTTTCTTTTAGTTCTTGTTGTCAGGAGATTTGGATGACCAAATTTCCTCCTTAGTGGTGGAGAATTTAAAGTCTCCGTACTCTTGTTCAGTGTCTTTTGTTTGTGCTTGTGTCGGAGACTGAGAACCTCATGGATTCAGTATGTTGTTTTCGGAGAACATCAGCAAACTTTCAGCCTTTAGCATCTCCATTGTGGTTAATGAGAGAAGACATGTGCATTTGCCAGCCAAAGTAGAACTTGAGAAGTATTTGAAGATCCCCTCTCAACTAATCGAAGATCATCATGCAGCGTACCAAGGTAAGTAAATGTGGATTTTTGGGTGAACTCAGGCCAACTTTCCAAGATAAAGGACTGTAAGAGGCATATCAGCTATTGATTTTATGAAGGGAGAAGTGATTCTTAGTTGGTAAGACTAGAAGTTGGTGCAAGAAACTCAGGGATTTCCCGGATTCGATGAGCCTTGTCATAGTTTTGGCTGAGAATTTCCATAACTTGCAGCTTAGCCAGAGTAGTTTTTCAAAGGTAATACCAAGTGGATGGTTAGTTGTAGTAAAGATACTTTTCCACTTCTTGATGAGAATGATTTTCGTGATATTTTCACCTTTTGTTATGTTTTTCTTAATGTCTATGATTTATCCTTGCAGTGTTTAAACAATGGATTTATGTTTCTTCTTTAAGGCTTATTTTGAAATAAACTATGTTATTATACTCTTTTCATGAGTCACATGATTTTTGTTTTCATAAGGATTTGTGTTTCGAATTTTTGTTTAATCTTCTTAAGATATTGTTTTACAATGATCTTGAAATTTTGCTCTCGTTTTAGTTTTCTTAAATGTTGACATCTACATTTCGAAGCCTTAATGATTTCAAAATTTTGTATATGTTTGGTTGGAAATGGATGGATGTTTTTAATGATGGAATGTAGAGACTAGTGGATAAATTGGTATTTAAAAGCATGTAACTCAAAATCGTGTTTCTTGTAAAGAACAATGTGAAATTTCTATTTCATTGATTCATTTTCTTTGGCTATGCAAAATGAATTACCTAAGGGTTTTTGTGTTTAGATTATATACAAGTTTCTATATTTGTTTTAGCATTCAGCTGTGCTTAGATTTCTACAGAATTATGAAAAAAAAAATGAGTTTAGATTTCGATAAGGTTTAGTATTCAATTAACACCCGGATTTCAACAAAATTTGATGTATAGTCATATTATATGAATCTGATTTATTTTTCAAATCCTGATTTGGAATTGTCGAGTGTTTAAATGATTTGTGTGGTTATGAAAATATGAATCTCAAAATGAGTAAAGTTATTTCATACTCAAACTTTAATAAACTTTATTTATTAAGCTTTATTTGACAATTTGGAGGCTCGGTTTCTACTATGTTCTAAAATGATGAAATTCAACTAAGTAATCATTTTAGTCCTTATGTTTAAGATTTTAAGATTTGTTTTGTATTAAATGGAGTGAGTTGTAATAGCTTATGATTGGAGTTTAGAAGTGTAAGAATTGAAGGGTTGATGGATGTCAGGAGGTGTACTGGTTCAGTTGGAAACAAAGGTAGATCTATGAAAGAGTAAACATTATTCAAGACTTGAATTGAAAGTTTCAACTTATCAGAGAATGATGCCAGCTTGGCAGGTTTATTTTGTTGATAACACAGTATCAGGTAAGAGATCAAGAGCAGCAAACAGATGGAATCAGATGTGAGCAGGAATTCTGAGTACAGCACAGAAAGATTGGAATATGGAGTTGTGAACACAGATTGGATTTCCAAGGTCGGCTTTACATGTCAAGGGTCGAAGACTCGAATAGTGAAATCTGAAAAGGTAAGCCATGAGAAGTTTTGACACAGAACAGCTCAACAGGTTATGGCAGTTTAACAATTGGTGTATAGCAGTATGACATCTGAGTTGTAGCAGACCAAGTTAGTGACAGGAGACCTATAGAATTTGAAATTTGTGGTTTCAGAATGAAGAAGGATTGACGATATACTTGGAGGCCAGAAGCTGATGATGCATTCGAGAAACATAGTTAGAGCAAACATATGGAATTTCAGAGTTTTTCGGGATGAAGATTTTTCAGTGAAGGCATGTCTACGATCACATCTTCGTACAAGCATCAAGAGCACCGTGTACAGCTTTGTAGGACTTAAGGCACAGAATTCCAAGCTGATAGAAAGAGACAGAACTTACAGTTCTTGAACCGATAGTGACTGATGAGATAAGCAAAAGAAATGATCCAGTACAGGAACGACAGATGACACAAGGGATGATTAGAAGAATTGTTGAACTCTAGTTTGGTCAGAGAAGTATGTTTTCGAGCAGATATGTGGAATAGTGTGAAGCCTTCAACCGAATCAGAGTGTTGTTGACCGTGTATCTGACCGTCAGGTTTGATCAGAGGGTATCTCAGTTGCCGAGGTTCAGGGTAGGGTGTCAGTGTTTTCTTTTGTCTTTTGGGTTTTTTATTTTGATTTGGTTTAGACCATTTGGAGGACCAAATGGGTTCTAAGGGGGGGAGGATGTAAGACCCCGACCCCCAATTTCTCTGTTTAGTATTGTTTTAATCATGGCTTAGCTTTTTAAGCAAGATTTGAGTTGGTTTGACTTTGTTTCTGAGTTTGACTAGATTTTTCCATAACCTTGGAAATTTTGAAGACCGTTGACTTTAGTTTGACCCGGTCCATATGATATGTATTTTTTATGAGAAATTACTTTTGATTTCTAAAAATTCTGGATTTGGTGTATTTTGACTCATTTTACGAAGTTTAACAACTTTCATGTTTTGACCATTATGATTTGATGATCAGAAAATGCGTTTTTCGAGAAAAAGGGCAAAATTGACATTTCACACTAAATCTGTCCATGAATTTCGAAAATTTCAGAAATTGGGGAAAATATACTTTCTGGAAAGTAGAAATTTCGCTGATTATTTTTGTCTTCTTCGTCGTTGTCATTCGGGGCCCGCAAATGCCACTTTCAGCCTTGTGAAGATCGGGGCCAACAAAACCCATCTTATAAGAGGAGGAACCCTCTTCTTCTCCTTCATTTTCCTTCTCCTGCATGGTTTGGAGCTAGGGCTCTCTTTCCCTCTCTTCCAGCCATTTCCTCTCCCATCTGAAACATCAATCTCTTGGAGTTTTCTTGGAGGATTGATCTCACCTTCTTCTTCCTCATCTCTCAAGCATTCTAAAGACCCCATTTTCAAGAACATTGGGCAAGGACAACCTTCCTCTTCAAGCCCTTCTTCTTGTTTGGAACACCCAAAGGTTAGCAATGGTTTTCTTTTCATGAGATCTTGGTTTTTCAAACCTTTTGGAGTATTTTTCTCACATATGCAAAGAGTTTTCATGGAGATTTGAGGATGATTGATTTTTAGGGTTTCTCTTGTTTTATTTTGGGGCTTTTGCAGATGGAAGACCTTGAGACCCTAGAGCTTTGTTTGAGGAGTGTTATTTCTCTCATTTAGACTTGAGGCAAGTATATTTCACAATTAATATGATGATTCCTCTTATTTGGTTTCATTTCATGGCTTTTTCTTATTATGTTCTAATCCTTTATGATTTATGGATTTACTTTGAATGAATGGAGCAATGCTATGCTTGATTTCCCCTCATATTATTGTTTTACAATCCATTGAAAGTTTGTTTTCACTTTGGTCATTTTGAGACTTAGCTTTCTTTATGTTGAGTGTTTGTGTTCAAAGCCAAGGAAGAAAACTTTGAATTCAAAGTATTGTGTTTGGGTTAATTGAATTAATTGTGGATGATGATTTGATGATTTGTGGAGGTCAAAAAAAGGGCCCAAGTCATTGTGAAAATATGTATGGAAGAAAGAGGGGGAAAAAGGAAACAAGAAATGCTCAAAAGAGTGCATTTCTGCACTCGGCCCGGACTGGGACAGAGCCCAGTCCGCTCGAGCGACCCAGTGGGCCGCTCGAGCGGACCAGGTTCTGCCTGGGCTTGGCTCGAGCGGACCTTGGGTCGCTCGAGCGAGCCCAGGCCTGTCTGGGCCCATTCTTTGGGCTGTTTCGCGGACTTTTAGGGGTTCTTTTTCAGGCCTGTCTCAGCCCCTTTTCAGCCCGCTTCTCCCCCTTGATTGTGGTCCGTTAACCCCTTTGTTTTTATGCTTGAAAGCCCATGAAAGTTGGAGGTTAATTGTGATACTTGGAATTTGTGAAATGGGAATGGGATTAATGAGAGAATGAGCGTGTGTGAAGTTACCTGGGAGTCTTTCAAGTCTCAATACGCACTTTATCATTTAAATGTTGTGGATTTTCATTGGCATCAAACATACTCTTTATTAATCAATGTTTAAAGGTTAAATGTGTACTGAGATGGTTCCTTGGTAAGTCATTAAGTCATTCTCCACTATCCATTCCATTTCAAGTCAGAAAATGTATTTGTATTCTTCGGTGAACTAATTTAAATAGCATCGGTGATTTGTTATAAAATCATGTGGTTTTTCCATGTTCGAAAGGATTGATCGTATGATTTTATACAAATCACTTTGATGTGTATTTGAGCGGTTTACCATGGAATTCGTATGTTTTCTCCGAATAAAAAGACTCTTTAATAAAAAGACTCTTTTATGCTTAAACATGTATATATGTATGGTTGTGTAAGGCCCATTGTTTCTAGTAAATGAATTAGGTGTGTAGTGTCTACACACAGATAGGTCTAATTCATGGACAACTGGAAACATCATATTTGTTCATAACTGAAAGATGGAGCTGGGCACTTCATCTTGGTATAAGTTATAATGAGAGACTCTCCTGTATTCAGGGTGACTTACCTAAGTCATGGGAGGGCTTTCCCGGATTCATCTCATTAGTGCATATGCAATGCATTGAACAGGACCATGGTAGGTGTTATCTCTAAAATAGTACTATCACAGAAAGAGACCAAGTCACCTCATGCTACTGAGTGACCGGTGCTCTTAATCTTGAGCATTTGTGGATGAACTGACAAAGTCAAGTTCTTATGCTTTAATTCACTATGGGTGAGATTCTTTTCATGGGTCAACAGCTCTGTGTTTTGGGTACTCGGACTTAATCAGTTGGGACGTGCAGATGCAATATAGAATCTATGCCATCTGATGATGGAATAATCGTCCCCTTAGAATTATCCGATTAATCATCAAAATCTAAGATCTTAGTATATGGATGTTCCATATGAATATTGAACTTGTGGGTCGCTCCCTAGATCAAGAGAAAGATATTCGAATGATGATTATGTTTAAGGATATGAAGTTCTAAGGTTTAGATGTAATCGGGAAGGTTGATAGTACATGTGATAACCTGACTCGATTATGGATGTTACATAGAGGGGCATTCAGGTCATTACACTTAGTAGGTCGAAGACAACCGTCATTTTATGACGAGCTTATTATATTATATATTTGTCCTTGGAGTTGAACCATAACTCTTTAGTGGAATGAGTTAAGGTTAAAATGGTCTTAATGTTGCTATGGGTTTAGCATGGACATTTTGGTCATTTTGGGAGCCAATGGCAAATATGTCTTTTGGTCTCTTCTCTAGTCACTTTCCAAGATTGGCATGGTTTCCTAAAATGTTTAGATAACATAAGGATGAATTATTTTAGTGGAAAAATAATTTTGAGTTTAAATTCAAATAGGCCTTTGATGGCATACATGAATTTAACTCTAGATAAATTGTATGTGGGCCATGGTGTGCATTAATATGTGAGGCGTCCATAATGGGATATCCATGGGTAAGGTTTCCAACTTTGAGTAGGACTCTCTACTTGGAAAGTTGGACTCCTCTTTGGATTAGTATTCCTATGAGAAAGTTTCCTTTTTGGATTAGGAACTTAAAATTAGTAAGTGTTCTACAACTAGGATTACTAATTGCATGGAAAGTTACTTTTAGTTTCCTTTTCTAATTGGAGTGTTTCTTAAAGGAAATAAGTCTTTCCTTTTAGGACATCCATGAGAATTAGGAGAGATAAACTTTTAGGAAAGGTTTTCTCAAAGTTTCTATAAAAGAAACCCAAACCCCTCTTCGACGTCTAACACTTTGTGAGCACAAGGAGAGTCCCACACGTCCAGCCTTTGGAGGTTTTCTTCTTCATTGAAGAATTTGAGGTAATAGTCTTCTTCATTCTCCTTTAATTATACACTTGTTGGTCATGAATTCATGGAGTTCTCATGCGACCTATATGGCTGATTTATGCTGGCCAAATCAGATTTTTAAAATCTGTCATGTTACAAATTAGCTATGAATATCTTCCGCTAATTCAGATTTGAATCGCAGTTTCTTTCAGATAGCGCATGGGTAACGTTCGCCGAGGTCAAGGCGTGATTAGCCAACATCAGCACCGAAGTTAGTGTAACCTCAGTGCTTCGGGAGACATCCCCACACAATTGCCCCCTAGCTTTCGACCTCACGGAGTTTGCCAACTACGTGAGGTCGGGAGCTACAACACGGGAGATCCTTCTGGAGTAGAGCTCATCTCGGTTTCGACCACTGACGTTTGGTTTTCATCTGTGGTCGCTTTGAACGACCAAGGTAATAAATGATGCTTGCAAATCAATGTGGAAGACATACCGACGGCACCACGTGTCACCATCCGGTTGGTCGTTCAGTCACATCGAGGAGACGTGCGCCGCTTATCGGGGACGTGCCCAGTTATCGAAGTGATGCGCGCGGAGCCCCAGGGGGCGTCTGGTACGTGCGTCTCTAGGGCTCCCAAAAAAGGGGGACCCTTCCTCCTTCCTTTATATATGGGATGTTAAGGCTATCTTCTTCCCTATTGCTGCTTTATACCGGAGAAGAGAACGCTGCTGGAGAAATCTGTCTGAGAAGAGAAGTGCTGCCGAGATTGAGCTTTCGTCAGTCTGAACCCCGATTTCGTCTTCATAAGTTCTTTCTCCTCTGCCTTTTACCGTGAGTTTAGGGTTCTTCTTGCTCATAGGTTTCGGTAGAGATGGGTATTTATAGTCACTGGGTAGAGAACGAGGCAGCGATCGAGGGACTTAGGTTAACATAACCCTGCCGATGTCCAAGTCAGGGCGGCTGATCCCAACGGTATTGTAAGACCCAGACCCCCAATTTCTCTGTTTAGTATTGTTTTAATCATGGCTTAGCTTTTTAAGCAAGATTTGAGTTGGTTTGACTTTGTTTTTGAGTTTGACTAGATTTTTCCATAACCTTGGAAATTTTGAAGACTGTTGACTTTAGTTTGACCCGGTCCATATGATATGTATTTTTTATGATAAATTACTTTTGATTTCTAAAAATTCTGGATTTGGTGTATTTTGACTCATTTTACGAAGTTTAACAACTTTCATGTTTTGACCATTATGATTTGATGATCAGAAAATGCGTTTTTCGAGAAAAAGGACAAAATTGACTTTTCACACTAAATCTGTCCATGAATTTCGAAAATTTCAGAAATTCGGGAAAATATACTTTTTGGAAAGTAGAAATTTCGCTGATTATTTTTGTGTTCTTCGTCGTTGTCATTCGGGACCCGCAAATGACACTTTCAGCCTTGTGAAGATCGGGGCCCACAAAACCCATCTTATAAGAAGAGGAACCCTCTTCTTCTCCTTCATTTTCCTTCTCCTGCACGGTTTGGAGCTAGGGCTCTTTTTCCCTCTCTTCCAGCCATTTCCTCTCTCATCTGAAACATCAATCTCTTGGAATTTTCTTGGAGGATTGATCTCACATTCTTCTTCCTCATCTCTCAAGCATTCTAAAGACCCCATTTTCAAGAACATTGGGCAAGGACAACCCTCCTCTTCAAGCCCTTCTTCTTGTTTGGAACACCCAAAGGTTAGCAATGGTTTTCTTTTCATGAGATCTTGGTTTTTCAAACCTTTTGGAGTATTTTTCTCACATATGCAAAGAGTTTTCATGGAGATTTGAGGATGATTGATTTTTAGGGTTTCTCTTGGTTTATTTTGGGGCTTTTGTAGATGGAAGACCTTGAGACCCTAGAGATTTGTTTGAGGAGTGTTATTTCTCTCATTTAGACTTGAGGCAAGTAGATTTCACAATTAATATGATGATTCCTCTTATTTGGTTTCATTTCATGGCTTTTTCTTATTATGTTCTAATCCTTTATGATTTATGGATTTACTTTGAATGAATGGAGCAATGCTATGCTTGATTTCCCCTCATATTATTGTTTTACAATGCATTGAAAGTTTGTTTTCACTTTGGTCATTTTGAGACTTAGCTTTCTTTATGTTGAGTGTTTGTGTTCAAAGCCAAGGAAGAAGACTTTGAATTTAAATTATTGTGTTTGGGTTAATTGAATTAATTGTGGATGATGATTTGATGATTTGTGGAGGTCAAAAAAAGGGCCCAAGTCATTGTGAAAATATGTATGGAAGAAAGAGGGGGAAAAAGGAATCAAGAAATGCTCAAAAGAGTGCATTTCTACTCTCGGCCCGGACTGGGACAGAGCCCAGTCCGCTCGAGCGACCCAGTGGGCCGCTCGAGCGGACCAGGTTCTGCCTGGGCTTGGCTTGAGCGGACCCTGGGTCGCTCTAGCGAGCCCAGGCCTGTCTGGGCCCATTCTTTGGGCTGTTTCGTGGACTTTTTGGGGTTCTTTTTCAGGCCTGTCTCAGCCCCTTTTCAACCCGCTTCTCCCCCTTGATTGTGGTCCGTTAACCCCTTTGTTTTTATGCTTGAAAGCCCATGAAAGTTGGAGGTTAATTGTGATACTTGGAATTTGTGAAATGGGAATGGGATTAATGAGAGAATGAGTGTGTGTGAAGTTACCCGGGAGTCTTTCAAGTCTCAATACGCACTTTATCATTTAAATGTTGTGGATTTTCATTGGCATCAAACATACTCTTTATTAATCAATGTTTAAAGGTTAAATGTGTATTGAGATGGTTCCTTGGTAAGTCATTAAGTCATTCTCCACTATCCATTCCATTTCAAGTCAGAAAATGTATTTGTATTCTTCGGTGAACTAATTTGAATAGCATCAGTGATTTGTTATAAAATCATGTGGTTTTTCCATGTTCGAAAGGATTGATCGTATGATTTTATACAAATCACTTTGATGTGTATTTGAGCGGTTTACCATGGAATTCGTATGTTTTCTCCGAATTGATTTGAAAGGAGATTGGAGTGGTTCGCCACATTCGGGATTTCATCGATAAGATTAGTATTTTGAAAATAAAAAACCTCGAGGCAAGACGGGGCCAGGGCTTTGTAGTGCGAGCCCATGAGCCAAAGAGACTATGATTTCAAGAACAAAACCTCGAGGCAAGATGGGGCCAGAGCTTTGTAGTGTGAGCCCATGAGCCAAAGGGATTATTATGGTTTGAGTTGTATCGGTTTGGGTTTCGAAAACTAAAGGCACCACTAGGCTTAGGTCACCTTGTCGGGCTGATCACCTGGCTTGGGATCTTTAATTTGTCCGCCAGCTGCAGCATGGATTCTATCTGTACCGGCCATGGCAACGGTTTTTATCTGCCGGTCCCACGCGTAGTGGCTACGGTTATGATTTTGATCTGCCGGTCCCATTTGTATGGCTACGGTTTTGATTTTGATCCGCCGGTCCCATTTGTATGGCTACGGTTCTGATTCTACCTCCGGTCCCACGTGTAGTGGCTACAGTTCTGTCTGCTCTTGTTACTTCGGTAATAGGAGAATATAGCTATATGTGGTTGCCAATGTTTTATCTATTTTATGATTCTTATTTGTTTATACTCATTATATTCTTGGGATTTGTTAATGGTTATGATATCAATCTTTTATCGTATTATCTCTATTATTCAGAATTTCAAATGTATTCCAATTATTGAATGTTTTGCGTAGGCTGTTATCTTTTCGAGATATTTATGCTCCGGAGACTGTTCATGTATTTGCTTTGATATTTATGTTCGGTCTTTCGATTGTTTTATCATGGTTTATTGCTATTATTGTTTAGACTCTTTAAATGGATTTACAATGATTACATAAGGTTTTATAAATGCCCATGTTACATATTACTTGTTTATTTGCTTGCCAGACCGTCGTGTCTGACCCTGTTTGTTTGGTGCCAGTTTCCTTTCTTTCTATTTTTAGGTGTTTGATCGGAGGAGGCGGTGGGACCGCCGGTCTGACGTGAGAGGCTGCCCATTGATATCATCTAGATGTCAAGTTTGGCATCGGAGCTCGTAAAATCACTTGGGGTAGTATGTCACTTAGTGGTTTATTTGTATGGCTTTGTTAGCCCTTTTCATTGGGTTTGTAATTAAGACATTTGTTAATTGTAATTTGAATATGTGGGAAATAAATAGTCTTGTTACTACGAGCTCAGTGTTCTTTGGATTATGATTTCTGCCAGTCTGCCTCTGTGATGGCTTTATGATATTGGTTGCGTGCGACACGGAACCCGACGGCCACGGATTCCGAGTCGTAACACCATGTTTAGCTTCCGCGAAAATATACACTGATCGTGATGGAATTTGATTATCCTCATTCACGCGGATCTTGGGAAATATAACAAAAGTTCCAAATTCATTCCAAAATTTCGCATCCCGAGATCGGATCACTGCAGGGCCCGGTTTTGGGTGTGACAGGTATCAACCTCCGTGATTTCTCAGGAGGCTGGATGCCTTTCCCGTTGGTGGCTGTGACGAAGGCGGGGTTCGTTTTCCCCTTCATCCTCTTCTGAGGAGGTGTCTAAGCCAGTGGTGCCTCTGCCCCTGCCAACTGCTACCCAATGTCTTCAAGATCATAATGGGCACAGTCAAACTTAACGAGGCCCTAGGCATCGACCTCAGCATCTTCAACATTGAGGACGTCTATGACATATGCAAGTCTGGAGATGCCTATTATCTCCGGGCTAAGTCGCGCTAGGAAGGCTTTGTCCGCTATCTGGAGGACTCGAGTAAGTACGTCGTGGACGATCTTCTGTATGTCTCGGGTAACTGGGAGCTCGGCGTGGCAGAAACTAACAGAGCTTATAGGACCCCCCGCCACTTCGGGACCGTTCCAAGTAAATACCATCTCTTCACTTTTGAATATATTTCATATGCCTTTTTCTTTTCTGTCTTGTCGAACTGATGTTTCTGCTTGCTGTGCAGCTGCTAAGGAGAGGAGGCAGGCTGCCCGATACATCTGGGCGAGGAACGAAGCTTGGCTTCGGCAAGTCAAGAGGTACAACGGTCACGAAGGTAGAGCAGCTTGGTCGCTGTTAAGGTACCAGTCGAAGTACCGTGGTTACATCAAGGGTACAACCGAGCCGTCCCGAGAAGGAAGTTCGGACGGAACCGAGCCCGGGGCTGGGTGAGAATAGGTCGCTTACAGGGCCAGGGTTGAAAGGGAAGGGCCTTCGCAGGTTGTGACTGACACCGTTCTCAGGGCCGCGTCCGGCACACAGGCTTCTACGTCTGGGCCGAGGTCACGCGAGACCTCAAAGAGGAAAAGGCCACGTCAGGGAATTCGGTCCCCTTCGCCGAGCTTGGAGATGCGGCGCGCCAGGCGTATGTCGTTTGAGGACATCGAAACTCTAGCACTTGGTGTCGATGACGCTCGAGCCCCCCGAGCGCCTTCGAACTTGGACGTCCTCGAGATCCCTCCCCCGGGGTCCTCGGTGGCTTCTCTCGTGGCCGCGACAGAGGCCCCTGCATTCGGGTCTATCCCTTTCCGCCCTGTCGGACCGAAGGCTCGGTCTGCCCCAGCCGAGATCAGGTAAAAGGAAGACCGGTCACAGAAAAGGCCGAGAATCGAAGGGGGTTCCAGCTCGGTTGCGGCGTCGCCATCCGCCGATCCAAGTCCTTGGGAGCTGAGGTTCCTACTTGAACCGGGAGACCGATGATGATGGAAGATCGTGTCCTCCGGAAGGTCGATCCCCTCGTTCTCGAGGCACTCGGGCGGGCCTGTGCCCTGCCTCGAGATATGGCTCAGTTGGATGGGTATAGCGACCCGAAGCTGATACTGTCGCTGCTGCAGTCTTGCTTCGCGGTGAGTTCATTCGAACCTTTAAACTTTTTATCAAGTTGTTTAGTTTGGTGACTGTTCTGATTTTCTGTATGAATGCCTTGTTTCTTCGACAGACGGTGCAGAAGTCTCTGGTGGCAGCCGATAGGCTCTATAAACACGGCACCGTGGTTGCCGAACTGAACGCGAAGAAGAATGGCCTCGAGGATGCCCTGGACGTCGTTACTCAGAAATTGACGAGAGCCGAAGGAGAGTTCAAGGCAGGGCTTGAGCACGCAAGGGGCGAGACAGAGGCCGAAAAGAGGAAGGTGGCCGAGCTCGAGGCTTCCTTGGAAAGGCTAAAGGACGACTTCGAGGCCAAGCTCCGTGCCGAATCGAAAAGGGCAGACGAGGCTGAGGCTAAACTCGAGTCGGAATGTGATGCCATCTTTGAGGACACCAAGGCGCAAGTGACGGCTCACTATAAGGCCAGGGTGCTTGTGGCGAAGGACAAGGCCTGGGCGAAGGGATGGTGTTCTGCTTTGAAGGAGGCGGGGGTTTCGGAAGGCCACCCTTCCTTCAAGGATCCGCCACCATACCTAGCTCCGGTACCGAACCCCGCCCCTCCCGTCATTGTCCCCGCTGGTGAGATGGCTGCTGGGGAACCGAACGCTGATTAGACTGGGATCGACATCAGAGCCACTGCCGCTCCTCATGCCTCCGACCCCGCGTGACCTCGGGCCGCTTCTGTCTATTTTGCTCGCGGAGACTTGTAATTGCCTTCGCTTTTGTTGTATCTTTCTTGTTTTCAATTGTATCCATTGTTTTATGTAATGAATGGAGATTCATTACAATTGAAGTTTTCTTTGGCTAATATCTGGGTCACTTTCCTTGCCGTGCATGTTTTCGCTTTTCAAACATTTTGCATAAGTATATGAGCTTGGTAGGGATAGGTGCCGGGCTGCCCCCAGGTTAGCCCTGGATTACATCATTAGGATCGCTGCCCTATCGATAGATATGTAGAGGGCGCGTCGGCAACCTGGCAAGAGTGGTGAGGTGCTCACATAGCACGAAATGGAGACGACCCACTAGCTCGTCGCCAGGGGCATGTCGGCAACCTGGCAAGAGTGCCGAGGTGCTCACATAGCACAAAAAGGAGAAGACCCACTGGCCCATCGCCAGGGGCGCGCCGGCAACGTGGCAAGAGTGCCGAGGTGCTCACATAGCACGAAATGGAGAAGACCCGCTGGCTCGTCGCCAGCGGCGCGCCGGCAACCTGGCAAGAGTGCCGAGGTGCTCACATAGCATGAATGGAGAAGATCCACTGGCACGTCGCCAGGGGCGCGCCGGCAACCTGGCAAGTGTGCCGAGGTGCTCACATATCACGAAATGGAGAAGACCCATTGGCCCGTCTCCAGGGGCGCGCCGGCAACCTGGCAAGAGTGCCGAGGTGCTCACATAGCACGAAATGGAGAATACCCATTGGCCCGTCGCCAGGGGCGTGTCGGCAACCTGGCAAGAGTGCTAAGGTGCTCACATAACACGAAATGGAGAAGTCCCACTGGCCCGTCGCCAGGGGCGCACCGGCAACTTGGCAAGAGTGCCGAGGTGCTCACATAGCATGAAATGGATAACCGAGATGTGTAGTCCCTTAGGCGCTGTTGTAGAGTTCCATATTCTATTGAGGGAGACAAGGAACAGAGTGCTTTTATTACTCTTCAAAAATCAGTTACAATTCAAAAATAGAACTTCTTAAGGTGCGTCGCGTTCCACGGTCGTGGCAATTGTTTACCATTCATGTTCTCAAGTTTGTAAGCTGAACGACCGTAGACCGCGGTAACCTTGAACGGTCCGTGCCAGTTTGGCGCCAACTTGCCGTGGTTCCAATCTTTGTCCTGTGGGAGGGACTTTTTCAAGACGAGTTCCCTGACTGAGAATTTCCTCTACCTGACCCTTTGGTTGTAGCCCTTGGCCAAATGCTACTGATAGGCAGCCAGACGGATGGCCGCTGCTTCTCTGCGCTCTTCGGCTAGGTGTAACTCTTGAGTCAAGTTCACATCGTTATGGCCTTGGTCAAAGAGTTCCGATCTCAAGGTCGGAAGGCTGACCTCAAGTGGAATCACGGCTTCCATACCATAAGCGAGAGAGAGAGGTGGTGCCGAGGTGGAGCGTCTTGGTGTCGTCCTGTATGCCCACAGGACACTCTGCAGTTCTTCCACCCATCTTCCTTTGGCTCGATCGAGCCTCTTCTTAAGTCCGTCGAGCATCACATTGTTGGAGATCTCGGCTTGGCCGTTGCTTTGGGGGTATGCTGGGGTGGAGTAATGATTTCTGATGCCGAGCCCCTGGCAGAAGGTTTTGAAGAGATTGGAATCGAACTGAGTTCCGTTATCTGAGATCAAGGTCCGTGGAATTCCAAACCTCATGACGATGTTTCTCCAGACGAAATTCTTTGAATCGTGCTCGGTGATGAAGGAGAGTGCTTCTGCTTCTATCCACTTGGTGAATTAATCAGTGGCTACTATCAGCCACCTCTTATTTCCTAGAGCTCGGTGGAGAGGTCCTACGATGTCCAGTCCCCATTGGGCGAAAGGCCATGGGCTGGATAGTGAACTCAGATCCTGAGCTGGCTGGTGGAGGGAGTGTGAAAACTTCTGGCACTTTTCTCACTTCTGGGCATATTGATGCGCGTGTGTCTACATGTACGGCCACCAGTAACCCTGGCTGATATCCCGGTATGCCAGCGATCGTCCACCGATATGACTTCTGCAGATTCCTTCATGCATCTCGTAGAGGAAGTCGTTGACATTGTCGGGGTGGACGCACTGAAGGTAGGGGCCGGTGAAGGACTTCCTGTAGAGCTTGCCTTGTGGGCTCAACCAAAACCGAGCTGCTTTGAGTCTGATTCGGCGAGCTTCGTTCTTGTCTTCGGGGAGCTGGTCATTTTTTAGGAAGGTGATGGTTTCGTTCATCCAGCTCGGGCCGAGATTAATGCATAGAATTTGCCGAGGTGGAGGGAGCTCCGTGCTTGGCCTCTCTAGCGATCCTACCTCGAGAGTTCTTTTCCTCCCGGCCTCAACCGCTGAAGCTAGGCTGGCGAGGGCATCGGCATGAGAGTTGGAGCCTCTACCGATTCGCTTGACTTCGGCTTTTTGGAACTGTGAGAGAAGCTTTTTTGCGTGCGCTAAGTAGGCGGCCATCCTGTAGTCGCGAGCCTAGTAGTCTCCAGTTAACTGGCTTGTTACCAACCGTGAATCATTGAAAACCACCAGCTATTGAGCTCCTAGGATTTTAGTGCTATTCAGCCCTGCTATTAGAGCCTCGTACTCTGCCTCATCATTAGATGCTTTGAAATCAAGGGTGAGGGCTTGCTCGATAACCAATCCTTCCGGAGATTGAAGGACTACACCGGCGCCAACCCTCTTGGGGGTAGAGGATCCATCAACGAATACCTTCCAAGCAGAAGCGAGGAATCGATTCTAGGCCCGCTCTTCTTCCTCCCAGTGACTTCATCCTCATGCATCCTGTCCCCCAGTTCGGTGCCGAGCGGGGTCGGGGCCAAACTTGGAGAGGTGAATTCGACGATGAAATATGCCAGAACTTTAGCTTTGACCGCCGTTCTAGGTTAGTACTTGTTGTCGTACTGCTCCAGTTCGACGGCCCATTTTGAAATTCGGCTGGAGAAGTCGGCCGTTTTTAAGACCACTTCGAGTGGGTGTTCCGTCACAACCACGATGGAGAAGGCTTGGAAATAGTGGGAGATCTTGCGAGAAGCGCTGACGAGTGCCAACACGAGCTTCTCCATTGGGAGGTACCTAGTCTCGGTGTCAAGCATAATTTTGCTCGTATAGTAGATTGGCATTTGCTGTTTGTCGTCCTCTCTAATGAGGACCGAACTGACCGCATGATCCGAGACCGCGAGGTAGAGGTAGAGCACCTCTCCCTGTTTCGGGGTCGAGAGCAGGGAGGCGAGGAGAGATAGGCTTTGAGCCTCTGCAGCGCTTCGTCGCACTCCGGTGTCCAATGGAATTTCAAGTTTTTCTTGAGTAGTTGAAAGAAAGGCCTACATTTATCGGATGATCTGCTGACGAAGCGATTGAGTGCGGCAGCCATGCCGGTGAGCTTCTGGACCTGCTTCATCATTGTTGGACTTTGTATTCCAAGGATCGCGGTGATCTGATCAAGATTGGCTTCAATTCCTCTTCTAGTGACCAGGCTTCAGAGGAATTTACAGGAGCCGATGCCGAATGCGCATTTGGAGGCGTTGAGCTTGAGCTTGAACCTCCTAAGTATGTCAAACACCTGATTCAGGTCGGCCATGTGGTCCTGGGATTGCTTGGACTTGACGACCATGTCGTCAATGTAGACCTCCACCATTTTACCTAGTTGGGCCTGGAACATCTTCGTGACCAACCTTTGGTAGGTGGCCCCTACGTTCTTTAGTCCAAAGGGCATAACCTTGTAACAATAAATGCCTCTGGGCGTTATTAACGCAGTCTTCTCCTCGTCAGGTTTGTACATCGGTATTTGGTGGTAGCCTCGGTAGGCATCGAGGAAGCTCATCCTGTCATGGCCAGCAGTGGCGTCGATCAACTGGTCGATTTTCGGTAGTGGGAAGCTGTCTTTGGGATAGGCCTTGTTTAGGTCAGTGAAATCGACGCAGACTCTCCACTTCCCAGTTTTCTTCTTGACGGCCACTATATTCGCCAGCCACTTCGGATACTTGACCTCTCTGATTGCCTCCGCCTCCAGCAGCTTTCCAACCTCTTTGACTACTGCCTCTGATGGAACAGCGCTTCTGCCCGGTTCTACTGGGGTCGGCGGACGTGGGAGTCCATTTGGGTTCGACCTTTTCGTAACCGGGGGGCGGAGGCGTGCATCAACATTTTTTTGATTGGGCGTGCCAGATTTTCTATTTTACTTGGAGTTACAAGTGGTGATTCGGAGATCAACCTTCGCAAGTAAAAGGGAAATCAAATTCTTTCAAGTTTTCCATTACACATATATTTAAGAAAAGAGACATTTTTCTTGGTTTGCCGTGAAAGGCGATTTTTTTTGGTGTTTATAGCCGATTTTAGCATTTATAGCCGATTTTTGGCGTTTATAGCCAATTTTCAATTCTTATCAATAATGAAAGACAAGAGTTGTGATTTTTTATCTCTTTTGGAAAAATACAAACTACAATGAAAAGCAAGAAAATGAGGATCTAACTTCTCAGGAGATTGTGGGGGACTCGTTCAGATTGACGGTCACAAGCCATATGTGGACTTCGCCATCATCCGTGCAGATGAGAACAGAGGATGCTATTGATTCGCTTGGCTTGGATATAACCTCAGGCTTTTAGAGGACAAAGACCAAAAGGAGGTCCTATGTCCAATAAAAAACTAAGTAGACGAGCTGAAAAGCCACGTCTAAGCCATTGGAGGCAGAAGGAGAAGGCAAAGGCCTTGGGGGGGGGGGGGGGGGGGGGGGGTTTACCCCTAAGGGACTTTTGTCACCTTGTAGCGGTGGTCGGGGTAGAACTTCTGCAAAGTTTTCTCTCTTTCTTTCTCTTAGATTTCTGATGCCTTTTTCTATCTGAATTTCCGTTTTTTCTGCAATCTGTCATGCTGTTTTTTCTTCTTCGAGTGCTCTCCTATTTATAGGCTTTTTGGTAGCCATTTAGGAGGTTTTATGGGCTTTTACTATCATTAAGCCGCATAATGGGAGGAGTTACAGGATTTAATTCCTTTATTTTGTAGCTCCTTTTTCTTGGCTTCTGATTGGCCGGAGGAGATTGAGGGCATTTAATCGCCTTTAGTCGCCATGATGGGAGGAGTTTCATGGGTTAAATTCCATGAATCAATTGACTTGTAACTCCCGGATGCTTGCTTCTAATTGGGCCGTCCAAAGAAATGGATTAATGACTGCAATAAAGCTAGTCAATTAATCGCATTAAGTGGTCGCCGAGTAGTTGAAGAGTCGTGGGCCGTGTCGCGTCTTTTGGGATTCTTTTGGTGATGATCACCGATTGATCTTCATGTAGATCGACATCGGATGACCATGTAACTACAAATATTGTTTGCAAACAGCGGGTCGGTGCCATCTGTCCTGTCGATTTCTCGATCAGTCGGGTAGAAAACACACTTTTTTTGTTGTCCGATTGGCGATCAATGTTGATTTTGATATTCTTGATGATTGACCCGTGATTTTGACAGATGTCAAAGGATTTGGTGTCTCAAAAGTATGAATTTTGGAAAATCCCATGGGTCGGACGCTTCGAATCATGAAAAACGATGAAAAAATGGGGCTTCCGGGGCCCTCCCGGCGATCCCGGACTCCAGGGTCGCAAGGGTTTTCACCCCTTTTTGTCCCGTTTTGCGTCCGTTTTTTATGTTTTTCGATTCTTATTTCATCTGTATTTTTTCTTGACATTTTTTATCATTTATTGGACTGATTTCCCTGCAGAAAATCTGATGAGAATCCTTGCATTTTGGTTTGCAAAGTTTCTAATTTTCCGAGAAAGCCGAAGACTTTGTCGCGCAGAGCTGTCGGTTTTCCGTCAGAAGCTGAAACTGGGTCAAACGATGTCGGAATGACCTAAAATTTGGGGTGAAGCCTCCTGAGCAATAAATAAGACCAACCATAGGCTTTTGTTTGAGTTTTGAAGCCGTTTGTGGTCCTATCACTAGTAGACTTGTTTTTGTCGCGGCTTGATGTGCGGTCAACCGATGTTCGATTGACTTGAAATTTGACAGGGAACCTATTGGAGTCATTTTAAGATGATCCATAGGCTCTGTCTTGTAAACTATGGTCCCGGGGAGCTTCGCCGCCGAGAGGCCTGATTTGGCTTCCGAGTGTCAAAGTCTGGTCAAATGTTGTCGAAATGACCTGAGATTTGACGTATAGCCCTTTGTAGGCATTTTGAAGCCGTCCATGTGCTCTATCTGATGAGTGATAGCCTCAGAGGTTCTCGCCGCCAAGAGGCTTGATTTAACTGTTTGAGGGTTTATGTAGGGTCAAACATTATCGATTTGACTCGGAATGTGACGTGGAGCGTTTTGGATGTATTTTGATACCATCCATCGGCTCTGATCGAAGATTTGGTGTCTCTGATGCTTTTGCAGCCGGGAGCTCCTTTTCAGCTGCCGGAGAAGCGAAGTTACGCTAAATGATTTTGAAATGGCCCGAAACTTCTTGTGTACTCCTCTTTTGACTGACTTGAAGGATCTTGCACTTTTTTGTTTGATTCTAATAAGATTTGATTTTTTGGAAGTAGCATTGCCTATTTATGGCAGGTTACGACTTCATGCAGTTTTCTGGATCTTAAAGAAGCAAAGTGACATTTTTGGTGTCAACAGCCTCTGACTGCGGTACCCCCGACTTGCGTGACTTCTACACCACTAGTTTGTGTTGAGGTTCCACGCTGAGCCCGTGGCACATGACGAGTTGCTTAACTTTTGTAGTCGATGTGCCTCAGAGATTTTGTGAATGAGAGCTTGTGACTTGACCAAGAGTCTTTGAGCAGTCTTTCTTTTGGTATTTGTAGCCTTTTGAGCTTCCAGGGGAATTTTATGGTAGTGAAAGGGATCATGTACCATCTCAAGGCAAAGTTTTGAAGATGACATCAGGGATGTGGATTTGGGTTTTGACCTTGTGACCTAATAGGCTGTATGTGGCAGGTTAGGGGGTCGGGTGTGGTTTTGACCGTGTGACCCAACAAGCTGTATGTGGAATGTTGGGGGGTAAATTTTGATTTTGATCTTGTGACCTAACTGGCTGTATGTGGCAAGTTAGGGGATCAGGTTTTGGTTTTTGGTTTTGGTCTTGTGACTTAACAAGCTGTATGTGGAATGTTAGGGGACCAGGATTTGGTTTGGTTTTTTGCGGAATGTCAATTTCAAGATTTTGGCTCCATTTGGTAGATGAGGCTGGATGATTTGATTTTTGGAAGCTCATGGGGCTTGGAATTCTTTTTTGTATGGTCCAATCAGCTCATGAGGCATGGAACCATTTTTGTATGCTCTTGGTAAGAGGGATTTCTCTTTGACTAAAAGCCTAAATTTTTTTATTTTTTTTTTGTGCCTAGGTGGTCAAACCTGGCTCATATGGGCTAACCCATGGGACCTTAAGCTTTTGAAATGGCTTAGATCTCATATGGTGTCATTTTTGTAAAGAATATCTAAAAATATCTATTTTGGATAGAGAATATCTAAGAATATCTTTATTTGGAAAGAATCTCTCATGTTCCCTTTATTTTGCGAGAGAATATCTCAAGATATCTTTCTTCGGGAGAGAATATCTCAAATCTCCTATCTTTTGGGAGAAAATCTCTCATTGATTTCTTTTTGGGAGAGAATCCCTCAAGATATCTTTCTTTTGGGAAAGAATCTTTCTAATTTCTTTCTTTTGGTAAGGTTACTAATTAGTAACACTTACCTCTTTTTTATTTCCTTCTTTAGTTTGCTCTCTTTTATAAAAGCAAGGAGGAGGTTGGATCTCTTGCTTTTATTGCTTTCTTTTACAACAATCCCAAGAGGGCTTCATGACCAAGAGTTCTTCTTCTTCAAGATCTTCAAGACTTTTCTTCTTCTTCCCCATCAATGGCTTCAAGTAAGTTCTCTTTTTCAAGAAAACTCCATTGTAGAAAAAAAAGTTCTTTTTTTTATTTCTTTCTTTTTTTTTCTTTTCTTTTTCTTTTCCACGTGTTTTCCCCTTCTTTTTTTTACGCGTGTTTTCTTTTTTTGTGCTTTTTTTTTTCTGTGATTTGGTTTGCTAACATTTTTCTTGTCAGCTGACTTGCCATAGGATTCCAATGACTTTGAACAATCGATGGACACAAATGTTGATGATGCTTCCGATGAGTTCATGGAGGAAGAGAGTGTTCCACCAGTCATCGAAGAAGGTATTTTGTAGTAATAACCCTGATAATGATTTTCAAACAGGATCATATTCATACCTTTTTCTGTTTCTTTGGCAGGTTTTGAGGTGAAATAGGAGAGTTCGTCGCTTCTTTCAGAACCAAAGCAAGGGATGCCAGAGGTTGATCCAGAGGTAGAGGCTCTTGGGACCAGTTTTGACACTATTGAGGGGATACCTCATGCTGAGATTCCTTCTCCAGCAGCTCCGACTGGAAAGAGTTCTTTTGTTCCTCTTCCAATGAGGGATGACATGAGCAGTCGACCAACGGAGCGGGGTGAATCTTCAGCTGGGCCATCTCTTCTTTTTGCGAAGAAAGTGGTGGCGCGAGTTCTGAGCCCTTGGATTGAGACTCTCCTTTCTGAGCACTTAGTTGCCGGATTTGGCATGATCCAGCATGTGCAGGAGATTCTCAGTGATGCCGAAGAGGTTGGTCTGGATGTCACAGGTGCCAGGGCGATCGTTGATAGGATCATTGCACTGGGTGACAAGTGGTTTGAGACCATGGGTTTTGTTGACGACCAGTTCTTCAAGGAGATGTTCCTGGACCTTGCTGATAAGGCTAAGTTTGACCTGAATGAGGCTACTCAAAGCAGGAAGCAGATAGTCTGAGAGAAGAACTTAGAAGAGCTAGCCATCATTGGGCGGACACATGACCTTAACATCTTTGAGAGGGAGGTTGATGAGGCCAGGAAACGCCTTGAGCATCTGAAGGCACAAGTCGTTGCTAAGTGGGCTGCAATAACAGAGGCTCGTGACAGGGAGAATGCTCTAATTCGTCGGGTTGCAGATGCTGATCGAGTCCTTGAAAGGAAATTTCAAGAGGACAAACAATGACAAACTGCTCGGGATAAGCTTCCCGGTGTGAAAGAAGGGTTGTAGCCTTCTCCAGCATCTCATGGCAAGTTTCTGAAGAACCATGCCTTGGAAACTCTGACGGCTGAGGCCAAAAGTTTGCTTGAGGAGCTGAAATCTTAGCTGGGGACCATCTTTGGTTGAGCTCCTGATTTTTTGTAACAGAAACTATCCTTCTTCCCCTTTTTTTTTTGGTACCACATGTATATTTTTTTTTGGTACTCCTTTTTTGTAGTGCTTGTGAACACTTTTTTTTTTTGGTACCACATGTATTTTTTGGTACTCCTTTTTTTTCCCCTACACTCACTTAAATCTTTTTGTGATGAAAGTAATTGCTAAATGGGATACTTCCTTTTTTATTTTTTGTTTTCCCTATGCTCACTTAAATCTTTTTGTGATGAAAGTAATTGCTAAATGGGATACTTCCTTTTTTGTTTTCCCTACGCTCACTTAAATCTTTTTGTGATGAAAGTAATTGTTAAATGGGAAATTTTTTTCTTTTTGTTTTTTGTTTTCCCTACGCTCACTTAAATTTTTTTGTGATGAAAGTAATTACTAAATGGGATTTGATCAAAAGCTCGTCATTTTGTGAAAATCTTTTGTCAAATGATTGTTTTGGCAAGGGAGCCAGATTTTTGTTTGTGGCATAGAAGCCAGTTTTGTTTTGTGGCATTAATAATCGGTTTGTTTTGTGACATTTATAGACAGTTTGTTTTGTGGCATTTATAGCCTGTTTGGTGGCATTTATAGCATGTTTTGGTGGCATTGATAGCCGATTTTGTTTTGTGGCATTTATAGCCTATTTGGTGGCATTTATAGCCGGTTTAGCTTTTAAAAATGCAAGTATCGACTAAAAGTCGCCTCCCTGCTGAATGGTCCTGCAAGTATCGATGGAATGTCGCATCCTTGCTCATTCGGTTATGAGTATCGATGGAATGTTGTATCCTCACGAATTTGCATGCACGTATCGATGGAATGTCACATCCTTGGTTTTCAAAAAATTTTGGTTTTGCGGGTACTGACTTGATGTCGTTTCCCCACGATTTTTGGAATTTGCGGTTTTCTCGAACCTTTGGGTTGTGGATATCAACTGCAATGTTGCATCTCCACGATTTCTTGGTTTTTTTGAACCTTTGAAATTTGGGTTGTGAATATCAACTGAAATGTTGCATCTCCACGGTTTTTAGGTTATTTTTTAACCTTTGAAATTTGGGTTGTGGATATCAATTAAAATGTTGCATCTCCATGGTTTTGGATTTTGTAAGTATCGACGAAATGTCGCTTCCCTGCTATTTTGGAAGTGTCGAACGTGGTTTGTATGCTTCAAATTTGTGCGAGTATCGACTAAGCGTCGCTTCCCCGCGGTTTTTTGAAAAACCATTTAGGCGGTAAAAGGTAGGGTGGACTAGGGTGGAAATCCCTGAATCCGGATTTTGTTTCAAACCATGAATTTTGGGTTCAAGGGTTGAAAATTTTGGTCAAGTTAGGGAAAGGCTCCTAAACTTGGATTTTTGAACAATGAAACGATGAAAGTAAGCATTGTTTAAATTTCTAGAAATTTCAACATTTGATATGAAAATTCTAAAAAGAGTGGGTTTAGCGAGCGTGTACCTGAAAACCGGTTTTGGCCGTACATGCATTGCTCTTACCCAGTTGGGTAAGTCTTTAAGGGTAGTACCGCTTTAAGAACTTACCGTTGATGGGCAGCATACATCTGTCACCTTCCATGTTTAGGAGTGAGTATGCGCCGTTGGAGAAAACTTAGTCGATGACGTAGGGTCCCTCCCATTTTGGCTCAAATTTGCCTTTGGACTTGTGAGCGAAGACCATTGGTCTTTTTACTGCAAGAACCAAGTCGCCCTTTTTGTAGGCGCATTGCCTGACCTTTTTGTCGAAAGATCCTGCTATGCGTGCTTGGTAAAGTTCAATGCTTTGTCGAGCTTCGAGCCGTCTCTCATCGAGATTGTCCAGCTCATGGAGTCGCAATTTGACATTGCTTTCTTGAGTCATGTCATTTTGCAAGGATACCTTCAAGGAAGGAATTTGTACTTCCAAGGGTACGACAGCTTCGCATCCATAGACCAAAGAGAATGGTGTGCTATGGGTTAGTCCTCGAACAGTGGTTCGATAGGCCCACAAAGCTTCAGACATTTTGTCGCTCCAGTCTCTTTTGTGACTAGAGACCATTTTCTTGAGGATTTTGCAGAGTGTCTTGTTGAAAGTTTCTGCTAATCTATTTGCTGCCGGATTGTATGAAGTCGAAGGACAGCTTTGGATTTTGTATTTGTCGCAGAACCTGTAGAATCGATGATCCCGGAATTGTGGTCCGTTATCATGGACGAATCTTTTGGATATACCGAAACGACAAATGATGTTGGTGCTCAGGAACTGAAGGACTGATGAGGTCTTCATTTCGTTGAGCGCAAATGCTTCTGACCACTTGGAGAAATAATCCATAGCGGCGAAGATGAAGCGATGACCTTTGCTTGAAGGGGAAGAAATAGGACCTATGATGTCCATACCCCAGGCTTCAAAAGGCCATGAAATCGCTGTAGGATGTAGCCATTCTGGAGGCATGTGAACATAATCTCCGTGAACTTGGCATTGTTGGCAGCGCTTAGCAAATTGCACTGCGTCAGCTACCATGGTAGGCCAGTAATAACCTAACCTTTTTATCTGATCATAGAGCTTAGGACCAGCCTGATGAGCTCCGCAAAGACCAGCATGAACTTCTTTGAGTGTTTCTTCAGCCTTTTATTGTGACAAGCAGCGTAGAAGTACTCCGTTGAAGGATTTCCTGTAAAGGATTTTTGAAGGAATATCCAAATGAAAGCTTGGGGTTCGCCTTTGGATGCTTACCCGTTCTTTTGGATCTTCAGGTGGGATTCCGAACATAGTGTAATCAATGAACGGATCCCTCCAGTCGCTGATTGAAGTTTTAAGGATTGAAATCCGACTTCCAACCACTTGGTGGCATTCAGCAACTGCTTGATGTGTGTTAAGAGGAGGAAGGATTCTTCTTTCACAGACTGTGATTTGCATGTTTTCCCCTTCCTGGATTGCCATAGATGCGGCAAGTCTAGCCAGGGCATCTGCACGTATATTTTCACCTCTACGAATGTGGGTGATGTGACGGATGTCAAACTTTTGTAGAAGCAATTGTGCCTTGTTGTAGTTAGGTAGCAGATCAGGCTTCCTGACTTCAAATTTCTGATTCATCTGGTTGACGATCAATTGAGAGTCTCCAAAGACTTCCAGCATGGTGATACCAGATTCGATGGCGAGTTCCAATCCTAGGATCAGAGCTTGATATTCAGCTGCATTATTTGTGCATGGTTCCAGTAGCGAGAAAGCGTGTGGAATCATGTATCTGTCGGGGCTAACAAAGAGGATGCCAACTCCCAAGATCAGCTGTCTTTTTTCATTTGTCCTGGTTGCACCGTCAAAGTACATGTCCTAGGAAGCATTTTGTGAGAAAGTCTCCACATTGTAGACTGGTTCGTCTGGGAGATCATCTTTGAGTGGAGAATCTTTAGGCAATGGATGCTCTGCGAGGAAGTCCGCTAGAGCTTTCCCTTTGATTGCTTTTTGTGGTGCATACCTAATATCAAATTTCGACAAAAGGATGGACCATTTTGCCAGTCGGGCATTGAGAGAACCTGCTTTCGTGACAATGACCTTCAAGAGGTTGATCCTTGAGACCAAGTAGACTGTGTTAGAAAGTAAGTAGTGACGCAGCTTTTGTACGGCGAACATCACTGCAAGGCATTCTTTTTTTACTGGAGAGTACCAATGCTCTGCACCTACTAGCATGTAGCTGAGGTAATATAGAGCAGCTTCTTTTCTTTCATCATTTTCTTGTGCAAGCAAAGCACCCAGAGAGTGATCAATGGCTCTTGTGTATAAGATGAATGGTTTTCCAGTGGTAGGGGCAGCTAACACTGGAGGTTTGGCCAGGTATGACTTGATATCTTGGAATGCAGCTTCATAGTCAGCATCCCAAACAAAGTTTACACTTTTCTTCATCAACCGGGAGAATGGACGACATTTCCCCGAAAGATTGGAGATGAACCGTCTGATGTAGGCCAATCTCCCTTGAAGCCCTTTAAGTTCTCTCAAGGTTCTTGGAGAGGGCATTTCTAGAATGGCTTTGACTTTTATGGGGTCAAGCTCTATTCCAGCTTTCCGAACTAAGAATCCGAGGAACTTACCCGACGAGACGCTGAAGAAGCTTTTCAGAGGATTCATTCGCAGTTTGTGTTTGCGAAGCCGGAGGAAGACTTCTCGAAGGTCTTCGAGATGATCTTCTTTTCTTTTGCTTTTGACGACGAGGTCATCAACGTAACACTCGACCGTCTTGTGGTGCATATCTTGGAATATCTTCATCATAGCCCTCTGATATGTGGCACCAGCATTTTTCAGACCAAATGGCATGACAATGTAGCAATACATGCCAAATGGGGTCCGAAAGGTCATTTTTCATCTTCAGGATGCATCTTTATCTGATTGTAGCCAAAGAAATCATCCATGAATGTCATTCACTCGAATCCACAGGTATTATCAATCATTACCTTTGGTATGGGGAGCGAAAACTCATCTTTTGGGCATGCGCCATTCAGGTCTCTATAGTCAATACAGACCCTGATCTGCCCGTTTTTCTTTATCACGGGGACAATGTTGGCCAACCATTCAGGATGTTGTTCCTCACGGATGAAGCCGACGCTTTTGAGTATTTGAACTTCTTGTTCAATTTTATCCATCACATATGGATGGAATCTTCTTTGACCATTGTAAGGTCCGTGACCTTACTGGGTCAGTTGGCCCAAAACCCGGCCCGTTGACCCGTTTAATTTGTTATTATTTTATTTAATTGTATTTTTAGATATTTAAGTGGGTTTAGATTATGAGCGAGT
Source organism: Litsea cubeba (assembly GCA_012931725.1). Taxonomy (NCBI): domain Eukaryota; kingdom Viridiplantae; phylum Streptophyta; class Magnoliopsida; order Laurales; family Lauraceae; genus Litsea; species Litsea cubeba. The sequence continues at coordinate 125,345,084 of CM022946.1, forward strand.
TTCTTTTAGCATTAGAATAGTATCTGCGAAGTTTCGTTTGATTCTGAGTTCATTTGTTCAAAGCAGGGGGGTAGTTTACAATTTAGGGAAAATTGAGTGATTTTATGAAATATTCCAAACGCCGTGATTTTGGGTTCATTGGAAAGGTCTCGTCGTTCTGATGACTTTTGTCTCTTGACTTATCGCGATCTGGTGATCAGGAACCTTTCAAGTGGCCCATTTTTTCACCGGACCCACTTAAAGGACAATTCGGTCTTTTCCTCTCTATCGTCTTCTTAAGTGAGGTTTTTGCCCAAATCTCATTCTTTCTCTGCAACGAACGAAAGAACAGCAGCCATATCCTTTTCTTCTTCCTTTCTCAAGCCAGATCTCAGCCCTAGAAGACCCCGTTCGAAGATCCGAACCGATCATTTTCATCCTTGTGATCCCCTCTTGCTTCCGGTATCAACCTGGTAAGGCTTCCAGTAACTTCATCTTTTTCTATTATCTTCCTTTTGGTTAGATTTAGGTTGGATCTTAATTCTTTTCCTTCCTATCTTCTTCTTGGCTTCCTAGTTTGCGTTTTATCGGGTTAGATCGTGGATTTCGGAGTAGAAAAGCTTCTCCTCAGATTTCACCCCATTATTGTCATCTTCTGACATTGAGGCAAGTAGATATGCATTTTATAATTTATATGCCTGTATTATTTATTTGATGTGGTTATGATTCTGATAGATATCCTGTTAATTCCAAGCCTTTCTGATATTGATTTGGGGATTATAAATACTAGGTTAGAATTGTGGAATGAAATGGATAGATTGATAAATTGATAACTTTAATTTATTTTAAATTGTAAAATGATGAGAATGTGGTGTATGGAATGAATGGAATGGATGATGGGGAGTGCAGGAGGCTCTATTTGATGCAGGTTTTAGCCTTGGAAAGGTTTGGGGAATGGAGAAAATGAAATGGGGAAAAAAAAGAGAGTTCAGAAATGGCATGAACCCGTACGAGTTCCGTACCATCGGTTCACTCGTCGGTTCAGTGTCGGTCAACCGACAGCATGGTGTCGGTCAGCCAATCACCATCTCGGTCAGAAAACCCGAGAGCATGTTTTACACCAATTTTGTACAGTCGGTCAGCTCTCGGTTCGAATGTCGGTCAGCCGACAGCTTCACTTCGGTCAACCGACACTGTTCTCGGTTCCAAAACCAAAGAGAGTAGAAATTGGTCCTGCTCTGTCGGTTAGGCCTCGGTTCGTGTCGGTCAACCGAGACTATCACGTCGGTCAACCGACACCATCATGAGGGTCGGCCTAGATTGGCCATTTTGCCTTGTTGTTCCAGACTAAGATTGAAACCTAGGATTGGGACTTAGATGAAGGAAACCTTTAAATTACTATCACTTGACCATAAATGAGTTTGAAATCGAATCACGTGCTTGGTGTAAATTCGATGGATTGTCTAGGTATTCGTATATTACACATAGTGCAACCGAATGCATATGGAGTTGAATTGAATGATGCTCAACATGATTGTACACCAAGGGATTTCCCTGAAAGCATCATTAATCCAAATTTCCATATGTACTCCGTTAGAATACGTGGGATACAGGGATGACACCACTTGCCTAGGATTGGATTGTAATTCTTCCTTGACTTGTGATTTATATCCGTTGATAACATTCCTTGTACACTCTTAACATAAAACACGTAATCAATTATGAAACATAAACTCTTATAGAATATAGGACTTGGACTTGACTTAGAGTGTACCTTAGGAAACCGTGTCTTGTTTGATGAACATGACTGGCTAGTAATGGAAGGGGATTATCACGTGGTTTGCTTGTCTTGTATTATTTTGGAGAAGATAATCCCTAGAATCTTGTCTTCTACTTGGAACTAGCCAGACTTGCTTGTCTTGTTATCCTTGTGTCAGAACCACTCTATTATTATTTGCATATCATGGCCATCTGCAATTTGGGATTTAATGACGAATCGGTTACTCCGGTTGTCGGGGTGGGCAGTCGGCGTAGGACTGCATCCATGGCGTTGAATAGCTGGGAGCGGGCTAGGACCGTGCTGGTATTCCCAGGACAGGGAGCTAGGATCCCACTGGAGTCGGACTATGGTATCAGTAGTCCAAGGGGATTGTTACTGGTACCCCGGGAGGTGGCTTTGGACATCCTCGGAGTCTCCCTCTTGCTTGTTTTTGTTTGCATTTGCATGAATAGTGGTTATTGTTAGGTGATTGTTAGGATTCCTTTTATTATTCCTGTTGTTTATTAATCTTACTTCATGCCTAGTTTCTCTTGTCTTGTATTCAGATAATCATTTACTTGTCATTATTCTACACTTGATGCATGTCATGTTTATTATGTTTTGTATATCTATTGCTCAACATGTTGTTGACTTTGTTCCTTGGTGTGCAGACACATCAGGTGAGTTCTTCTACGAGGAGCAGGCAGGTGAGGAGATCTCAGAGGATCTCCAACCTGCAGAGGAGGCACGAGAGTGGCGTGCCGATGACGTAGAGTAACGTCATCACTTCCAGGCACGAGAGAGATACATGGGAATTCATTTAGATTATGCTTTTATTTCTTTCGTTGGACCTTTCTTTTATTATTGACTTCCATACTTTTATTGGCCTTGTATCTTGGGATGGCCAATGTAATAAATAACTTGAATTCTTAGTTTTGTCTATTCCTTCTTACAACTTAAATTTAATGAGAGATTATTATTCATTGCTTAAGATCCCATATGTCTAGAGTTGTTTGGACTCTATTTGTATTGTACCACATGAGATTTGAGGTTTAAAATATTAAATCCTCACCGCGTACTACGATCCGTGGGCCCAAAGGACAAAATTTTTAATTAGTCCTAAAATTCGCTCTCCGGATCCGGTTATTTCTTTAATCGGGTTCGGGGGACGTGACAGGATGGTATCAGAGCAGTGGTTGGTTTCTCAGGGTAAGAATTTTAGAAACCATAGTACGCGTGTGAGGATTACGATAGTTAGTAGGTTGATCTTTTAGTTTGTTTCTAGCATTGTGATGTTAGCTTGGGGCATATTGGAACTACCTTGAATATTTTCAAGATCATGGCTGGTAGGCACAATACCAGAGGTGAGGGTAGTTCATCTCAGAATGGCTCTGAGAATCAGTTTCATCAATTTATGGCAGCCTTCATCCAATCTCAGAAGGATATGGCTGAGCAGAGCCAGAGACAGAAGGAAGACCAAGCAGTATTCTAAGCACAGATGCTTGAGGTAGTGCAGAAGGTGGGCCAGCCTCAGGCCAAAGAATATGACCTGAATGAATTGCTTCATGCCTAGTTTCTCTTGTCCTGTATTCAGATAATCATTTACTTGTCATTATTCTACACTTGATGCATGTCGTGTTTATTATGTTTTGTATATCTATTGCTCAACATGTTGTTGACTTTGTTCCTTGGTGTGCAGACACATCAGGTGAGTTCTTCTACGAGGAGCAGGCAGGTGAGGAGATCTCAGATGATCTCCAACCAGCAGAGGAGGCACGAGAGTGGCGTGCCGATGATGTAGAGTAACGTCATCACTTCCGGGCATGAGAGAGATACATGGGGATTCATTTAGATTATGCTTTTATTCATTTTATTTCTCTCGTTGGACCTTTCTTTTATTATTGACTTCCGCACTTTTGTTGGCCTTGTATCTTGGGATGGCCAATGTAATAGATAACTTGAATTCTTTGTTTTGTCTATTCCTTCGTGCAACTTAAATTTAATGAGAGATTATTATTCATTGCTTAAGATTCCATATGTCTAGAGTTGCTTGGACTCTATTTGTATTGTACCACATGAGGTTTGAGGTTTGAAATATTAAATCCTCACCGCGGACTACGTTCTGTGGGCCCAAAGGACAAAATTTTTAATTAGTCCTAAAATTCACTCTCTGGATCCGGTTATTTCTTTAATCGGGTTCGGGGGACGTGACAACCATGCTTGACATGCTTGATGTCTTCTTGAAGATTGAGTTTGTGGACTGCTATTTTGGGGTCTAAACCAGGCATTTCAGCGTAAGACCATGCAAAGCAATCAACGAACTCACGAAGAAAGGCGATATACTTGGGTAACTCATCATCCTTTATATTCTTGCTTATGAATACAGGATGTGGGTTATCTGGTATTCCCAAGTCTATCTTTTGAACAGGATCTTCTGTTGGAAGGTTTGAAGGTGGTTCCTCCACAACATTTTCGAAGGCTTCCAGCTCAACGAAACCTTCTAGGGTTTCAAGGGCATTTCCAGACCAAGGTTTTGTTCCTTTCCACGGGTCTTCTTGATCGGGGATTTTTTCAAGGCTTGCTAGGAGATGATCCCAATCGCCTGTTGAAACTATGTCGAAGTAGGCTACTTCTTTTGGAGACGAGGATTTTTCTGGGTCAGAAGACCATACGTCTGTGCCATCAGAGAACTCCTCTTCATTGTCAGAGAAATCGTGCCAATTGGATGAGCTTCCTGGATCTTTGTCAGGTGACTCATCGAAGAGATATCCAGGGAGATCGATGTCTTCATGGATACGAGATGTTGAGGCTTGGTCATTAAATTAACTTTTAAGCCTTTGTGTCAACTGTCTCAGAGGAGTGTCGGGATCGTACCCTAGCCCGTGTGAAGACTTTTCTACATTGTCGTAGAGTCTCCAATCTTCCAGCTGGCTTTTGGTCAAGACGGGCCCCAATGGCGTGAGAATACCGCGTTCTTCTCCCAAACCGACTGGGTTTTAAGCATCATAGCTCATTTTCTTCATAATAGCTTGTGCCACATGACTATATAAGGATAGTTGAGGCATGGAGTTTGATGAAGAAGCATCCGATCTCTGGAAGAAGATCGGCTTTTCCTTTGCTGAAGTTGCTGGAACAACGAAGGAAGCTGACGTAGGATCTTCTATGTCAGAAGTTGTCTCCATTGGAGTAACTGCAGGCTGAACTTGCTGAGTGTCAGCTTGGCTTAATGATGTGTCATCTTTTGGCTCTGAATTCGAATCCGTGTCTTGCATGGTAGACACGAAAGAGACAACAAATTTCCCCCTAGGCTTTTGCTTTGCCTTCTTCACTTTAGTTGTGATGACCAAAGGCTTTGATGGTTTGAGGGAGATGATGAAGGGAGTTTGAAAGCTCTCTCAGATTTACCGGATGGTTTGTTTTCTTTCGGTGATTGTTGAGGAGCCTTACCTTTATCTTTCTGGAGATTTTCGGCAAAGGGTGCTGTGTGCTTCTCCTCTTCTTCTTTTTCACCTTCATACATCTATGAGTCTGCGAAGTGGACTTTTTTACCTTTGAAGGGTTTTCTGTCCGCAAAGACTCGATGTGTCATGCCGTCATCGCCAACAAACTTGATGCATTGATGTAGAGTTGAAGGTACAACACCATTCTCGTGGATCCAGGGGCGTCCGAGAAGGATGTTGTAGCGCGAAGGGGTTTTTATTGCATACATAGTGACCTCAGAGATAAGATCACCGATCTACAACTTGAACCTGATTTTGCCGATAGGCCTTTGAGTACTCCCATCGTATCCAAAGATAGATACAGATGTGTGGCTCAGTTTGCTGGGTGGGATGCCTAACTCTTTGAGAGCCGAAGTGGAGATGAGGTTGAGTGCATAACCTGGGTTGATCTGAACTCTGTGTATAGGCATTTGCTTGATGTACCCTGTGAAGTACAGGGGTCGGTTATGCCTTGTTTCGCCAAGTAGGAGGTCTTCCTTAGTGAAGGCGATGGTTGCACTGGCTGCTTTTTTAATCGAGAAGCATTAATGCATGATCCCTCAGTTTTCTCCTTTTCTCCCTCTGAGGAAGCTTCTGAGTTTTTGACCTGGTAATCCATTTCAATTTGGAAGACTTGTGGGGCATGTTTGTCGACATCCTCATTCAGCTTTTGTAATTTAGAAATGAAATTATCACGAGTGTGCGGAGACATTCGCAATAAATCTAGGATGTGCAGACGTGCAGGTATGTGCTTGAAATGTTCAATCAAGTCATACTTGAAAGCCTCTTTAGGGCCTGTATGTTGATCATTGTTGCCACTAGGGGCGCTTACAACATCTTTTCCGGAAGGATTTACATATGTTAAGGAAGATTGGTTGTAATTTTTATGGTAGTCCCGGGCAGAGCGGGTGCCTCTACCAACTTCGAGAGCTTCTTCATAAGGGTCTTCGTTTGGAAGATTGTCTTCAGGATCAAGAGGCTGTCGTTCTTCATTTGCTGAGGATGTATCTGCAGCAGAATTACCATCCTCAGCCATTGTGTTGCATGGAGCATTTTCTGGGAACAAGTCCTGAACATCATCCAGCAACCTTTCTTCTTCGTTGACCAATTCATCGTCCCAAGCATCAATAGCTGGGGATTCTTCAGTCAGGAAGGGTGTGAACTTTGAAGTCACAGTCTCAGAAGAAGAAATCTGAGAGGGTGTCGTCTCAGTGAAAGTCACGTGAGATGAGGTGGCTCCAGAAGATATATTGCTAGGCGTCGCCGGAGTGTAAGTGATCTCATCAGACGATGCTTCGGAAGAACTATAATCCCGAATTATCACTTTATAGGAAGCTCTGACAGGAGACGTTGCCTGATCGGAGTCAGACTCATCCTCGGATGTAAGAGGATCGTCTATCTAGCGATTTTCTCAATTTTCAGGAGTTAAGGGAGGATGTACCTGATGGTCTTCATGGACTTCAGGTTCTGGATTGCGAGGAAGCTCGTTGACGAGGTCTTGCTCTTGAAGTGAACACATGAATTAAATGGGCTGTAATGTGTTGAAACCAGATCTAGTGCTTGCCATTCTCGATCTATTGCTGGTCTGATCAGATCTAAAGGGCTGGGGGAATGAACAATTGTGATTGATTGATGGATAAGGGGCTGATTGGAGGGCTGCAAGGGTTTAATGGTGTTGATTGGGATTTGGGTTGGATCTAGGATTCCACCATGTGAGTAGATCTAAATCTGGATGGGCAAGAAAGTGTGACATGGATATCAAAGGAAAGGGAAAACAGTGGAGATAAATACCTTGGGATGGAGATAGTGTGATAGCTTGGCTTCGCACCAAACTCCCCTTCGCGGGCGAGAAGAAGATCCTGCAAGAGAAATCTCAAGTAGTCTAACCTGGCTAGGGGAGACCTAGATCTGGGTCTGGGGTCTAACCTGGTCAGCCTAAACCACTATTTAATTTCTAACTTTATTAATTTTAGAATTTTAATATCTTTTACTTTGTTTTTGGTCTTTTCAGTTTTATTATTTTTAATGTGTTTCTGGTTTTATTTATAAAGCCTAAAATCTCTTAAACTAATTTTTCTAATCCTAATGAAAGGGGATGAGGAGAAGGAAATAAATTACTAATTATTATTCATCAATTAACCTAAGTGATTTAGAAAATCTTAATTAGATTCCCTAACCCTAATGAAAAGGGAGGAGGAAAACGAGGTTAATTATTAAAGCTAACCTAATTATTTTAATTAATCTAATACTTAGAATACTATTTTTTGTTCTTTTTTTGGTTTTTTATGAATTATGCAATTTTAATTTTTATAAAGAAAACAAAATGAACAAATAAGTGAAATGCAGTCCTAATTTTTATAAAGAGAACAAAATAAAGAAATAAGGTGGAGCATGATTACAATGCATGGGCATATTTTAATGCATGAGCATGTTTGAACAAGTTGGAATAAACAGTAAAATGGAAAATTACCTAGGTGCATGAGCATATTAGATGCATGAAATATCATAAAAAGAAACAATAAATATATATAGAGCTAAATTCAATGCCAAAGAGACAATAGGCATGCATGGGTTCAGTTTAGATAGATGGGCTAGGCAGGTGGGTGCAATAGTGAAGTGAGGGGGCTGTGTACAGTGAACTGAGGAGAGTGAGTAGTGGGGGCGCAGTGGTGAATGGTGTTGGGAGATAGAGTGGTGAAGTGCAGGGTGTTGCAGGTGGGTTGTGTGCAGGGAGGTAGAGTGATGCAGGGAGAAGAAGAAAGAAGAGGTGGAATGATACAGGGTACAGGGGCTGCGTGCAAGTGGGTGTTACTTATAGGGACTGTGTGTAGGTGCAAGTGGGTGCACAGTGTAGGTAAAAAAGGAAAGGAGTGAGGAGAAAGAAGGGAAGGAAGGGACGTGGTAAAGATGGAGTGAGGTGGGTGAAGTGGGTGCAACAGGTGTGGTGTGGTGCAAGGTGTTGTGGAGGGAGAGAGAAAAGGGCAGTGCAGGTGGGGGTGTAGGGTGAGGATGTGTGTTGTGGTGAGAAGGTGGTGCAGTGAGTGACTGGCGAGGTGGAGGTGTACCAGGCGTGCAGGAAGGAGAGAAAGAGGAGAAGGTGATGAAAGGAAAAGAAGAAGAAAGAAAAAGAAAGAGAAAGAGAAAGAAGGTGATGGTGCGGTGGAGAGTGTGCAGGCCGTAAGCGAGAGTGCAGGTGGGGAGGAAGCGAAAGAGGGGGAAAAAAGAGAAAGAAAAAAAAAAGAAAAGAGAAAAAAAAGAAAAGGAGGGAAGAAGAAGGTGGAGGGCGCTGGTGTTCGGTAGCGGAGGGCAGTGGAGACAGGGAAAGAGAGAAAAGAAAGGAAGAGAGGGAAGGGAAGAAGAAGAGAAGGAAAAGAATGGAGAGGAAAAAAGAAGGAGAAGGAGAAGAAGAAAGAAGAAAAAGAAAGAAAAGAAAGAAAAAGAAGAAAAGGTGTAGCAAGGGAAGGAAGAAGAAAGGGAGAAGAAAAGAAAAGAAAACAGAAAGAGGGATAGAGACATGCAGGTGAGGTAGTGAGCAATGGAGAGGAGAAGAGGATGAGAAGAAGAGGAGATGATGTAGTTGCAGTGGTACGAGGAGAGGAGATGCCTACCTGGTTTCGGAGTCTGGCGACGAGAGTGGCGAGGGAGGTGCTGATGGTGAGGATGGTGGATAGTGGCAGGGCATTTCTGCGCACAGTCCGGAGATGGGGAGATGATCGAGATGATGGGCTGGGAGATGAGAAGAGAGGGATTGCGTTGGGATGATGAGATGAAGATGGAGGGGGTGGAAATGATCGATGATGGAGGGGGCTCGACTGGGAGATGGCTGGAGAGAGGGATGATGTTCTGGGTGAGAGAGAGGTAGAGATGAGAGGGATGGGGTCTGCATGCATTGATGGAGGGTGATGATGGGGCTATTGCTTTAGACGATGGGCTGGGAGATGGAAGATGATGATGGGTTGCTGCGTATGGGTTTTGAATGGAAGAGAGGTTCTGCGCAGGTGAAAAAAAGGGGAAAGGTTGGTGGAGACGGAGAGATGGTGATGTAAGACCCCGACCCGAGAGACCTCGATTAGTACTAATTAAGTTGTGTTTTAGCTATAAGCGTGATTAGTGGATTTTGGTTTAAGTTTCGGGTTATAATAGTTTTTACATAGCTTTGGGGAATTTTGAGAGCCTTTTTTATTTAATGGGACCCTTTGGGGGTTCTTGTTTTGACTGTGCGCGAACTTGGGGGATTATTCGAGATTTCTGAAAAATTCGTATGTTAACCCCGTTAGACTCATCTCGTTAATCTCTACAACTTTCATGTTGACTCCGTCCCTGTTCGAGACCTCGAAACCCTACTTTTCCTACTTTGAGGGAAAATGGTCTTTTTACTCAAAAAATAAAATAAAATATGGACATTTTTTTCAATATCACCAAAATCTGTGAAACATATACTTTTTAGAAACTAGAAATTTCGATGATCAACTTTCCCTTTGATGGACCGCGCTCCAATGCTCGGTTCCTACCGAGGTCGGCGGACGTGGGAGTCCGTCGGGTCCGACCCTTTCGTAACCGGGGGGCAAGGGCGTGCATCAACATTTCTTTTTTTTTTTGGGTGTGCCAGATTTTCTATTTTACTTGGAATTGCAAGTGGTGATCCGGAGATCAACCTTCGCAAGTAAAAAGGAAATCAACTTCTTTCAAGTTTTCCATTGCACATATATTTAAGAAAAGAGACATTTTCTTGATTTGTCGTGAAAGGCGATTTTTTTGGCATTTATAGCCGATTTTGGCGTTTATAGCCGATTTTTTGGCGTTTATAGCCGATTTTTGGCGTTTATAGCCAACTTTGGCGTTTATAGCCGATTTTGGCGTTTATAGCCGATTTACAATCCTTATCAACAATGAAAGACAAGAATTGTGATTTTTGTCTCTTTTGAAAAAATACAAACTACAATGAAAAGCAAGAAAAGGAGGATCTAACTTCTCAGGAGATTGTGGGGGACTCGTTTAGATTGACGGTCGCAAGCCATATGTGGGCTTCGCCATCATCCATGCAGATGAGAACAGAGGATGCTATTTGATTCGCTTGGCTTGGCTATAACCTCGGGTTTTTAGAAGACAAAGACCAAAGGAAGGTCCTATGTCCAATAAAAACCGAGTAGACGGGCTGAAAAGCCATATCTAAGCCATTGGAGGCAGGAGGAGAAGGCAAGGACCTTGGGGGGGGGTACCCCCCAAGGGACTTTTGTCACCTTGTTGCGGTGGACGGTGTAGAACTTCCGCAGAGTTTTCTCTCTTTTTCTTTTCTCTGGATTTCTGACTGCTGTCTGATGTTTGTTGTGTGTTTTTTCCGATGATCTTGATTCCTTTGGAGTGCTCTCCTATTTATAGGCTCTTGGTAGCCATTTAGGAGAGCTTATGGGCTTTTAATGTCATAAGCCACATAATGGGAGGAGTTACAAAATTGAATTGTTTATTTTGTAACTCCTTTTTCTTGGCTTCTGATTGGCCGGAGGAGATTGAGGGCATTTATATCGCCTTTAATCGCCATGATGGAGAGGAGTTTCATGGGTAAATGCCATAGAATCTCTTGACTTGTAACTCCCAAATGCTTGCTTCTGATTGGGCCGTCCAAAGAAATGGATTAATGACTGTAATAAAGCTAGTCAATTAATCGCATTAAGTGGTCGCCGAGCAGCTGAAGGGTCGCGGGCCATGCCACGTCTTTTGAATTCTTCTGTCGATGATCATCGATGGATCTTCATGTAGATCGACATCAGATGACCATGTAATTTCAGGTGTTTGTTGCCAACAGCAGGTCGGTTGCCATCTGTCTTTGTCGATTTCTCGATCGGTCGGGTGGAAGCACACTTTTTTTTGGTTGACCGGGTGGCGATCAATACTGTCTTCGATACTCTTGATGTTTTACCCGTGTTTTGGACGGATATCAGAGGACTTGGATGTCTCAAAAGCATGAATTTTTGGAAGTACCAGAGGCTGGGGCTCCTCGAATCGCGAAAAAAACGGCGAAAACCGGGGTTTCCGGGGCTTTCCCGGCGACCCCGGGGTCCATGGTCGCCGGCGACCCTGGCCCAGGGTCGCAGGGGTCTGCGACCCTGGGGGGGTTTTCCCCCTTTCTGGTCCCGTTTTGCGTCCGTTTTTGCTTTTTTCTGATTCTTTTTCTTCTGTACTTTTCCTTGACATTTTGACCATTTATTGGCCTGATTTCTTTGTAGGAAGCCTGATGAGAATCCTTGCATTTTATTTTGCAAAGTTTCCAATTTCCTGAGAAAGCCGAAGACTTTGTCGCGCAGAGTTTGCCGATTTCCCGTCAGAAGATGAAACTAGGTCAAACGATGTCGGAATGACCTGAAATTTGGTGTGTGAAGTCTCTCTGAACAATAAATAAGACCAACCATAGGCTTTTGTTTGAGTTTCGAAGCCGTTTGGGGTCCTATCACCTGCAGACTTGCTTTTTGTCGCGATGAAGATGTCGCGGTTTGATGTGTGGTCAACCGATGTCCGATTGACTTGAAATTTGATAGGGAACCTATTGGAGTCATTTTAAGATGATCCATAGGTTCTGTCTTGGAAACCATGGTCCCGGAGAGCTTTACCGCCGAGAGGCTTGATTTGGCTGTCGGAGAAGCGAAGTTAGGCCAAATGATCTTGAAATGGCTTGAAACTTCTTGTGTACTTCCTCTTTTGGCTGTCTGGATGAATCTTTGCAGTTTTTGTTTGATTCTGACAAGATTTGATTTTTTGGAAGCAGCATGCCTATTTAGGGCAGGTTGCGACTTCATGTAGCTCTTTGGATCTTGGAAAGGCAAAGTGACATTTTTTGGTGTCAACAAATGCCCCCTCGAGGTTACAGCGGACGAGTTTGCTTACATTTTGTAGTCGATGTGCCTCGAAGAGATTTTTGAAGGAGAGCCTGTGACGTGACCAAGAGTCTTTGAGCAGTCTTTCTTTTTTGGTATTTGTAGCCTTTTGAGCTTCCAGGGGAATTTTATTGGTGGCTGAAAGGGATCACGTACCATCTCAAGGCAAAAGTTTTGAAATGACATCTGGGATGTGGATTTTGGGTTTTGACCTTGTGACCTAACAGGCTATATATGGCAGGTTAGGGGGTCGGGTTTGGTTTTGATCGTGTGACCCAACAAGCTGTATGTAGAATGTTGGGGGATCAATTTTGGTTTTGATCTTGTGACCTAACAGGCTATATGTGGCAAGTTAGGGGATCAGGTTTTGGTTTTTGGTTTTGGTCTGTGACCTAACAGGCTGTATGTGGCAGGTTAGGGGACCAGGATTTGGTTTGATTTTTGTGAAATGTCAATTTCAAGATTTTGGCTCAATTGGTAGATGAGGCTGGATGGTTTGATTTTGGAAGCTCATGGGGCTTGGAATTTTCTT